>CM076580.1:1539725191-1540236419 GCA_034641835.2 Pinus albicaulis | reverse complement strand
CCTTGAATGAACAACTCTATGGAAAATTGTTGTGGAATCATAGAATTATCTCCATACATGAACATTATGAAAATTACTATAAGGTCTATTTAAGGATGATTCATATAACGAAGAAAATATTGGCAATCAACTAATGAAGTTGAATAATTATGGTAATAATGAAAGTAATTTTGAAGAAACCTATAAAGTATGATGAAAGTAATTATTCTACCTAAAAATATTATATTTATTAATATTTTTTATTACTTATAAATAATAATTAAAATGAAAAATTACAATGAATATTATAAGTAATGATTTTTACATCCAAAAATATTGATAAATTGTTTTTAAATAAAATAAAATAAGTTTATTTTGTAAAATATTACAGCAGTTTACAATAAATATATAAAATAATTTAAATAAAATAAATTATTCACTAATGTTTGAGTGGGAAATTGTCATATGATTTCATGTCATAGTTTCAATTTTTTCCTGGTCAGCTTGTTCAACCTATTCAAATTTTCTTAATCGACCTTTTCAATTTTTTTTTCCCGCTCAATTTGTTCGAACTTAATGCCTTCTTTCCCATTCTTCCCTATTCAATTTTTTTTTCCTGCTCAGCTAGCTTTTCTTTTTGTTTTTCTCCATTGAATTCAAATATCCAGTGGGGGTCACGGGCTTTGAACCTGGGGCCAAACAACGTTTCCGTGACAGCGTGGGAGTCAGCTATTCTTTTATTGGTGGGGATTTCTTTGATCTTTTTCTGCATCAAACTTAAAGCAGCAGTAGGGCAACAGGCTTTGAACTTGGGCATCCTGTATTTTTATGTCTGCAAATATGACAATGCAAGCGACATTTACAGTTGTTTAGATAAGAAGCTGTATGTTCGACCTTTTTATCATGAACTCTGAGCATGGAAAACAACCTCTGTTCGGAACTCTCAGAATCGAATCGAAGAGAAGTTGATGTTCAGAATCAAAGAGAAGTCGATGTTCAAACAGCCTCTGTTCGGATAGATTTGGTAGATCGGTCTATCAAACCTTGTGATGGATTATCGTTATCGATTAATTAAAGTGCTTGGAAGGCTTGTTAGAAGAAAATTACAGGTTACTCGTAAGTGAATGTATGCATTTCTTAGTATATTGTTTATTTTTTCATTAAAAAAACAGGGTATAGCACATGGGGTTTCCAAATTTCAATAACAAAAGCCAATAAAAACAATTGACCATGAAAAATATCTTGGTAGAAATACTGTTGAGGAAAAATGAATGTTCCCTAGTCATTTGCAGCAGACGAGGAACATCACGAATTGAAGTTTTCTTGGAGCTATCTCCTCGTGTAAGTGTTTCAATCATTTCAAACTTTGTCTTCTATTTAAAATGAATTTTTTAAATTTGTTTATTCCAAGCATGATATATCTGTCTGGTGTATATTTTCCTCATTGAATTAGTAGATAATGAAGAGTGATAGATCTGCACACTTTCTCATGTTTGTTTTACTGGTAGAATGATAGATCTTTATTACAAACCCTGGTCTTTTTACAAAGCGCTTTTACTTATAATTGCAACCTTACTTTGTACATTGTATCAAAAGGTAAATAATCTGAATTCAGCCCTTTTTAAATAACACTCTAAGGTTAACCAAGATATAGTGAAATACATCAACTTTCCGCCTCAAACCACATGTCCACGCCTTTTATTTGATTTGTTCAAAATCCCAACCATAGACTTATAATACTAACCTCAATACATTAAAGTTCATTAATTTCCGACCTTAGCACTTAACGTTATATAATGGTTCGACCCTTTTTCACAAACTCCCACCTCAGCTTATAATAAAACCTTAATACAATGCACCAATCTTCAGGCTTGTATTATTAACCCGATTTCGCTATCAACACAAAAATTTTAATATAACTTTCTCCCACGGGCCCCACACCTCAACAGGTAAATGAACGGCTTTCAACATAAAACAACCAGCCATACCTTAACTTATATCCCATGCAACTTATTGCGCAACCATCGTTTGATCTACCGGCCTCCTGATCGGATGAACCAAGTTGATATTGCGTTTTTTCCCCGGCCTAAGATTATCGTTCCAAAAAAAAGCGATGAGGGCAGTAATTTCCCTGTGACATGGCACAAATGTGTTGGATCGGATTTTTTTGAAGTGGTTTCGTCCTGGGCCAAAAGCGGCGCAACAAAGGTGGTATCGGTTTCACAAACCCACTCCCGATATTTTCACAGTACTTAACTCAGTTTCTCACTGCAGTTTAACATCTTTCTTGTCCTATTTCTACGCGTTAACTCTGGGGTTAATTCCTAATATAGTCGCTCCACTGATAACAAATAGTGTTATTTCCCCCAACAGACAGAGATAACGCTCTCGACAGAGCTTCGCAATTCTTTGGCAACCAGAGTATGACAATGGTTCATTCCTCTAACAGGGTCCTCTTCAACCTCTCTCGGATTCAATACATTCAAGTCATTCAATTTAGGTGTCTATAGCATAAATTCAAAACCACACTCTGTTCATGCAACGAACTTCTCTTTTCCTTATACAGGGATTCCTTATAAAGGTTCTGCCCCTTGTTCATTTGTCCATTGACAACCCAACTGCACAGGACTTCAATTGATAGGGTTGCATTCATTCAATAAACACCAGATCACCGATATGAATGCCTACCTATTCCATGACGTACAGGGTGCAATTGTGTGAAGGAGGTCTAGATCACCGATATGAATGCTGACCTTCATGTTTAATTCTTTGAGCACATGTCTGAAGGAGGTCCATCGAAAGGGATGAAGAGGTTCTATAATATCCTAAAGCAAGGGTTGAAGGAAGACATTCTCAACATCCACCTTATTGTTTTAACCGAGTCAACTACAAACTTAGAATCTCCCATAACTTGCAATTTCTTCAAATATTTTTGTGATGCAACAATAACAAAGTACACATAACTTCAGTCTGATATTGATTTCATGGATGCAGGTACAAAAATATGAACAGGGGATGATGGGATGTGGGTACAGCAAGTGGGGAAGCCACTTGGCCACCCACGATCCCGCCATTAGTTTATGATGGCTCGCTCACCATGTTGGAATTCAAGTCAAGATCATTCCAAGTGCAATAAACCACACACCATTAATGCCCAGCCGAGGTCGAGATCTCTCCTATACGCTCGCTCAATCCTCTGGTATGAATGCTCTGTACATCACAGTTGCGAACTTTAATGAGGTCTCAAGGTAGGGAGAGCCTCGAGATAGAGACACTCAGAGTTTAAAGATGGACGCTGGCAATTGAGGCTCAGAAATTCCTCCACCACCGTTGCAGAGAATTTTTTCGGCCTTGGTAGTGCAACCCTGCGTTTGAATTGCCACTAGAAAACGCAGCCATCTCAGCTGCTGTATTGATCTTGGGTATGGGCTCCACCTCTCCCGCACAGGCCACTGCAATAGAGCTGTTGTCAATTTGGATTTTCTCCTCTCCCTATCTAACTCTGTCACTCTGCCTCCCTTGTCGCCTTCTTCTTCGCCCTCCACCATGCCGCGCCTGAGACATCGCATGAGATGTCAAAGGGGAAGCTCCAGGGGCTGAGTCCATCGCACACCTTCCACCTCCACTTCGGATTCGTCCTCGCCTTCCTCGGAGTATTTTTCTGGTAGATATCCAGACACTCGTAGTGGGTGAGGGCGATTCCACCATGTCAACACTACTCTGCACCCCCATGTCAATCTGTCATCCAACACTCCTCAAACAACCCAATTTTTCTTTAATTGTTTTTTGAATAGGCCCCGTATCATTGCCTCGATTTCGGTTGTCTTCACGGAAGAACCCCAACAAGCTGTGCCCAGGGAGCTTTAGACAGGTGCTTCTTCAGTTCTTGCTCAGGAATTGGACAAGCCGCAGCAGCAGGAGCCCAAGGATAAAGGCAAAGCACTTGTGGGAGAGGAGAAGGCTGACGTTAAGCGCTCCAAGCAAAGTGACGACCCAGGCGAAGACAAGCAACAGGAAGAAGATAGTATGGAGGCTTACAGGTGTTTTATCCTAGAGGAAACCTCTCCTCAGCATGATGCTTAGTCTTTACTGCAGTGTTTGTTTTTTTTTTCAGGATTCCCATATGGATGGAATTTTTTTTGTCTTTCCTATTTTAAATTTCAGTAGTCTCAGTTTCTCAGTTATCTACTTGGAACTTTACAGTGGACCGCATTATTTTCACCCTTGCACAGGCAGTATGGTTGATTTATGTCTAGACTGGACTGGTTTCCCTTCATGGGCAGTCTGTTTTGTGCGTTTTTTGCTTAATATGCCTCTCTCATAGAGAAAGACAGGGCTGAGACCCATATGTAACATATTTTTCTTTTCTTAATAGATTAAACTAATTTAGAAAAAAAAAACAAAGTACACATAGCAATAAATTATCCCCTGTTGTTTGATCCCCTCCCAAGGGAATTTCTTGCGTGAAATAAGTGATACTAAGATAAATAAAATAACACATTGACTTTGTATTTTGACATATGAAATTTATTTCCCATCGAATTCTAAACCAAATATCCGAGTATGAATTCTCTATTCTACATCAACAACTGGAGGAATTGCAATTCTCCATTGGTCAAATTCAATACGGTCCTTCCTCATCCAACAGCTCTGTCAATTTTAATAGGTTTATTGTCCCTGACCTTCACACACAGGCCCCTATTAAGGATATGGGTATAGCCCATGGTGATCCTACCCATCAGTCTACAAAGCAGTATGTTTGTTAAAGCTTGTAAAATTTTGCGAGTATTTTGGAAAGTGTTTTCTTCTAGGTAAATTAGTTTTGACTGAGTAATAGGCTGGCATTTTGGGAACATTGGTAGCTTGGAAAATCTCTTTTGTTTTAGTCTACCAGCTATTCTTTGCAACCTCTTGATGTATATTGATGTAACAACTGTGCTCCAAATGCATATTTTCACTTAATATAAAAATTCTCATTACGATTCCTGCTTACATTTATTCACAGGATTCACAGATGGATCTTTTGGTAACAAACAATTTGATAACTGTATAAATGTGAACAAGTGTGGAAGATTATATGTTTGTTTTTGAAGTTTAGTATAATATATTTTTGCTGTTGAGCTATTTATAATACTTCATGTTTTGTGTTTGGACAATGCAGGCATTTGATTCTTTGTTATCATCTTTAGATATTCGGGGTGTTAGGGAGGCCCATTTACATGATGAAATTGGGCCAAATTTACAAAGTAGTATGTTTGTTAAGGCTTGTAAAATTTTGAGAGTATTTTGGAAAGTGTTTACTTCTACGTATGTTAGTTTTGACTTGGTAGATTTCGGTGTTTCATCTAAGTTTGAAGTTTCAAAGGGATTTATCAGGTAATGGATTTCAATTTTCCCACATGTTGATCTGGATTTATGCAGGAACGCAACAGAATAAACATATAACCATAAATACAGAGATGCAGTGGAAATAACACTTCATTTCATTAATATCAAAGAACTAAAATTTGCTTACAGACATAATGGAAATAAAACTAGCTAGGGCGCTAGTAGCTATCTCTGAGAAGAGATGTGGCGGCCACAGGCTTCTGAACTGAGTTACAATGAGGCTCGAGGGCCTATTTATTATTTAGAAACAATGGGAAATCCTAAACAACCAAAGCCCTAACCCTAGGATATGAAGCGCCAAAACTATGGGCCCCGTTTGGGTAAATTGGTGTTTCAACTTCCCAGGGGCGTAACTTTGACATACGATCTTCGTTTGATGTGTACCATACCTCGTTAGAAAGATCTATTCGAGGACTACAAATTTGGAATGAGAAACATCGGTCCATGGACCCATTTTTCTCTTCGTTTTCCCAAAAAACATCGTTTAGGGCCTCAAAACGGCTCCGAAAGTTCAGGACCCGAAAAACTGCTAAAAATAGTAAACTATGCCGAAACTGAAAAAAATGAAAGAGACAATGGTGGAGCCCCAAGTGGAATAGGCGAGTGACCACCAATATCCACCTGGATCATTCCTCCCCCCTTAGGAAGCAATGGTCCCCATTGCGTTAAGTTCCTCCATGAGATGAGGAAATTTCTGCTGAACTTGGTCCCTGGTGAACCCCTTTCCTTGGTGCAGGAGTTGGCCAGCTTTGACAACCCGATATAGTTGGATATTCTATTGGCGAGTGTTCTTGATTTGCATGTCTATGATACAATATGTGGTGGCCTGTTCCATGCAGTCTGGATTTAACTCTGTTGGTGTGAGTTGTTCTGCAATGTCTGAGGTGTCCAGTAGAGGTGGGAAGTAAGGATGAAGGCGATCCACATTGAAGACTGGGTGCAGACCAAGGAATGGTGGAATACTGAGCTCGAATGCATTTTTCCCTACAGCCTTGGTGATGGTGTATGGCCCGTATCAGAGCGGGCGAAGCTTGCGGTGGGGTCCAGTGAGGCGCTCCTTCTGCAAATGTAGCCATACTTTGTCACCCACCTGGAAGTTGTGTGGCACCCGGTGTTGATCATGGCATTACTTGTACTTGGCATTGGCTCTGTCCAATATATCATGAACCTATTGGCGGATGTGTTGAATGCGCTCGATGAAGCTACTGGCTTTGTCAACTTCAGACTGGACATGAGCTGAATTGGCCTGAGCAGCTGCAAATGGCATGGCTACGTCAATGGGACATAGTGGCTGGAATCCCAAGCCCACCCGAAAGGGGCTATGGCCGATTGAACTGTGGAGAGCCCGATTATAACTATGTTGTACATAAGGGAGGCTCTCGTCCCATGTGCGTGGATGCTTTGAATTGTACATGCGCAGAATGTGTACAATCATTCTGTTGATGACCTCTATCTGGCCATCTATTTGGGGATGGAACACTATGGACTTGGTGATCTTGGTATCCAACATTGACCAGAGGCTGGACCAAAATGTGCTGGGGAACCTGCTATCCCAATCTTATATGATAGACCGTGGGATCCCCAAGTGCACCCACACTCGTTCAAAGAAGAGTTTAGCAGTGGCTTCTACTTTGATATTATTCTTGCAGGCCGCCATAATGGCCATCTTCGAGAATCTGTCGACGACCACGAAAACACAATCAGTTCCCTGCTTAGTAGAAGGCAGGCCCGACATGTAATCCATGGAGATGGATTCCCAAGGTCGACTAGGGGTAGGTAGAGGAGTATATAGGCCTTGCTTCTTGATGGTCGGTTTGGCAATGGCACAAGTAGTGTAGGATCTGATGTGCTTCTCGACATCCTTTCGAAGGTTCGGCCAATAGAAATACTTCTGCAGGATTGCTACTGTTTTCTCGACCCCGAAATGCCCAGCGACTCGACTGCAGTGTGCTTCCCATATCATCTTGGCACGCTCGCTTGAAGGAACACAAAGGTGTCCCATGTGACATAAAAGTGCATCTTGGAGGTGAAAATTTGGAACTTGCGTACCCCCCAAGAGTGCCTTGTAAGTTTGGCCGAATTTTGGGTCACTCTCATAGAGAAGCGGCCAATCAGAAGTCTCGTGCCCACAAGAGTTGAGCACAGTGGTGAGCGCCACGATCGGTGGTCGGCTGAGGCAGTCTGTAACATGATTGGTGCTACCCTTCTTGTACTTGATGTTCAAATGAAACTGTTGCAGATATGTGGACCACTTCTGATGGCGATCATTCTGCAACTTCCCTTGTGTCTGTATGAACTGCAGGGGCCGGTGGTCTGTGTGGATGATTGTTTCCTTCCCCAAAATGTAATGCTTCCATTGTCGACAAGCTTGCATAATGGAGTACATTTATTTGTCATAAGTGGGATACTTGCGAACTGTGTCAGACAATGTCTCACTGTGAAATTCCATTGGATGTCCCTGTTGAGTAAGAACTGCCCCAATAGCATAGTCAGAGGCATCTGTCTCGATCTCAAATGGATGTTGCAAGTCTGGTAAAGTGAGCACTGGGGCAGAACAGAGGCGATTTTTCAATTCTGTGAACGCCTTCTGTTGAGGTTCCGACCAAATTTTTTTTGCTCTCGCTCCTCCCTTGGTGACTTGACTCAAGGGCCAAGTGATATGAGAGAATCCCAACACGAACCTCCGATAGAAATTAGCAAGACCCAGAAAGCTGCGAAGCTCTGTTATAGTGGTTGGGGCTGGCCAATCCCGAATGACTTGGATCTTGGCTGGATCCACATGCACCCCCCTTTCATCAATAATGTATCCCAGATATTGAACCTGGGTCATGCCAAAAGTGCACTTCTCCAAACTGGCACACAACTTGTGTTGCCGCAGTGTTTGGAGGACTTGTCGGATGTGGTGAAGGTGCTCTTCCCAAGTCTGGCTGAAGATCAGAATATAATCCAAGTACACCACTACAAATGAGTTGGTGAATGGCCGCAAGATGTCATCCATCATCCTCATGAAGGTGGCGGGAGCATTCGTCAACCCGAAAGGCATGACCAACCATTTGAAAAGGCCTTCCTTGGCTTTGAAGGCAGTCTTCCACACATCGGAGGGTTCAATTGGTACCTGGTGATACCCAGACTTCAGGTCGATCTTGCTGAAATATTTTACACCTTGGAGCTGGTCCAGAAGGTCATCAATCCGTGGGATTGGGTACCTATTCCGGACAGTGATCTTGTTCAGCGCCCGATAGTCAATACAGAGTCTCCACGTCCCATCCTTCTTCCGTACCAACACGATCGGGCTCCCACAGGGCGATGAACTTGGTCTGATGTGACCTTTCTGCAACAGCTCCTGAATCTGCCTCTTGATTTCATCATTCTCTAGAACAGAGTGCCGATAGATCGGTCCATTGGGTAGCGGCGCACCTGGGGTCAGATCAATCGGGTGCTTGACCTGACAGTGCAGAGGAACCCCTGTGGGTGAGGTGAAGATGTCCCCGTACTCCTCCACAACCTTATCCATTTGTTGTTGTCGTGCAGAGGAGCCCTGTCTGGAGGTCGTGGCCACAGTCTTCTTCTTGCCTTGGGGGCGGATCATCAGGAAAACGAATTTCCTGGTTTGGGAAATGAGCTTACTACATTGTTTTGCAGTAACCAAAGAGATAGCGGCAGGAGGTGGTACCTCTGGTATCCTGTACAACTTATTTCCCAAAGTAACAATAATAGCACGAGGTCGAGACTCATACATAGCATGACACTTCCACAAGTATGGTTGTCCTAATAATACATTAGAAACATCAATAGGAGCAATGTCACATAATACCTCATCCGTGAAGGGCTTGATGCTATAGGGAAGGCAACACTGCCGGTTGACGTGGAGATCTAGTCCTTGGTGAAGCCACCTGATGGTGTATGGATGTGGGTGAGCTGTGGTCGGCAAGCCCAACCTCTTCACGGCATCTACTGAAATGAGGTTCTTTTGGCTCCCATTGTCGATAATGAACTGTACCGGGGAGCCCTTTACCCACATCTGGGAGTGGAAGAGACGTTCCTCCTCCTCTGGATCTTTCGGTTCCTCCTTCTGGATCTTTGTAGTGGCAACAGTGGCATTGGGCTCCACATCAATAATATATTTCCCTTTTTCATTCCCCTTTTCAGGTTCTGATTCAGAGTCAGAGCATGCATCTGACTCAGAAGCCCTCATCTCAGCCACTAGCGACTGCTTGGCCCAACACTCACTTGTGTTGTGAGTGGAGCTCTTATGAAACTCACACCACTTTCCCGTGTCCTTCTTTGGCTTTGTGGTGTTGTTCTTTTCTTGTGGCTTTGATGAGTTGTCTTTAGCCGCCATGCCTTGCCCGCCATGCCTTGGCTTTGTCCTTTGTTCTGCGGTTTGGAAGCACCTTTCCCTTGCTTTTGATTTGCAGATCCAAATCTTCATTTTTGCTTAATTTTCGTCAGCCGCGCATACCGTATGCCGTACTGCTGAGAGATGTAAAGGAACTCGTTTTTCCTCGAATTTATTCAGTACAAACACGATACTTTAGCACCAGATGTTTCTCTAAATCTTTGATACCCAACTTTTTGCGCAAAGTATGGAATAGATTCGTTAGCTCATGCACATCTTGATCCATTTGTTGCCGCAGCATGGTCCATTGTATGTACTTGTCCTCATAGTTCCCCACGGGATATTATTGTTCCTTGATGGCATCTCGAAAATAATTCCAAGTGGGTACGACTGAGAATAGAGAGGGTTTTTTCTCATCCATTTTCTCACAGTAGGTTTCCCACCAGTCCTTGACATGGGGGGTAGCTTTGAGAGGTAACAATCTTCTCCCGGTCTGAAAAGTCATGAACCGAGAAATATCCTTCTAATAGATTCAACCATCTATCTACAGCATCTGCATCTATTTGACCCTCAAATATGGGAATGTCAAAATTTACTTGTACCTTAAAAGGAGTCGTGCCTCCAGAGTGGCTGTTGGATGCAGATGCGCCGCCGGTGGGTAGCTGTTGAAGGATCTGAGTAAATTTATCCATAATCGCGTTCCTTTGTTTTTCGAGGGCCTCCTCGAGCAATATTTTGATAGGATCTCCTGCTCCCTCATCTTTCTTTTTGTCCCCCATGGGCATTCGTTGAGGTTTGCAAGGCTGATCTTGCAAAGGTTCCACCAGATCGAGACCTAGCTCCTTATACCCCGACCTCGTTGGGGACATGCAAAGAAGGATCGAGAAAAAGTAGACCGCTCTGATACCACTGATCCAGATTTATGCAGGAACGTAACAGAATAAACATATAACCATAAATACAGAGATGCAGTGGAAATAACACTTCATTTCATTAATATCAAAGAACTAAAATTTGCTTACAGACAAAATGGAAATAAAACTATCTAGGGCGCTGATAGCTATCTCTGAGAAGAGATGTGGCGGCTACAGGCCTCTGAACTGAGTTACAATGAGGCTCGAGGGCCTATTTATTATTTAGAAACAATGGGAAATACTAAACAGCCAAATCCCTAACCCTAGGAGATGAAGCGCCAAAACTATGGGCCTCTTTTGGGTAAATTGGTGTTTCAACTTCCCAGGGGCGTAACTTTGGCATACGATCTCCGTTTGACGCGTACCATACCTCGTTAGAAATATCTATCCAAGGAATACAAATTTGGAACAAGCAACATGGGTCCATGGACCCATGTTGCTCTCCATTTTCCCAAAAAATGCCATTTCGGGCTTCAAAACGGCTCCGGAAGTTCAGGACCTGAAAAAATGCTAAAAATAGTAAACTATGCCGAAACTGAAAAAACTGAAAGAGACAATGGTGGAGCCCCAAGTGGAATAGGCGGGTGACCACCAATATCCACCTAGATCACATGTCAAGCTTAGGAATTTCTCATCAATAGTTGTTGGAATAGATGCACCAAATGCGAGAGGAGATCCAAGTTTTTCAATTAAAACATAATCAAGTTTATTGTCCCTGGACTTAATGAACAGGCCCCTATTAAGGATATGGGTATAGCCCAGGGTGATCCTACCGATTAGTCTACAAAGCAGTATGTTTGTTAAAGCTTGTAAAATTTTGGGAGTATTTTGGAAAGTGTTTGCTTCTAGGTATATTAGTTTTGATTGAGTAATAGGCTGGCATTTTTGGGACATTGGCAGCTTGGAAAATATCTTTTGTTTTAGTCTGCTAGCTAGTCTTTGCAACCTCTTAATGTTATTGATGGAACAGCTGTGATCCAAATGCATATTTTCACTTAATATAAAAATTCTCATTACGATTTAAAAATTAAAAATGCAATGTGAGTATTAATTCAACTCATGTTCATTGTTGTTGTATTAATATTGCATCTAACAAACTACATTGTTTCTTGAACCAATATAACATCACCTTTATGGCTTACTTTTAAAGTAGCACCCTTATCTCCCCAAGGATAATTTTCTGCATCAAATTTCAGCATGCTAAGGCCATACACAATCATGCATTAGCCCTTTTGATCCATTCCTTTTCTAAAAAGAGTGGAACCACCACCTACAAAATGGTTCTTGGGCATTTGAATAAGAGCTTTTTATAAGGTGTGCTTAGTGCTATTGCAGGTTGTCTGGAAAGGACTAATTGAGACAAAAGCAGTGTTCGTATTGCTTTGGTTTTGCATAGAGTTCACATCCTTATCTTCACCAAAGTGTTTATGTTCAAATTACTTATTTTCTGGATTATATTATGTTCAACTACAAACTACTTTCTGCTAAGATTTAATTTTGTTCTTCATATTCAGATTCAAATGTTATGAGTATCAGTTGGCACTGGGGGACAATTGCTGCAACACTGACTAAGAGTATCAAATTCAAATGTTATGCCAAAAAAAGACCAAAATGTCTCAATGCCATTTCAAAAATCCATTGAAATCCTTTACCCTTGCTACCTCTCCGAGTGGGCCTATTATTTAGAGAACCCAGGGACCACCCATGAGGTTGGGGGTCCCAAATGATTGCCTTGAGATCCACAATGACTGCACATGTTCCAATATACTGTGTTGCTACAACATGCACTCTTGAGCTTTAAGCTTTGCAGCTTATGATTCAGGGAGATCCTTGTCTAATTATATCTTGTGAATGAGAGATAAGAGCTTCTTTGCTCAAATGGCCTGAAGTCGGTCTTAAGAGCTTCTTCTTTGCTCAAGGGGCTTGAAGCCCGTCTCATGAAGATCTATATTGAAGGGAGAGGGTGCAGTCATACCTGTATGAAGCCCTCTCAAAGGCCAACACGTGGAAGGTTCAGAGTATCTCAGAGGAACGAGACTCCAGAGAGGGGGAAGATGCAGGAAGACCTTTCACTTTAAATCTTGCAATTTGTTTGCTGACATTCATAGAAATGCTTCAGAAGTCTACGTACTCTTGTTTTTTATAGCAAGTATGCATTGTTAATATTTTTAAAGCATCAAATTCCCACAACTGCCAAGAAAGTATTCTTATCCAAGGATTAATAACATCAGGATCACTTTGATTATTTACGGTTATCCAATGTTTCTTTCCTCTTTATAGTAATGAATCATGATTATATCCACTTTATTATGAAATTCTCCTTTGGCATGTTTTTCTTCCTCCTTACATTTATTCACAGGATTCATAGATGGATCTTTCGATAACAAACAATTTAATAACTGTATAAATGTGAACAAGCATGGAAGATTATATGTTTGTTTTTGAAGTTAAGTATAATATATTTTTACTGTTTGGACAATGCAAGCATTTGATGCTTTGTTATCATCTTTAGATATTCGGGGTGTTAGGGAGGCCCATTTATATGCTGTCTTGCAAAAACTGGAGAAGCCATTGTATAGCCAACCATAGTAACATCAAGCATAGAGCTTCCAACTATGTCAAAATGGGAGCTAATTTATTGATACAAATTTGGGAATGAATCCCACTGAAAACTGAAACCACAAGTGGCAAAGAAATGACGATCCTCATGCTTCAACGAATGTCAAGTGTATGAGAGAAATCTCCAATCCAAATCGATGTCAACTGGTTGTAGGTGTCCATGAATCTCTGAGTTTATTTCTCTGCAGCCTAGTGTATTACCCTCTCACCATGTGCATATTTCCTGTGGATGCCAAGTGTGGTTCGAATGGGGTGAAAGGAGGCAAACTCCCTCCGAATCGGCACTAGATTGCTATGATAAATCCCCTCAAAAACACGTGTACATGCCTTCACGTATATCTGCTAGCTGGGCACATGTAGCTATTATGGAAGAGTCGAACTTTAGAGTGGAGAGTTGGGAATTATTTCCCACAAAATTTGAAAATATAATCCCTGACCTGCCAACCAAATCTGTGGCATGAGATCGAGCTTGCTGTGCGTGAATCTTGTTAAACACCATGTTGAAGCACACACATGGTGTATGAGAAGAGAAACACACACACACAAGAGACTCAACACACAATGAAAGATAAGCGTGAGGCTTTTTTATTTTCCATTATACAAAGATGTACATTTATAGTACAATGGTGTGACTCTTGGTTTCATATTCCAAGGTCACTTGGACTCCATTGTGACTTTTCGCATTCCACACCTACCCATGTAGGATTAGGTGTTCCAGCATCCCCCCTTAATCCGAAGGGGTATGTGTGAGTCCAAGAAAAGAGTTGTAATACAAATCTGCAAAGTATGCATGGCAGCACTTGGGCTGAATCAACTCTCTGAAATGTTGGAAAAAGAGGTGGTTTTAGGATGACCACAAACACTGGAACGCAAAACTTGTTGCAGTTCCCGGAACTCTTCCAAAACTGGCATGAAGCTAAAAGCTTCTGCTAGAGGAATTGTCCCTCATAAAAAAGGGAGACCTTCGACCTAAAAGAAGGGAGGTCTACGACCTGTGGTGGTTTTAGGTTGTCCACCAACCAAAGATGATGGTTTTAGGTTATCCACCAACCGAAAATGATGGTTTTGGGTTATCCACCAACCAAAGATGATGGTTTTAGGTTATCCACCAACCGAAGGTATGCTCATGGGCATCCGTGTCTCTGGCTACATCTCTGAATCCGGAATGATGAATTGTGGCTCAGGCTCGCTTGAACTGCTGGCTACAACTCTGAACATGGAATGAGAGATTGTGGCTCAGGCTCTCTTGATCTGTCGTCGAAGCTTGTACATGACCACCATTTTCCCCCCTGTCAGGGACAAGGTGAGATGATGGCGAAAAATCAACTGCAAGTTTGCTCAATATCCATGAACAAGTTCTAACATGTGTCGTAAACATCTTCTTGGCTACTGATGCCCATTGCCAAGAAGCGATCCATCCAAGATGAATCTTTGTTCTTGCAGGAGGCTTGTTTCTGAAGCATTTGTCTGAAGAATGGGTATGCCGACTGCAGTGCTTGCATGGATGAAGATCAAAACGGTGATCTTTCATATGGCCAACTCGATCTGATGCTTGCTAGCATGTCTGCATCTGCAGGGGAAATGGAACGGGATACGGAACAAGCTGCGGAGTGAAATGTCATACAAGAATCCGGCACTCGGAAATATGATGGGCTTGGTGTAGTCTGGAATATGAAATGACACATCCTTGTCATATCCAAGACCAGTTCGGTGCTTGTTGTGGACAAGCTCTTCCCAAGGTCTGATGATGGGCTTGAGAAGTGCAGGTTGAACTGCTGCATCTGCATGTACATCTGCTCTAGTACAAGGAACTGAATGTGAATCAACTGAAACTTTGTCTTCTTTCTTCTGATGAGAGTCCTTCACAATGTTCTGAATAGAAACAGGTTCAGAATGGTGACTCTTTTGCTGAAGTTCTTCTTGTTGGAGTTGAGATTCCAACTGCAAAAATTCAATCTTCACATGTGCATCTTGTAAACAACTGTGAATTTTACAAAGAGCATCCTTGCTCATTTTTATCATGTCATCAACATTTGAATGAATGAGGTCATTCAACAACATTAATGCCTCATTGATTTTGGCCATTTTCAACAATTTAGGCTCAAAAATGAATGAAAGGGTGTCGGCTTCAACCGAAAATGCACCCGTTTACAATGTTATGCAACAAATGTAAATGACTCTAAAGAATTTCCAACTATGGAAATCTCAAAATACAAAGTGTGCTCCTCAAATGATGGAGGGAAATCAACAATCCAACAACTCAAATACACTTCAAATCTTGAATGAGGATGCAAATCAATGTCAGTTCAATACAATATTTTTGCAAACTTTTGTATGAGTGTGCAGCTGAAAACAACGCACAAAAAGCCTGTGAGGTAGCTGAATTTTCTTCTTCAAAAAGCTGTTTTAAAAATGATGGCAAACTTGTCTTCAAATGTGAAATTCTTCAAAAAAAACACCCTTCAAATCAATGCCACAAATCACAATGTAAATCTGCAAATTTCAGTCCATCTGCTCCTCATATGCCATTTTCCATTTTCTGCTGTTCAAATCTTCTCTTTCCTCTCTTTCTCTGCTGTTTTTTTTTTTTTTTTTTTAATTAATTAAAAATTAATTAAAAAATAGGAATAATTAAAAGGAAAGGAAAAATTATGGGAATGGGATTAATTAAAAGGAGGGAATTTAAAAAATGGGAAAGAGGAGGTAGGGATTATTATATGAAAGGGAGGGGCGGATTTAAAATAAGAGGAGGTAGTATTTAAAATGAGAGGATGTATTTATAAGGGAGAGGGGCGGATTTTACAATGGAGAGGGGAGGGTAATTATAAATGGGGTTTTATTAAAAATGAAAAATTGAATTTAAAAGAAAAAGGGGAGGCGTATTTAAAAAATAAATAAGGGAGAGGGAATTTTATTTAGGGAATGGGAAATAATTTAAAATGTGAGGAGGGCGGACTTTTAATTCGGGGGAGGTGAAGTTTAAAAAAATCAAAAATTAAAAAAATTTGAAATGGTCGAATGGGGGGAATCGTTTATTGCAAATTGGGGAGGCCACGTATGTGGTGAGTGTGAAAGGCGAGGGTTGTGCGTTGTGCTTTGGAGCCCGAGGGATGTAAACGCGTGGGGTTATGAGGCAGTGTTGTAAGGGAAACGCAGATGTAAGGGGAGCGTGGGTAAGGTATGCAGACAGGGCGCGTAAGGAAGGGTGGCCGGATTTTGAGTCGATTTGCAGGGAGGAGCGGTGGGATAGTATGGAAATGAGCAAAGGGTAGTGCGTAGAGGGGTGGGAACCGTGATAAGGGAGAGGAACGGGCCGGAGTGTAGGCATTTGGACGTGTGGGAGATTGGAGTGATAGCACGCAGAGGGAGGCGTAGGGAATAGGAGCTGTGCAGAACTGTGTGGAGGCGTAGAGCCGTAGGAGAGGGCGGTGGGTAGGTGTGATGGACCGTATGCGTTGAGAGCGTAGTGTGGGGGAATGCAGAACGGCGCTGAAGGAGGAATGTGTGCGTAGAGTATTGAAATGGGGAGTAGCGCTGTAGAGAGGTATGGATAGAAGCGTAGGGAGTGTATAATAGTGCAGACGGTATAGGAATGGAGTTGCAGGGGCAGGCTGAGAGGCCAAGAATCGATTTTTATTTTTTATATTTTTTATATTTTTATATTTTTTAAATCAAAACAGCAGAGAAGAATAGTAGAAAACCTTTGAAACAGCAGTGGATTTTTAAACTCAGAAATACAGGCAGCAGATTGCAGAAATGAAAGCAACAGTACAAATTTCCAACAGCAGAGAAATCCGGAATTTTTTCAATAGCCCAGCAGCAGAAGAACCCAGAATTGCAGAATTTTCCAGATTATTTCAACAGTAAAACCCAGAAATCTTTCTCAGGAAATGTGGCATAATTTCTCCAGTAAAAAACTCACAAATTTTCTAATAAAAGCCAGAAAATTCTTCAGAAACCCTCTTTAAACTATTTTCCAGCAGCTCAAAATGGTGCAGAATTTAATAGAAATTGCAGGAAAAATGAGAATGAAAACCTTCAGATGGGCAGTGCTGCCTTTCTTCAAAACAAATTCTTGAATGCTGCAGAATCACTGAATGCTGCTCCTCTTCAAAACACCTTTGAATGGCAGCGAAAACTCTACTGCAGAAACTCTCTAAATGCTGCAAAAATGCCAACAATTTTTGTAGATATGCATAGGCCATAGACACAAATGGCTCATTCAAAGTGGAGCAGGGCCAGAAATCGCCCGCTCTGATACCATGTTAAACACCATGTTGAAGCACACACATGGTGTATGAGGAAGAAGAATGCACACACACAAGAGTCTAAACTCACAATGAAAGATAAGCGTGAGGCTTTCTTATTTTTCCATTATACATGATGTGCATTTATAATACAATGGTGTGACTCTTGGTTTCATATTCCAAGGTCACTTGGACTCCATTGTGACTTTTCATATTCCACACCTACCCATGGAGGATTAGGTGTTCCAACAGTTTTTTTTTACATATTTTTAACTGCTCGTCGGTATTGCGATAGTTCATAAGCATCGGAAAAGTGATGTTATGTTTTTTAATATTTTGACATTTTCGTCGGAAGACAGACGGCTCGATCATCAGAAGAGCGATGTTTTTTCTTAAATATTTTTAACTTTTTCATCCGTAAAGTGACATTACATAAGTGTCGAACAAACGACGTTCTAAACATTGGATGATATTGTGTCAGAATTACGATAGTTTGTAAAACGTCGAAATTAAACATTGGATGCCATAACGTCGAAATTGCGACGTTTTTTGAAAACATGAAAAGTGTCGGAAGACCGACAGTTGGTGATCGTCAGAAGACCGACAATTTTGGTTTGTTGAAAGACTGATGCTTATAAAACATCGGAAGAGTGACACTATGCAAAACGTCGGAAAAAGTGTCGGTATTATGACACTTTGGAAAAGCGTCGGAATTGCGACGTAATGGCTAACCACGTTTTGTCTGGCCTCAAATTGTCACTCTTGCGATGACTATGTGTCGGAAGAGCGACGAAGTGGCTGTCGAAAATTGGGCCAAATTTTCTAGTGCTAACAGTATAAACACTAGTAAGTTGTAATACCACAAGTTGTGAGTCTAACCTTATGATTATGCGATTAATACCAAATGAAATGTCATCAGAGAGAAGTTCAATGAGCACGCTATACTCAACAATATTGTTCGTCGATCTACCAATAAAAATCCCTTGAAAACTCACTAACTCGTCATTCGGAGCGAAAATGGCCCATGCTGTAGAGGATAGATTCTACATACTACGACTAGCACCATTAGCATATCGAACAAATGGTTCTGAAGATTCATACATTTGCAATGAATTTAAAGTGGATTACTAATGTCAAGAAAAATCTAAAAACAAATTAAGATAGTGAATGCAAATCAACAACATATATACAATATAATACAAAAAATTACCATGCTCATGATTAAGCATAGTAACGTTTCAAATACAACCCATTTCTAGGTTGCGCCAATGGAATTCCATCGTAATCAACTAACTCATAGGCACCCTTAGCAAGAACTCTTTTGAAAATATAGGGGCCATTCCATAACAGCTCAAATTTCCCTGTACCTATTACATCATCTTCTTGATCGTAAAGAAGGACCAAGTCGCCCTTTGAGAAAATGCTAGGCTGGACATTTTTTTCGTATTGCTCCTTTATATGTCTCTTATCCACTTCATTGGCCAATTGGGCTTCACAATGCATTTCATCAAGATGGATGAGGTTAAGGAGACGTGCTTCTTCTTCTGAGGTGTCAAGTAACAATTCTATTGCGAGGCTTAATGATGATATTTCGCATTCGATTGGTAAGATAACTTCTAGACCATACACCAATTGAAAAGGAGTAAATCCGGTTGCGTTTCTCACCGAGGTTTGACACGCCCACAAAGAAAAGTAAAAGATCAAATGCAAATTTATTTTATGAACTCCGATCATTCGTTGAAGCATTCCTTTAAGAATTTTGTTAATAGCCTCAACTTGTCCATTTGATTGTGGATAATAAGGAGTAGAATTATCATGTGACAATCCTAACTTGGCAGTCAATTTAGACATCATGTGTTTGTGAAAATGCTTCCCATGATCTATAACTATAGCCTATGGGACCCCAAATCGTGCAATAATGTGGTTAAAGAAAAACAATGCAGCTGTTTGTCCTGTGTTGTTGAATATAGGCATCACTTCAGCCCATTTGGTAAAATAGTCGACTGCGACAATAATATAACCATGCCCCCCGGACGAAGGAGGGTTATAGGTCATGAAATCAATACCCCATTTTGTAAATGGTCCAGCAGAGAAAATAGGATGCATTGGCACTGGCGGTTTGCGAATTTTATGATAAAAATTCTGGCATGCATGACAACTTTTGACTGCGAGGATGTAGTCTCAAAAAGTAGTTGGCCAAAAGTAACCTGCGCAGAGTATCTTCTACGCGGTAGCATATCTAAGTAAGTGTCCACCACAACCCCCATCATGACAATAATTTAACACTTTTTTGGCCTCCTCATGAGTGAGGCACCTCCTTAAAATGGTATCAACACCATGACGATAAAGTGTATCACCGACGATCCGATAATATTTGGATTGGTATCGAATACGTTGTTGTTCAGAGCGAGAGGTATTAGGTCGAAAATTTTGGGTTTGGAGATAAATGATGAAATCCCCATACCAAGGATCAGATGATCCGATCAGAAACAGAGACTCGTCTAGAATTGATGGTTTCGACATAGTTTCAGTACTATCAGAGAGAAGGTCACAGAGAAGCTCAGCCAAAACTAAAGACTTCTTTGACTTGGATTTGATAAATTCCAAATCAAATTCCTGCAAAATGACAATCTATTTTAAATATTTTCGCCCTAGCAATTGACGTGATAAGATGTAAGTCATGGGGTTGCAATCCGAAACTATTGTTGTTTTTCGGAGCATGATATAATGGTGAAATATTTGGACAGCTTGAACAGCTTCCAAGGCAATATTTTCTATGTATGAGTACTTAACTTCCGTATCATTGAGATTACGACTCAAATAATAGATCGGATGTTCAATTTCTTCTTCTGGTTGGATCAATACCATAGCAATGGTCATTTCGGCCACGATGATATATAGGAAATAATCGTTTTGATAATTACGAGGATACATTAACGACGCTCGGACAAGAGTGTCATTGAAAAAATCAAAAGAAGCTTGTGCAACTTGGTCCCAATGGAAGGGAACCTCCTTAGGAAGTTAGCCTTTCCTTGAAGTTTCTGTATCTGAAGTAAGTTTGACGGCGCAAGCAAATCAAGAATGGCCTGAACCTTCAAAGGGTTGATTTGAATCCCTTCTTTTGAGACTATGAATCCAAGAAAATGACCAAATCCAACACAAAACAAACATTTATGTGGATTGAGGCATACTTTGTAGTGTCGACAGCGTAAGAAAATGGCTCTCAAATGCATCGGGTGATCAGTCCGATTTCGTGAATGCGCTGGTAAATCATCTAGATATGGTTGAACAATGTGCTTGATGTCATTGAAGGCATAATCAATTTCTCTCTGAAAAGTTGCCCCAATTTTCTTTAAACCAAATGGAAGTTTCCTGTAAGCGAATGTGCCCCAGGGAAAGATGAATGTTGTCTTATGCTGATCATCTGGGCGGATATTGATTTGATTGTAGCCAGAAAATCCATCCATGAATGAAAATATTTCACATCCAGCACAATCGTCAATAATATGATCAATAAAGGGAGTAGGATAGTTGTCTTTTGGATAAGCATGATTAACATCCCAATGATCGATGCACACTCTAATGGTTCCTTTTTTTTTCATAACAGAAACGATATTGGAAACCCACTCAGTTAGCGGAATAGGGTAAATGAAACCAACACGCAAAATTTTTTCAACTTCTGCTTTGATGGCAACGACTTTCTTCGGACGAACAGGACGAAACCATTGACGCACCAGTTTGACATCAGGATACATATTAATAGTGTGTTCAACTATACTAGTATCTATGCTTGGCATTTCATCATAACACCAAGCAAATACATCACAAAATTCAAGAAAAATAGAGCGATATGATTCGAGTTCTAATGGAGAACAAGATACACTGACATGAATATTCTCTACAATGCAAGGTTTGGTCGAAATATCGATAGAAATCGTTTCTTCGATATTTGAAAGATTTCGCTCGGAATCGATTGCATTAATGGGAAAAGAATTCGAAAAGAAAGTTTTTATTGATGGGTGATATAGTTCACTAAGATTATTTTCTTCATAATTAGGAAGATGGGAATGATGATGATAATCTTCCCATGGTTCTCCTTCTGAAATCATAGCTTTCAAAATATTCTCATTTGTCAAGAAAATTGAGGAAAATGGATTAGATGGGGTACCAAAATCTAATGAATGATCAACCCAAACATGCGTTGACGCTGATTTTGGATTTTCCGCCCAAGCCAGATAGATTATTGCTATGCCATATTAATAGGGCTGGGCGGTAGAAACTCATGCAATGTAGAAATATCAGAATCACCTCTACTCTTCCTTAAGCCAGATAGAGTGGAAGAGATCATGTAGCGGGTCTCTATGCTTGCAATTTCTGCCGACATTGCTGGTGGTGGTAATAAAAAGGTTCCCGTAAGAGTGGAATCCCTTAAGAGTCCTACACCAATGTTCTGAAGTTCTAGTTGGGGTATGTGAATGAACGGAACACTCCCAGTTACCTGCGAAGCAGAGGAAAAGAAGGATAGTTGATTAATGACTGTAATTGTACCTTTATGTGGAAAGGCAATCATTCTAAAATATGTAGAAACAATAGCAGTCATTGCATATACCCATGGCCTTCCAAGTAAAATATTGTAGTCAAGGGGTTCGTCAACAACCTCGACATCAATATTCACTATTTTCCCCCTAGTTCAACTTGTAGGTTATTAATAATACCACAAGGTTTATATGTACATCCATTGAATGCTTTCAACGTCGTTGATGATTGTGATAAGCGCATCGAGCCAAGTGACTTCCAACAGTTTAGAGACATAATGCATGTAGATGCTCCCTCATCAATAATAGTACAATGAACAAGGTGATTGAGAACATTTACCTGTATGGAGAATGCTAATTCTGCTCGTAATTGCGGCACATATCCCGTATGATTAAAGATGAAAATATTAGAATCAGTTGGATCAATTCCACCAATAGCTGACAATAAAGCCTGTTTTTGGGAGGGAAAATTTTGTAATACCTCAAGAGGGGACATAGCTGAAGGGGATTGAGCCAATTCTTCAACTATATTATAATTTTGTACAGCTCTTGCTCGAGGTTTATATGTCGTTTTATGAATTACTCTCTTTGGTGGCTTGATTGTCAATTCAGGAATAGCAGTAGGCGGTACTGATTCTGTAGATGGATTCATTGTCGAGGTAGTAGGTTGATCAGTGGCTGGACTACCATAATATTTATTTCGCGTCGAAACCAAAATATTTGTTGAAGGTTTTGTGACAGATAACATTAACACTTGGGAACTAGGAGCTGGATCCATAGCAACCATATTTGTGTCCTGATTTGGAAATGGGTCTGTCAACACAGCTGACGCATTGGAAGTCTTGATGATTTTTGAGACTTCAGCATGGTGAGGAAAATCCCTAACAAAGTGTTCCTCATTATATATTATGCATGGATAACTAGGTTTTCAAGGTCCAAACTATTAATCAGATGATCTTTCCTGCGGGTTAGAAGTTTGCTTTTTCTTTGATTTCCTTTTTTTCTTACTTCCTAGTTGCTTGTCACCTTTGCCTTTATCAAATGACATGGCATTAATTTCGGAAGCAGGAGCAGGATTAGATGCAGTAGTGTAGTGTGTGCTTGCAGTGCCTATCAAGCTATCTCCAGCATGAGAGTCCTTTAATTGAGGGGGAACATTGAAATTAGATCTCAGCGCATTAGGGATTTTTTCATAGAACGTGCCAGACTGAGTGTAAATCAAGTCTAAATATTGTGCATGAGAAATAAATTTCTCTTCTGTGATGACGCCACCCTTAGCCACATCCTCAGTTATAAATGGTAACAGGGAATTAAGGAACCATTCAGCAAGGAGTTGATCCGAAACAAATGTCCTAACCATTCGTCAACGACAACGCCATTCATGAATATGATCAGAAATGTGAGTAGCATTAGTCTATTTGAAATTATTCAAGAGTTCCATTCCAGTTTCATATCTGATGGGTAACTGGAAATGAGTGAAAAAGACAGTAGCTAGGGCTATGAAATTATCAAAAGAAGCTCTAGGTAATTCAATGTACCATTTTGCAGCCGGACCTGTGAGCATACGCTGGAAAAGACGTAGTCGAACAGAATCATCATTCAGGGAATTTGATGAACATAATAAATCATAAGTCATAACATGAGTCGAAAGATCTTCTCCAGGGTTTCCATTGAGCTTAGGAATATCCGAGTGTAATTTGTGAGCTATCACCGGCCACCAAGGAGCATAGTTGATTGGATCATTAGTTAACCAATTTAAATATGGTAACTAATTAGTTAACCGATTTAAATATGGTAACTATAAAGTTGCAAAAAAGGGCAACTGTCTATTAAGGTCAGGTTGAGCATAGCCAGGATAAGATGGAATTTCTTGAGCGACAGGCCTTTGAGCACCAGCATAATGAATCTGCTGTTGGTAACCAAAATAGGGGTTTTTTTTCATAGCAAACACTTGAGGATTCTGCTGACCAAAACCTGGATATGATACTTGTTGAAAATAGGTTGGAGGCATTTGCGCCTGTTGCTGCCAAGGGGTCCTTCCACCAATGTTATAACCCAAATTAACATGACTTGGATTTGGTTGATATGTATAACTCGGTTGTGGTTGTGACATCCCATAAAATGGTAAACCAGCTTGTGAATAAATAATTCTTGATACAAGTTGTTGTAAATTAATCAAAGGATTTGGAGTTTGTGAACCCAACATTTGATGATATTGAGTTGAAGGACCCATTTGATAAGGTTGATGATGTACAAAATTTTGATTCTGTAACAAGCGTATAGATGTATTAACAAGTGGTAATGAAGTGGGTGTAACAGGTTGAACTGGTTGATTCGATTGTACAACCGTTTGTGGTTGGATAGGCAGAGTGGGCTGCCATTGACAAACATTCGTTTCAACATTATATTGACCAAAAAGTGACATAGTACTGTCATATTGGGTGACCAAATGTTGCCCCCCAGCATGAGGAGGATAATAAGACAGAAAATATTGCTCTCTAAATGTTGGGAATCCAGTTGATATGGTACTTGAAGGAATAGACCCAGAAAGACCGGCTTGATATTGCCCTGATTATGTGTATAATGAATAAATTCGTTCAATACTCATGATAGGATTACCAGTTAAAATACCAGATGATGACATTGGTAAAGACCATGGGTTTGAAGATGCACTAGAGAAAATTCCAGATAATTATTTGTAACCTGATGGGACCATAGGGCCACCATAAAAATATGACTCTGTTGAAGTGGTAAACATCGATGGAGTAGCGAGGGTAGGAGCTAACGTAATTGGAACAACAGGCCCAACTGAGGATGTTGGCTCAGATATGGTTGTTTGACCAAATGTATACCCTTTTGAATCAACGGGAATTTGAAAAGGAGGAAGATCAACAAAAGCAGATGGTGTCGATTGAGAGAAAGTCTCGTACAGGTAAAGGTCCTCCCCAAAATGGGTTGGAGTTAAAGGTGTAGTGTCTTGTGGGATTTCTTCAATCGCAAATAAACTAGGTGGAATAATTTCATCATCAGGCCCAAAGTATATTTCAGGTGGTTGACTGTGTGATATGGGAGATTCAATAGCTACAGAACTTTGTGGGATGACCAAGGTAGGAAAAAATTCCGGTCATCCAACTTCAGGATTCAGATGTTCTGACAAAGAAGAGATAGGATCCGAATCAATATGTGGTTGAACAACGTCGGGTCCAAGAGGTATGGTCTCACTGATTGGATGGATCGTGACCACGGGTAGCTGTGAAGACTCAGTTTCAACAACAATAGATGAACCAGGATGTGTAGAAACAACTTAAGCTAACTGTGGTTTATGGGAAAATGATGTTTCACCAGAGGTACAAATTGTACTTGATTCGGCAGATTGAGATCGCCTTCGCCTAGAAAAAGTAACTTTTGGTGGTAAAGGTGGTTTTAAAACTAATATATGTGAACAACAGGGGAAAGGATTTTGTTCTTCCACGGTTACTGATTAATTTTAACCAAAAAAAAAAAACAAAATAAAAGAGTAATGCTAGGCAAAAGGGTTTACCAAGAAACTGTGAATTGCAGAATACCTCTTGGAGAACCAAGAAGTATGGGTAGGCAATCTCCCCGAATGTTGTGTTCAGTGTATCAAAATTTACAAGGCAACCGACTCGGTTCAATATGGATGGATATCACCTAAAATTTATCCTCCCAAATATACCCGAAGGTACGTGGAGGCCCAAGTCCATATTAGCGCTATCTGATGCGAAACCACATAGTGAGAGCACCCCTTTATACTTATCGTACTATAACACCGCCCGATATACCCGAAAGTACAAGGATGAGCTATGATATACTTACATACGTGGAGTGAGGTATCACACTTGGAATGTATCAGAGACAAGTTAACGACAGCTGCTATGTTTTATGATGCCAGAACACGTCTCTAGCCTAGACCTTCTAAATGTTATCGTTATGGTTCCAATGCTTTGTTAGGTAAATTGAGATTAATTTTATGTTGATCTTGATTGCAATTTTCCTTTCAAAGGTTCACCACGATGATGTATTGGAAAATTCCTAAAATGCAACTAAAAATGATAAGCAATCTTTCATTTTCACTTCTTCAATGAAAAACCTAGCTACTAAGGGAAGAGAGCAAATAATTTGTGAGCAAACAAATCAAAGAGCAAAAAAAATCAATGATCACAAAATAAATGTAGATTTCCTAATGTTCCTTTTTGCAAAACACACAAAAATCCTACATGAAAATGCAAGTTTTTCTTTTCAGTTTCCTTAATGTTATGAATGCAGAAAAGAAACTAGGTGCACTAAATCAATAATTCAAATTCCTTTTACTTTCGAGAAATGAAGAATACAAAAAACAATTTCTCTTTTGAAGGAAAAATGAGGATTTCAACAACAATTTCTCCTATCAAGGAAATGAAGATTTTACGACAATTTCCTATTTCGAAAGCAAATGATTCTTAATGCGACCATAAAAAGTACTTTGAAATCAACTTGTCAATGATAAAGAAAAACTTTTTTAAACAAACATTGAACAAATTTTCAGTCAAAGGAGGAAGAAGTATATAGAGTTACTGGTCAATATGAGGATCAAACTTTTCAAAACACAACAAAAAACAAACTGAAGAAAATTGCAAAGGAAAATTCAAAGGAATCTGGGTGGTTTCAGGAGTCAAAGCAGTCTCCAAGGGGAGACAATGCTCTACAATGTAGGCTTGAAAGGGAGATAGTGCTGTGCAAAGCACTGTGTCCTATCTAAGGGTGCATTGGGCGTAGTGTATAAGGAAAAACACTATTGTTTAACTCACTATCTTTGAAAATTTGTCTTTGAAAAATTTTAATATTTGTGTGTAACAACTACTGGGTGGATAAACAAAGCAAATCAAAGGCTAAGTCACCTAGATCTAAGAGAAAAGTTTCCCCAGTGGAGTCACCAATTTGTTGGGCCAAAATTCTGAATTATGGATAAAAAACGCTTCCCTAGACAGATAACAATCTAGAAAAACAGATTAAAGACTATACGACTACCTTTCCTAACTCAGAACAGACACACAAAAAGGATTCGAGGCTTACTTGTAATCCAAGTGCTTCTAAATGGCTCCTTCTGTCACTTCCGTTGTAGCTTCAAATTCAAGTGGTTTGTGTGAAATGCTTCCTGCAAGAAAGAACACTAAAACAACAGAAGATAGCAATAATACAGATGTCTATTCAAGTTAGCTAAATCAATAAAGCATAAACAATATACATCAACTAAGATCTTGCAATATGGAAAATAAAAGCTAATACATATGCATATAGGGAAAAGTAAGTTGTATTATTTATTGATGAAAGAAGGAGAGGTTACAACCAAATGACTGATTTGAAGTGACGCTTCCAGCAACGATCCTTAGCCCCATCATATTAAAATCTCTTCAGCAGCTGTTACACAAATCTAACTCTCAATTGAAAATCCTCTAGCTTTTCTCTACTCAAATTCTTCCTTCCCAAACACTCAAATATGTGTTCAATTTATAGATGAACTGAAGGTAGTTTTGCAATGAATAATTTTCCAATAATAGGCAAGACATGTTCCCAGTCATGTAAATGTCAAATGGACACTTGGATTCGAAGCTTGACACATGTGAAATCTTCTAGAAGGCACTGGCCAAGTGGAGATTCTGGAACAATGAGAATTTCACTCTGAATGTGACCAATGCACCCATAGATGTCAAGAAGTGATTTGCAGAGCAGTGTTGCATGGGGCTACCTACATATGCATTGCACTTAGTCCCCTTAGAGGCAACGTTGGTGAGCTCCCACATGCTATATAATAAACTTCAAACCTTGGAAACCTTTGCTTGATGAAAGTCATGTTTGATTTGTCTTGTTCTTGCCTTAGGGCATGTAGCAAATTGAAATGATAGGGAATGATAGACCCTTATTCATTGGTCCTGGAGATGATTCCTAGTTAAGCAGGTCATTGGGAATGATGCCCAAATTCACTTATAACACTTGCCTAGTTGGGATTTCTTCAATCCATTTGGTAAAGTAATCAGTTGCTGTGAGAATCCAGTGATGCTGACCTGATGATGATGGAAGAATCTCTCCAATAAAATCTAGCCCCCATTGCTAAAATGGCACTTCCACATAGATAGGCATTAAAGGTAAAGGTAAAAGCTTCTTCTTACCATAAAAAATCTGGCATTCATGGAAGGACGCAATCTTTTTATAGACATCCTTAAACATTGTAGGCCAATAATACCCTTCTCTAAGGATCTTGTTCATTGTGGCCTTCCAATAATGGTGACCTCCATAATATCCTTTTTGGAACTCCTCAATCACTATATTAGCCTCCTCTTCCAGCAAACAATTCAGCAAAATACTGTCGGTATCCTTCTAAAACAGATTTTTATAAAAAATACAATACCTCAAGGATTTTATCTTCACAAATCTTGCCTTAGACTTTGTTAGCTCAACATGTGCTTTATGATGATGTAGGACAAAAACAATATCCTTGTACCAATCTGAAGTGATTTACTTTACTTCAATAGTGACTAGTTCTTCTTCCTCATATGAAATTTCTGATGTTTCTGCAATTAAATTTATGTCAAGACAACCAAATTTTGACTATGCCATCAACTTCGCTAAGCCCTATCCTTTGACCAATTTTGTTGCCTTGATCTCTATATCATATTCCAACAATTTAGCAATCCATTTTCCCCTCTTACCATCAGGATCAGCTTGAGTTAGGATGTCTTTCACAACAGTATTAGGAACAAAAGCCACAATATGGGAATGCAGAATATAAATTCTAAAATATTTGATAGCCTTAACCAAGGCATAAGCTTGCTTCTCTAATATATTGTACTTAAGCTCAGAGTTGGCTAATGTCCTACTAAAAAATGAAATGGGTTGCTCAATACCTTGCTGTCCCTTTTGCAACAAAACTCCGGCAATAGTATTTTCTGATGCAAAAGTGAAAACCAGAAATTCTTTGAGAAATCCGAGCTGATAAATACCGGTGCTTGAGTGAGTGCCTTTTTTATCTCCTCAAATGAGTGTCTTGCCTCTATTGTCCACTTAATGTCAACTCCTTTCTTCAACATCCTTGTTATGTCCTTCACAATCTCAGCAAAATTAGGAATAAATCCCCTTACAAAATTTACCTTTCCAAGGATAGATTGAATCTCCTTCCTGCTTCTAGGAAAATACACCTTCTGAATTGCATTGAACTTGTTTGGATCAATCTTAATCCCATCTTTAGAAATTATGTGTCCAAGTAATTTACCTGAAGTTAAATCAAAAATAGTTTTGGTGGGATTTAGAGAGATACCAAACCTTCTACATTTCAGCAGAATTCTTTCTAGTTGTTTCAAGTGGTCTTCTTCCCTCCTTGAGAAGATTGTTATGTCATCAAGATAAACAACCACCATCTTGTCCTTATCTTCAGAAAAATCAATGTCCCTTGCCCTCTGAAAGGTATCTCCTGCATTCATGAGACCAAATGGCATCTTGGCATACATGAAAGTGCCCCATGGTGTAGTAAAGGCTGTTTTTTCCTGGTCATCCGGATGCAGAAGGATCTGATTGTAACTTGAAAAACCATCAAGCATGGACATCCTTTGAGAACCAACAATATTTTGCAAAATTTTGTCCATCTTTGGGAGAGGATAGTTGTCCTTCGGAGAGGCTTTATTCAAGTTTCTGAAATCAATGCATATTCTGATTTCTCCACTCTTTTTCCTAATCGGAACCAAGATTGCAAGCCAATTTGAGAATCTGATTGGGACAATGATTTTGGCATCAAAGAGTTTCTTGAATTCCTTCTCAATCAATGGCATGAGAAGTGGATTAATCCTACTCAAATTTTTCTTGAAAGGCATTTCATTTTCTTTGATGGGAATAGTATGCTGAATAATATTGGGGTCATACTCTTTCAAATCAGCATAATTCCAAGTAAAAACATCTATAAATCTCTTCATCATCTCAATATACTTGTACTTCATATCAACTAAAAGAAACTTTGAAAGTTTAATAATTTTGGGCATAGCTACTGTACCAAGGTTACAACTCTCAACCTCTTCATCATCAACTTGTATCTTAGGAGATTTAAAATTATCATTTTGATCAAAAAGTTTTTCAAGAGGTATTAGACCCTTTGGCATGGAATTATTCTTTAGCTGCAAAACTTCAGAATTTCCTTTAGATTCAGCAAGCATATTTTGTTGATCTATTTTTATATTTTCAAACTCTTCTTTCAGCTTAATAAAGTTCTTCACTTGTTGGTCATCCTCAAAGACTTGCCAATGCGTAATATTATTAGGGATAGCAGGTCTATGGCGAACTTCAGCCTCATATTTTTTAGTGGAATGTATGGGAATGATGAAAATACTTGTAGAGATAGCAAGATAATCAAAAATGCAATTTTGATCTCTAGTTTTGACAATGAATGAGTAAGCCTGAAAATTTTCCAACATGTCCAAAACTAAGTTTCTATATGCCCTCATCCTTATATCCTTTGTTTGATAAACACCTTCAACTTGTTTAATGACTAATTCTGAATCTCCAAAAATATAAATCTTTTGAGCATTCATTCTTTTCAAGACTTCTAAACCCAAAATCAAGGATTCAAACTCAACCATGTTATTTGTGCAATCAAAGTTCAATTTGTAGGAAAGGAACTTACTTTCATCACTTGGAATTGTGATCCAAATCCTTGCTCCTACCCCATCTTTTCCTACTGATCCATCAAAATGTAATGAACACCAACCTTCTGCCTCCTTATCACTGACTTGCTGATCTTCTGTTTGCCGATTTTTAGACTACTGAATTTCAGATTTCAGATTTTCTGCTTTCTTCTCATCCTCTGCTTCATTAGTCAACTCATTAAAAAGAATAGCAGATCCAAGTTCAGTATCAAGAGCATAAATTGGAAAATTCTGAGGTTTGTCTTTACTACTCAACATGTAAGCCATTCTTGTCTCTCGATACAATATTCTTTGCTCACCAAAGATAGGAATGTTGGCATAAGTAAGGTCCATTTGCATTGTACCTTTGATTTTTGCTGCCCATGACCTTGATAATAACATACCAAACTTTGGTGGAATGTCTGCTACGACGATGTCCATGACCACTGTCTTGGAAGGGACTTGTGTAAGACCAACAACAACATCCTTTATTAAACCAATGCATTGAACTCTTTTCAAATAAAAAGAAAACAAGTCCTTTTATGGTCTAGTTATTTCTAACCCCATCCTTTCCATGATTACTTTGGGCATAAGGTTGTGAGAGGCTCCTGAATCTAACATAACATTATGTAATGTCATGTCATGAATTCTAAGGCTCACATAAAAAGGAGGCACCTCCTTATTCTGTTCATCTTCTAATCTTGGACCCAAGTAAATTGTTGGATGATTCTCTTGCACATTTAAAATATCAGCAACTCTTAGTTGTGAATTCAACATTTTAACAATATTTCTTCTATACTCATTGACTTTGAGAATCTCACCAAAAGGTACTGGTATATTGATCTTAGAAATTTCATTTTCCAAACTGAAAACAGAAACAATTTTTTCAACTTCTTTGATAGGAGGAAAAGGTGGTGCATCTTTATTACCTTCAACAACCTTAGGAGTATATTTCTTGCCATCAGCAACCTTAGGTGTGTCTTTCTTAGGCTGTGTTTTATTTGCAATGATAGGTACATTTTTGTTTCTGAGATTGTATTGTTTGCATTTCAAAAATAACATGTTGATACCCTTTGAGATAATCTGATGGTTCCTCTCCATGATTACCTTGGTCTGATTCATCATGTTCCTCTTTACTCAAGAAAATTCAAGACATTTCCTCATGTAAATAGTGAATAGACTCTTCAGGAATTTCAGGTTCATCTTCTTCATCAATCAAGTTCTGCTGGAAAGGAGGTCTCATTGGAGGATCAGGCTGCTGATTTCTGTTTTCTCTTGGTCTTTGCTAATTCTGAGGTCTGCTGAACTGAGGGTTTCTAAACTGAGGTTCATGTTTTGCAAGAGGATCAGAGTTATTCCCAAGAGCTAGCTTATCCATCAAATTTTCCATTGTTTTCATCACTGAATCAAATTTATCATCAGAGGTAGAGGAGGAAGGTTTCTCTTCTTCTTTTAACTTAGTCTTACCCATTTTTGATTTTTTGACTGCTATCATATTAACCTCCACCTTCTTCTCTCTCTCTTTTCAGTATAGAAAATTCATAATCAAAAGCTTCGGCATATCTCATTTGAGCTAAAGCTTGTGGAGGTTTTAAATGAGCATGAATAGAGTCATAAACCTTATTAAACCTCTTTGAAAATTTTTGAACAGTTTCACCGACAACTCTTCTTAAACTGTTATACTCAGTGAGGGCTTGTACTGGATTAGTTATATTTCCCCATTTTCTCAAAAAGGTATCTTTAAACTCATTCCAATTATGAATACTTCCAGAAGTAAGGGCTTTGAACCACTTCCTAACTTCACCAGTAAAACTCTGAGAAAAAAATCTCAACCTAACATCTTCGTGATCAACCTCCTCCATGTCTATAAAATCATTAAATTGGTCTACATGTTCTTCTGCTATAATCTCTTCATCACTTCCCCAAGTTTTGATTCTAGTAGCATATTTTCTACGGAGGTCAGGTAAAATAGATAGAAGAACAAGAGGGGCGTATCTAGCAGGTGCAGCAGGTGGAGGAGGTACATTTCTAGCCATAGTGAGAGGGACTGTGGCAGCTTTAGGGAAAGAAACAATAGAGGATGAAGAACTGTTATGAGGAGGACTTTTTGATCTTTGTTGTCCACTAACAATTGAACTCCAATCAAGAAGAGGAAAACAAGCTTTACTTTTCAACAAGATTTCAAAAGGGTCAAGCTCTTTCAACTTATCTTAAGAGTCTCTTTCCAACAACAAATCAGAAGTAACTACTTCCCAAAACTCCTCTTTATCTTCCTTTGTTACTAGGGCTAAGGTATCAATGCCTCTTTTATGCAAGTCTAAGATAATTTCAGTTAATTATTTTTCACTTTCAGACCTAAACAAGATTTCCTGGATTTTACCATCAACTCTTTTATCTTGAGGACTTCTTAATATTTCATAGGACAAAGATTTTGAATGTGATGAAGTACCTGATATTTCAGAAATGCCTTGACTGCCTCTGAAAATGGTGTTTGTATTGTTCACAATGGTAGGTGGATCTGGGTCAGGATTACTCCTCGTGTATCTTCTTCTCGAAGCCACCTTTGATCATATGAATTTTGAATGGATTCACAAAGGTAGATGCAGCCTCAAAAAAGCTTCCTGAGCTCCTGCTACCTTCAGAAGTTCAACTTCAAAATTTCAGGAAAGTATAATCTTCAAGCACCTGACAGATGCACCAAAATTTTATCACAAAATTGGACTTGATAGGCTACTTGATCAAACAATCTCATGTAACTATTTCAAACCTAATCTTTTGACTGAGGCTTAGCCTCCTCAGCCTGAGAGGGTTCTCTCAAAATTTAATGATATGGATAAAGATATAGATGGCTAACTCTATTTAGGAAATAACTAATAAATGATAAATGTAGGTTGAGAATCACATCAGCATGTATACATTGGGCTTATGGACTCAAAGAAATTTAGTAATTAAATGAATCTACTTAACATGGAAGTTGAGGCATATCAGAGTTTTAGCCATAAGGTACACACACATGAAACTGTAAAAACACAGTCAGTTCACTTATATAAGAAGTCAGAGCATCTAATAGATGAATTCTGAGTAATATAGATGAACACCACTACAATAAGATATATAAGATATGCAAATAGAATAGGAAAACACTAAAACTCCTTCTGAATCTCAAGTTGTTCAAGTAGAAGATCTTTGTATTAGTTGAAAACCAGTCAATTCACAACAAGCATAGTTTTTCTCAAAATGTCCAGCCCTTGACAAATTATACCTCTTGGTCTTTAATAGACATCTTAAAACATGAGATGATCTACCTCTAGGCTAGATACATTGAATTTCTGTCCCTTGACACCTTGCATAATCATAAAACATGGAATTTATTACAAAAAGACACCTATCCTACTTAACAGTCCTATTCCAAAAAGGACTCAAACTCTTTATCACTATCTATAACAATATTATCTATTTGAATTTACATCATTTCCAAGTGTATCATCACATGGTCGAATTTGGATGATGGGCTTCATTTCTTCATGACCATTTTTCTAACCTCCACAAAAATAGGAAATAGTACCCTGTTTTTTAGGCATAAGACCTTTTTCATTCTTTGAACATTATAACCATCATTTACTCTTTATTTCATTATCCTTGGTTGATGTAAGTTGGCTTCACACATCCCATAACTCCTCCCTAGCCTCCAACTGTCTAAAACCGCTTTAAACACTGCTCAAAATGCTGTAATGTCCCGCGTTACGAAAACACAGCAGTTTCGTAGCGCTTTTTGTAGCGCTGCCATTTAAAGTCTTTATCCTCCAAAAACTCAATTATTTCCTCTGCATCACTTTAATTACCCTTTAATACATCTCCCATAGAAAATTCAGTTCTTAACTCAGTCTTCAACCCTTTAAAATATGATCAAAATAAGCAAGAAAAGTAGCTACAACAGTTTCATAGCACTTTTCTGCTTTTTTACACTGACTGCGCTATGAAACTGCTAAGTGTGTAGATTCTTCATAAAATTGCCAAATGAAAATTGTCTTTGCCTCCAAAACTCAAAACATAACCTGTCTTCAGTATTTAAAAATTGTAAACCCACTTCATTCTAGCTTCCTTGAGGCCTTCCTTCTTCATTTACACTTGTTTGAGCTATTGGTTCTTCAATGTCTATCATTTTAATGCCTTTGCTCTTTAATTCATCATGAATTAACTCCAGTTGCTCTTGTAAATCCTTCACCTGGTCTTTACATCTTCTATTAGTAGTTCTCATATGAGAGTTTATTATTCTGACAAATTTAGCTTCTTTTATTGCTGGAACTGTCCATTTGAAAAATTTCTTTGTATTACTTAAATTTTTAGAAACAGACTCAACCTGTCCTTCCCACATTGCCTTCATTATTTTAAACTGTACTTTCTTGACACTGTGCTTTCTAGCTTTCTTTTTTATGGCAGCAATTTACTGATTTTCCAATTTTATTTTTTCCTCAAGGCACTGAAACTCTGTTTTCTCTGTCACTTTCTCTTTTCCCCTTTTTGTTTTGTTGATTGTATCTTTCACTGTGGGTGATGAGAGGTCAATTATCTATTTGGATGCTTTAGCTATCTCAGTGGGTATTTGAACTTATTTGCTAACTTCCATTAATTTGCTAGCATGCCTAGTCATAGGATTTCTTGCTTGAAAGATGAAACCTACATCTTCCCCCTTAAACTATAGCCTCTTTGCAGAATTGGCCTTTTTCAGCTTATGCTCATCTTCCCCAATGAACTCAGCTTGGACAATGGGTGTTTCCTCTATGTCAATGGCATGAAGAATATCCCCTAGATTCCCCTTTGTTACTGGGTTATCTTCTGTAGCAACTGTCTTTCCTTTAAATGCCACTGCTTGGCTTCTAGTTACTCTTTTTTTCCCCTGTTTTTTGACAACTTGTTTATGTTTTGCATATTTGACAACCTTTGATATTTTCTTTGTAGGTGGGAGAGTTGGTGTATCAAGCATTTGCATTTTCTCTGGCCCTTTCTCAGTTTGATTTCTTGGCTTCACTCTTGCAATTGCTTTTGGTTTTGCAACCATAGTTTGGCTTGGTTCTGCTACTGGTGATGATGGAACTCCTTTAGCTTTAGGGTTTATTGCAAGCGTTAGGGTTTCCAGCTCAAAACCATTTATAAACAAGAATGATGACCAATCTCTTCCTATATTCTGAAGTTCATCTAAAATTAATAATTTCATTAAGCCATGATGAAATAAGGATGTTTCACTCCCTTTAGATTTTTCTTGCACCTTATCAGCCATCTTTCCAAGACTCCTATGCAGATAAAAAGGTAAATCAAGTGAAATCTTACCAATGAAGTGTAGAAGCAATTTGAAATGATATGAATAAACCTTGTGATATCTGCCTTCATAGGTAAAATATTTTTTAATGTTGAGCCGCAGTTTTGAGTAGTTATCTTTGATGCAGCTTCTAGGGATAGAATTATTAAGGTCCATATGTGTGTGCTTAGGTTTCATGAACTCTTTACACTACTCCATATCAAATTTGAACCCTTTGAACCAGGTTTCTTGACCTCTTGGTATCTCTGTAACAGCAGCAATGACCTCTGGTGTAATAGACACACTTAGCCTCCTAACTTTAGTGGTTGTTCCATTGAAATTCATAGCAAATTCCTTGGATACCTGTGTGTGAACGCCATGCAAATTCTCAAAAAACCATAGGAAACCTACTCTTTTGAATTCTTCTAGCACTTCTGGGTCTTCAATTATTGCCTTCATGTCTTCAAGTTCATGCCTTAAGCATTGTCCTCCTCTATGAATTTTTCTTTCCTCTACCATATTCTTCAGAAAAGCTTTCAGCCTCACTTGAACAAATATTTCAGCCTCGTTTGATATGGATGTATCAGCCTCGCTTGATAAATGTATCAAACTCGCTTGATATGGGTGTATTAAAGCCTTTGTATGAACCAACAACAGGTTTGGCTTGACACTCAGAGCTCAGACATTTCGAATGGAGGCAAAAGGATGAGAATGACTAATTAGGAAAGATTTTGAAATTTAAATGTCCTCTCATAACTAAAATGATGCCTCATTCATAACCTATAATGACCATGATGATTGCAAACGTGGGTGTGTACTTCAATCTCATCATTACATGATTTAGCATGCCACTATCCTACCCTTTCCCAATGGTTTCTGACATTTTCCAACTCAATTGATAAGACAGTTACAAAACTGCACTTTTGTAGCACCTGCAGTGTAATTTTCCCTGTTTGCGCTACGAAACTATCAGTGCTTTCGTAGCAAAAAACGGCTTTTTTCAACAGGTGGCGCTACGAAATTGCGGTTTCTCGACTAATTAGATAGTTTTGATGAATAAAATTAGGGAAATGTAATGCAAACAAAAATGATGAATGTTTGACATGAAAGAGATTTAAAGAAGGCTTTATTTGAAACTTAGGATGAGCTTTAAACTATAAAAAATAAAAAATAATCCCTTGATCAAACCTAAATTGACTCATAAAACCCTATTTTGATCCATGAAATTTTGTAACCTTGTCAAAATGATGTTTTGAATTTTTTGGGTGATAACATTGGTAAGGAGTCTTATGTCGGTTCTTGAAATGGGTACCTCAAGGCATCCAACAAAAATAGTGCCGTGTGAAAATAAAACTGAAGAACGATCAACATTGTTTACCTTAGTTTTCGATTCTGAAGTAGGTGATGATGGCTTCACTAAGTCTTTTTTGCACTTCAATTTTTTCAAGGCCTCTTCCGTGGCTCGTAACTAAAGCTGCAGTATTTTCTTATCCTCTTTTTCTTCTTGTATAAGTCTCCTCAATTCAACATTCTCTATTTAAAGGCTTCAATTGATCTACTCATTTGAATGATGAGAGGATGATGAAGAGGATTAATAATCAATGGAAGATGGAGATGGAACATCGTCCTCTGCTCTTTCCTTCTCCTGTTCCTCTCATGCCATTTTCTCCTCATAATCTACATAAATTATATCTACCATGTTGGCCATCCTGTATAAGGCCTCGTAAGAATATCTGTCATCCTCCATTTTTTTTTTTTGCATGTTAAATCTCTGATTATCATTCACACTCGCAATTCACAACAAAAAAAGACTGCTTTGATACTAAAACCTGATCCAAACTCTCTCAGCTATCAGAATTAACCAAGATCTTTTACTTCTGTGATGTTAGCAGAATTGCATGTGAAAGAGTATGAAAAACCACATGTGCATACTTTAAATAAGAGGAAACATAAAGACAATAATGAGAAATAAAGGAACATAACAACTTGATAACATAGTTCAATTAGTGTGGGCTATGTCTCCGGGATCCGCTCAAAGTGGGGAGGTCGCTTTCATTAATATTCAGCAAAAATAAAATTACATGCATGTACAAAAGGTACCTTATACTTCCATTTTTGGGGATGGCCTGAAAATGCACACCTTTATTGAAGAAATGGATTGCACTGTTGAATTATTGGCTCAAAATCGTGTCAAATGACTATAAAATTGACCCCCTTCTGGCTCCATCAAAATCTGGACCCTTGGGAATCCTAAAGATTCCCCAAAGATTCCTTCTCGCTGGTTGACCGGAATTATGTTTCTCAAATGAAAAATATGACTTAACCACTGTGCTCCTTGCGAAAAACTGAGTAAATGAGTATAAACTCGACCTGGTTATAAAACTGTGAAATTTTTTCCATGAAGGAATCTTTTGGATTCCTCATGATTCCCAAAATATTCCTCCCTGCAAGTTAACTAAAGATCTTCCTCTCAGACGAGGAAACATATCACACCTTCACATTCCTTGTGAAATTCTAGTTCTTTTTAGTATAAAGTTGGCATGCATATGTTAATGTGAAAATTTGGCCCTAAGGGAATATTTTAGATTCCTCATGATTCCACAAAGATTCCTCTCTACAAGTTGACTGAATTTATCCTACTAATATGAAGAAACTAATTACACCATCAGATTCCTTATGTAAAACTGAGAAAAATGAGTATAAAGTTGATATACTTCTGCCTCTGCCAAAAATCAACCTCCAAGGGAATCTCAAAGCGTCCTCAAGATTCGGTTGCTAGAATATTCCATGGAATATTCCTAAAATCTATCTTGGGATTCATGTCTATGAGGGACCCCTCTCAGCCTGCCATTGTCGAAACTGTGATATGCCTTCGTCTCCACAACCCCGCCTCCTCCTCTTGTCCCATGCTTATGAGAAATGAAGGTTTAAATAATTGTTTTAAGGAAAATTTAACAAGGCTTGTAGTTGGCATGTTGGTTAGTGCATGCATATTAAGGTTTTTGGATGCAGAGGAGGTCTTGGGTTTAAACCCTATAGATGATGCTCTCCATTTGGTTTTCAAACAAACAAATATATACAAAATTGATATATATGGTTTACAAAATGAATATGTAGGGTCTTAGTTATAACCATATAACCCACCAACGTATAAAACGAAATGAAGTTGTAAGTTGTACACATCCCAATGGTCACATGCCAAATTTAATTGGCCAACCAGGTATTGACATGTGGCAACCCTGGATTGGTCGCTTAATTGCCACTTCAACCATTGATTGGATGCCATGTGTCGAGTCATGAATGTGCCACTTATATGCTGATTGGGTGTCACATGTCTTCTTCTATTAATGCCATGTCACCTCCAGTGCCACATCACTTGCCGAATGTGCCTGCTGACTGGGTTGTAGAATGGTGCCACGTCACCATGATGATGCCAATTTTTTTTTTGATGTCATCAGTTGAAATTTTAAATTTTTGCTAAGTTTGACCAAAACTTTGACCACAAATATCTTGAGCATACGAAATCAGATTGAGGTATCATCTGTGCCGTTAGAAAGCTTGCAACGAGCTCCTTGATTTGACCCTAGTTTCACTGTAATACAAAAAAATTATTTTTTGAGATTTCCTTGAGCCCTCTTAGATCTTTGAGTGTCTCTAGAGCCACCTGGACCATTCCTCCCCATTGAGGAGATTTTTTTCCTCCAAAATTATGAATCTAATATGCATCTACTGTGCTACATTGTCTACACCAAAAGTGTCTTGACAAACCATACTTCCTTCTCCTTCACCTTTGTTTTTTGGAGCCATAAGTGATGAACCGATACCTGCATCCTCTACAAACCTATAGTACAATATTTGTAAACTACATGTTTAATTAGATGACCAATCATGGCCCAAGCATCCCCACACTTCCCAAGAGTTTATAACACACTCTTTGGTCAAGTGTACATCATAATAGAAACCAATACCCAAAATATCAACAAAAGGCCAAAAACATCATCGTTGCTTCAATAAGCGATGGAAAACACATCATCACTTTTAAAATTATATCACAACACATGATTTACCAAATGCAGCCATGAAATGCTACTATATCTAGTAAAACCGTCCTCACTCATCAAAGTGAATGACCCATCCTCTCCATGTGGCAGATTCGGTTGTTGAATAAATTTTCCAACTGGTTCCTGCATGGATGCAAGTTGACTGAAGATATCCTACTAATATGAGGAAACTGATTACACCATCAGATTCCTTGTTGAAAACTAAGAAAAATGAGTATAAAGTTGATGTACTTCTGCCTCTGCCAAAAATCAACCTCTAAGGGAATCTTAAAGATTCTTGAAGATTTTGTTGCTAGAATATTCCATGAAATATTCTTGGAATCTATCTCGGGATTCACTCATGTGAGGTACCCCTCTTTGCTTTCCATTTTCCAAATAGTGGTACACTGTACTCTCCATGACCCCACCTCCTCCTTCCGTCCCATGCTTATGAGAAATGAAGGTTTAAATAAGTGTTTTAGGGTGGATTCAACAAGGCTTGTAGTGGCATGTCGATTAGTGCATGTATATTAAGGTGCTTGGAGGTTGAGGAGGTCTTGGGTTCAAATCCCATGGATCCCTCATTTTGGTTTTCAAACAAGCGAACTTATAACAAATTGATATATATGATTTACGAAATGAATATGTAAGGTCTTAGTTATAACCATATAACCCACTAACGTATAAAACAAAATGAAGTTGTAAGTTGTACGCATTTCAATCGTCATATGCCAACCAAGTGCTACCATGTGGCAGCCCTAGATTGGTCACTTAATTTCCACTTCAACCATTGACTGGACGCCATGTGTCAAGTCATGAATGTGCGACTTATATGCTGACTGGGTGCTACATCTCTTCTTCTAGTAATACCACATCACCTCCAATGCCACATCACCTACTGACTATGCCTACTGACTGGGCTATACAGTGGTTCCATGTCACCATGCTAATGCCAGTATATTTCTGATGTCATCAGTTCAATTTTGACTTTTTGGTAAGTTTGACCAGAACTTTGACCACAAATATCTTGAGAATATGAACTTGGATTGAGGTGTCGTTTGCACCGTTGGAAAGCTTCCAACAAGCTCTTTGATTTGACCCTAGTTTCAATACAATACAACAACTTTGATTTTTGAGCTTTCCCTCAGCCCTCTTGGATCTTTGAGTGTCTTTGGAGCCACCTGAATCACACAATGTCAACTTTCTTTCTGATTTAGAAGGTTATGTGCATACTCTCTTATGTTATTCATTGTAGCTAAGGAAAACCTTTGAGTTATGGTGGCTAGACTAATACTCCGGATTGGGCTCCTACTCCAAACAGTGTGAGGTCTAATTGTGGCTTCACATTGGGGAGAGCCCCTTGGTTGATATATTTCCAACACATTCAACAATTACCCTTTCTCGTCATCACTTTTTCCACCCCTTAACAAACTTATTGCTTTTATTTGAATATAGAGTTTTGCAAGATTCACTAATTTTCCTTTGAATCCTCTTTTAGTATAGGTAGTTCATCACTCATAGAGATTGGTGTCAGGATAGAATGGGTAAAAATCCTAATTCATTTATTTCATTAATGAGTGATCAAATTTATATAAAGAAATGAACCTTCATTTCATTACCCAACATTTATTTCATATTCCTAATTTATTTATGTACAATTTTGTTTTAGGACAAAATTCATAAAGGGTTATGCCACAATTTCCCCTCAATCCAAAGGGGTGTTTGTGAGCCCAAACATAATTATGAAAATTTCATTTTTTTCTCTTCCAAGTGCTTTGGTGAAGATGCCTACAAATTTCTCATTATAAAAACAATGTATTAAATTAGTAGTATTGGCCTCTACATGATATTGAATCAAATGCTACTTTGCATTGATATGTTTAGTTCAATAATGGAATCTGATATTATTGGCCAACTTGATTGTAGAAGTATTTTCAACAAGAAGAGGAGTAGAATTCACTTATTTCTCCTAAAAATATTTAATTATTTTCATGAGGCATGTTAGGGTCAGTATTTTTACATTTGTTGAATGTCTTCGAATTACTTAATTTTCAGTTTGAATAAATCGAACTTATAGTCACTGTCACTGTCATAAGTTTGAATGTCACTATAAAAAAGATCGCCATAAGTCTAGTCATCAAGTGGTTTGGTCAAAAGCATGAAACAATGTTGAGTCATCAGGAGTAATTGTCACAAATTTTGAGCAATTGATTCATGCGGTATGTATCAATAATGAATATGTAAGACGGTCTACTTGAGTCAGTTTCAGTTGAAAATATTACTGCTAAAAACAAGATGGCCATTAAGAGCAACGCCTTTCTTTTCCCCTCCTAGTATATTCATTTTTTCCTAAGACTATAAAAGCACATCATATATTTCCCATATCCCATTTTCCATTTATTAAATCCTATACCTCATCCCCCTATTCATTAATCATTTCCTATTCATAAACTATATAACTCTCGTATCCCCATCCCATCCTAGTTCTATCCCCTTAAATGGTCATGATTGCGAATCATATTTGAAACTACCCATATATCCTCTCCACTACTCAAAGTCCCATATGCAAAAAATATTTCTAATGATTATATTACTTAAACCATCATACCTTTCAATGAGCCGCCTTTATAGAAAATTCAAATTGAATGAACAAACTTCCATATCCTTCACAAATTTGCCTACATTGTTGATCTCCAATCTATTTGATGGTTATGATTGAAAGGTAAAGATTAATTTGTAGCCAAGTTGAGCCAGAGATTGAAGCTACAACCACATTGACCGCAAAAATTTTTGTTGCACATACGTTCTACAAAGTCGTCGATGCATACAGATTGCTACGCAGTTGCTACACAACATCCTAAAGAAGTCATGCGACGTCGACACATTTTCAATTGTGATTTTCAGAGGTACAATTTTTCCACTCAGATCCTAATTTTTTCTTACAGTCTAATTTAAGTTCAGATAAGTCATGATTACCCTCTTGTTTATGAGTCATTGTGCAACAATGCTACCCAACCCACTCACTACACAATGCTGCAGATACTCTGTTTTTGACATCCTTTTGAAACGATGATTACAACTACATGAAGGAAAATTATGGAAAAATGAGAGAGGTTTCATAAAGACAGGAAAAATAAAAATAACCTCTTCCAATTTTCGAATATGTGTCACAAATAGGGAGTTTTGAATACATCTTCAAGGCTTATTTTTCGGTCTGTCAAACTTTTTGTTTTAGCCATTCTTTTGCAGAGAATTTTATGAAAATTTGGGCTGAATTTGCAAAAACTGAGAGAGGTTTTTTTTCAAGACAATCTCATATAAAATAAAATCCTTCAGTTTATAAATAAGTGTTGTATTTTGGGAGATACATGTGTTTCTTAGAGGCCTATTTTCGAAGTTTTTTTGTGGCAGAATTATGAATTTCTTTTGTAATATAGTTTTTGTGAAGGATGTGTGTTTCGATTTTTGGAATTATGAAGTTGTATTGGGAATTATGAGAAGTGTTGGTATGTTGTTAGTTCATATTATATATTTTAGATGGTGGGAAAGAGGCACAAAAATAATTTGAAGATCAAGTTACGCATGCTGTTGCGCAAAAGTTACATGTGTTTTTTTGGGGTTTCCATCTGCCAAGAGGAGGGTGGATGAATGGGTTGTTGAGTCAGGAGCCAAGTCTTCATCCAGTCACCAGCTGGGTGTCTATCATCATGAGGAAAGTCATGCCAACAAGGAATTCTACCCAAATGGTGTGCAACACTAATCTAAAATCTCACTGTCGTTTCTGCTTTTTTATGTTAAAGGATATGGTTCGATGTTTATGGAGGACTTTATAGATTTGGATAATTTTTATATGATAGGCTGATAAGATCATGGAAGTTTTTTTTTGTTTTTGTTTTTTCTATTTAAGAAAAATACTGTGGAATATGTTAAAACTTCTTATTTTGTGTATGAATTAATCCACTTCATGGATCAGAGATGCATTGCATCTAGACATGGTGTTTCTTAAATGTTGTATAGCTACTTAATGCCAAATTTTTGAAGAAAGAAAGGGTTGGATAGAATTGTGAACTAGTTTTCAAAGACACTTGTTCGATATGATCATATTTTCATGAATAAAATGCTTCATGCAGAGTTCTCCCAGTGATTACACATATATTATTGTGGTATATCTTTTTGAATTTTTCCTTCTCTAGTGTATTTTCCATCTTATATATCTTTCCTTATTTATTCTTAACAACTTACTATAATTCATCATACATGCTCTAGTTTAGATGTAACTTAATGTTTCAAATGAAAATAAATTGTTTTATGCCTGTATCTTCCGATTTTCTTCTTAAAACTCAATCATTTGAGATGCAGTAACATAAATTCAATTTGTTCCGTCACATGTGGATGAGCATTGTTCTATGTTTATTTCCCATTGTACTACAATTGTTTCCTATTCGAAAAGTGTGCTAGACATGTCTCTATGTATGTTATTGGTTGGTTATGATAAGCTATTAACCTTTCTGATCACATGCATTAGTATTTATGAATCCTTCACAAACTTTATTAAAAATTCCAAAAAGTTTTTCCTCAAATTTGGTATTTGTCAAATTATGTGCATTAGATTCTCTAATCTTTAAGTTTTTCAAGTGAGGGAGCCCCCTCTGACTAGGAAATACCAATTTCTAGTCTAAAGCAGTCTTGTGGTTACCTATGTGGCCCTTTCCCCAGCATAAAGGGATTCATAGAGTGCTAACAAGCAACACAATCTTCTTTATTTCTTCTGCATCTTCCACATATTCCACCTTTGTCTTGTAATCTACTAGAATTGAATATTTTTGTGATCCAAAAGAGACAACTACTAATCCAATATTCACAATATATCATGAAGTTGACACTCGATTTTTATTGTATTTGTTGAATTTTGAATTAGAATATTCAATAAAAATAAAGTCATCCACTTATGAATATTCGAGTCCAAAGTCTTGAGTTCCTTTCAAGTACTACATAGATCTTTTTGCAACATAGAAATGTCCTTCACAAGGATATTTCATAAACCTAGAAATAATTCCAACAAAAAATGAAATATTTGGTCTAGTACTAGTAAGGTAGATAGTATTTCCCACACATTTTTTTTACTTGGGTGTATCCTTAGATTCATTTTCTTCTTTTGATGTGAGCTTCAAGTTTTGTTCCATGGGAGTATATAAAGTGTTGCATTTATCCATGCCAAACCTACTCAACAATTCCCCAATGCACTTATTTTGGGAGTAATATATATTTGGGATGTTGACTCCCTTTAATTCCCAAGTAATACTGAAGGTGTCCCAAATTTGTCATCTCAAATCCCTTCTTAAAATCTTTGTCTATAGATGCAATATAGTTTTCATGGTTCCCTGTTATCAATAAGTCATTTACATATACCACAAGATATGTTGAAAATTGTTTTTCTATGGGACAAATTTCCCCATAGCCCTAAAAGAAGCCCATCATAACCCAAAACTAGAATTCAAAACGACAAAGAAATATCATTATTATTAATGTGTGGGCACTCCTAAAATTATTATTAATATGGTATAAATAAACATGAGAATAAATTTATTAAGGCTTGTGGAAAATTATGTTTAATATTGCTATTATCAAATTCAAATTGATAATTCTCCCTCCAATATTTCAAGTCAGCCATTTAAATTAGCATGTTGACTTTTCCAAGGGGTGTGAACCTTCTTAGACGACATCAACTATATATTGGAAATAATCCTCCATCTCATTTGGGCATCGATTCAATGATGTTTGAGGTAGATCAATTCACATTCCTGTGGATCTCAATGTCCTCCTATGGTTCACATATATCCATGGTTTTCTCTATGTCACACACTCATTTTAGTGACTCACACTTTCTCTGAGGGGCATCACATATATATCCATGACATTACTACAATGGAAACATTGTTGTACTATACTATGTACAACACATATGTCTCTATGAAATTATCATAATAGTATCTTATTACTCTAAAGCTTGACATTATCATAGTGGCATTGTGTACATTGTGATATATGGTGTAGAAATTTTAATACAATTATGTATTGCTTGGATTCTCCTAATCTAACAATTATATGTCATTGTTAAATACATAATCCTTCTACTAAAATCTTTGTGGAAATTTAATCGCCAATTACAAACACATGCAGAAAGATCAATCACACATAACACAGATGTTTTTACTGGGAAAGCATAAAGCTAAAAATCTTAGTATCATATATTATGTATATATAATGGATCATGAAGCAATGTCATACAAAACTCTAATCCAAGAGCTCTGAGTAAAATATACAATTGTCTCACACTGTCATACAAAAATTGGCTAATACATGCACCAATTTACTGCCTCATGACAGCCTGCCTCCACTAGGCAATCCCTGCTGGTCACAATCCCTGAATGAATGAGATACCGCCTTGCCTTGACTACACAATCCTCATCGGCATCTCAAATGTGTGTGTGGTTACATGAGTGCACCCACTAATGTCACAATAGATAGTCAAATTGTCCCTTTCACCTATCTCTCAATTGGGTCTCCACTGGATCTGACATGCATGTAGTTAAAATTAGTAAATCTTCAGTTGCATGTGAGATAACTCTATGTGAATTAATTTAATATTTAATTCAATGATCTCTCACTAGTGTATCTTTAGTTACAACTAGTTAAGCCCCAAGGGTTAGCTCAAGCGGTAGTGAGCCAATACGTGGTCCTCTCCGTTGAGGGAGGTCACGGGTTCGATTCTTGAGTCCTTTGGGGTTAGGCCCCGAAAGTCGGCCGAACGGTTTATCGTGCGTACCATCCAGAAATTCTGGGGAAGTACGCCCGGGTTTCCCGTGAGCTTTCCACTCGTGAAAAAGTTACAACTAGTTACGACTAGAACAACCGAGTTTAACTCACTTAACTGATTTAAACTACTTTACAACTCACATAACTACACGTCCAACTCTGTTACAACTTCAAATCACCCATTTATACCTAAGTCCACTTTCATGTCCCACCAACCAACCTTAGAACTCATAATTCCTTCAGTTAACTGGTTTGCCACATTAGTTAACTGAAATCAAGTGCTTCAAGAGAATAGATTATTATTTATTGTTCAATTATCATTAAGAGATAATAATAACTTACATGCATTCTATTTTTAGACATGCGATCTATAAATAGACTTCGCCCATGCATCTAAAAATAGAAACCCATATAAAAATATAATTTTCTCACCACTCTAAAAATAGACTCCTGCTATAAATATAATTTGCTCAACATTCTAAAAATAGACATACACCTAAAAATAGCTTGTGGGCCCCACCTAGTGTAGGTGCTAAATTTTCACTAGGATCATCATCTTGTTGAATCTCAACACTCCCTCTCAACAAGAAAGGGATTATCCTTCACCCTGATCCTATCTCTATGGTATTCGAATTTGCTCCTGGTGAGTGCCTTCGTTAGAATATCTGCATCGTGATATTTCGTAGGAATTTACTTAAGCAACATGATCTTCTGCTGCACACAATATCTGATATGATGATACCGGATATCTACATGCTTAGATCTATCATGAAACACAATATTAATCAAGAGTTTAATGCAAATTTTATTATCACAATGAATCATTGTGGCATCTAAATGAGAACCAAACAAACCAACCAGGGTCTTTCTCATCTAGATATCCTCACATGCATCTTGAATTGCTTCCATGTATTCCGCTTCTGTTGAACTGAGTGCCATGGATCTTTGTTTCCTGCTGTACCAAGAAAAAACTGTAGATCCGATACTGAAGACTCCTCCTAATGTGCTCTTTCTATTTGTTGGGCTTCCCACCCAATATGCATCTGTAAAGCCATGCAACTTCACCTCATTCGTTTATTTGTACCATAAGCCATACTTAGATGTGCCCCTGAGATATCTTAGGACATGCTTGCCCGCCTTCCAAAAGAGCTTGGTAGGCTTAACCATCGCTTTACTAAGCTGTTTCATTGCATAGCATATGACCAATCTTGTATTTACTAAATAAATTAGCGAACCCACTAACTTTCGATAGAAAGTAGCATCTACTACCTCTCCAAATGTAGTGTCCTCTTTCCTCTAGTTTCCCGGAAGAGGAGTATCCATGGGTTTGCAGCCCTCCATGTGAAACTTACCTAGTATCTCCCTTGCATACTTTCCTTGAGACACAAAAAGTTCACCATCTTGCTGTCGTATTTCCAATCCAAGGAAATAATGAAGGAGGCCCATATCCTTCATCTCGAACTCCTTTGCAAGGTCCTCCTTGCATGAGTGTATCATATTCTCATCACCAGTGAGTATTAAATCATTAACATAAAGAACAATGATTAAAATCTTACCCTCCACCACAATTTGGTATAGGTTTGCATCCGCCTCACTCTTGGTGAAGCCAAGTCTAGTGAAAAAGATGTCAATCCGAGTGTATGAAGCACGGGGTGCTTGATTTAGCCCAAACAATGCTCTTTTGAGTCTGCACACATGCAACTTGCTGCTGAAGATCTCAAATCCTTCAGGCTGCTCAATGTACACTTCTTCCTCAATGATCCCATTAAGGAACACAATCTTCACATCCATTTGATGAATGTGCCAACCCATCTGTGCTAAGAGATCAAGGATGGTCCTTATGGAAGAGTACCGTGTGATAGGTGCAAATGTTTCTTCATAATCAATCCCTTCGATTTTTGAGAAGCCCCAGGACACAAATCTAGCCTTATATTTCTCAACACTCCCATCAGCAGCTTGCTTTACCTTGTAAATCCATCTTGAACCTACCACTGATTTATCAATTAGCCTTGGAAAAATTTCCCAAGCACTGTTTCTGACAATGGAGTTATACTCCTCCATCATTGCATCTACCCATGTGGGCTGCTGCACTGCCTCTGAAAAGGAAGATGGCTCAGTCACAATACGTTTTCTCATGAGAGCCATGTATCCAGTGAATTGGTTAGGATATTGTCTCTGTCTGTGCTATGAAGTAGGGACTCCTACATTCTATGCCGCATCAAGCTTCAGCCTCTCAGCTTCTGTGGTATGCCTTTTGCTAGTTCTGATGTTTGGCTCTATCTGAGTGGACTCCTCCACTCCATGAACCTCCTCCCGTGGCTAATCCACATCTAGAGACTCATCTTTGGGAACAAAAAGTTCCTCCTCTGCATGTAAGTCTAGCTCCCTCTCAAGTGACAACTTCATGGCTTTCTCCTCATTGAATTTTATATCCCATCGCACGACAGTCATTCAACTGTTTGGAAAATACACACGATAATTATGGGGTGTTTCTGTGTATGCCACAAATATCCCAACTTTAGCAGTCGGCTCCAGCTTCTTCCTGGCGTTCTTGGTCACATGCACATAAACAAATGAGCCAAAAATATTATACTGAGAAACATCCTGTTTCTTACCAGTAAAAGCTTCTTCAGGTGTACTCATGCCAAGTACTCCATCAGGACAACGGTTTTGCACATAAACCGCAGTGTTGCATGCTTCCACCCACAAGTGCATTGGTAGGCCCTGATCATGCAGCATCGCTCGTGCAACACCCACGATCATTCTATTCTTCCTCTCCACGATCCCATTTTGTTGTGGGTTATGAGGCGCTATGAGTTCTCTTAGAATTCCTTCTTTGCTACAGAAGTCTTTGAATTCGTTCGAGATGTATTCACCACCATTATCGCTCTACAAAGCCTTGACTTGCTTCCCTGAATATTTCTTAACCAATGCCTTAAACTCATAGAACTTTGAGAATGTTTTATCCTTCTTTTGCATGAAGAAGATCCAACATTAAGAGAAAATTCATCAACAAAAATAAAATAATACTTGTGTTTTGTTGTTGAAGCAACCGAGAATGATCCACACATATCTGTGTGAAATCTCTCTAGGATCACCGAAGCATGGTTCTCCTTTTCATGAAAGGTGGACTTTACATACTTCCCCATGGTGCAACCCTTGCATTGATCTAACTAAGAAAGTGTTCCCATTGGAAGTCCAGTAGATATTTTCTACATGAATTTCAAAGATCCATGATGAAGATGGCCCAATCACCTGTGCCATAATTCACCCTCATCCTGGCTCACCACTTTTTCCACCTTTCCCATCATGGCAGCAGAGCCTTCTACCTCCATCTTGTAGAGATCCTTGACTTGAATCCCTATCCTCTTGGCTTGACTCGTTGTTTTATGTCGCAGGAAAGATTTTCCATCGCTGAAAACAACGTCATAGCCTCTGTCCTCCAACATTGCAATTGAGACTAAGTTTTTCTTCAGACCTAGAACATGCATAATATATTTCAATTGAAATGGTTTACCTGACTCCCTCTCAAAGGTAATGGTACCAATGCTGGTTGCACTGTATCGTCCATCGTCACCCATCTCTATATCCATCTAGAGATCTTTCTCCTCCAAGTCACTGAAAATGTCCTTATCTGTCGTCATGTGGAAGGAAACACCACTATAAAGATACCACATCGATCCCATTGCACTTGAAACCAAGCATGCGATCAAAGAGAAATCAAGTCCAAATTGTGAGGCAAGGGCCTCACTAGCTGTAGCTCCAACAACCTTCTTGTTCTTATTTTTCTGTGGGCAGTTAGTGGCGAGATGCCCATGTTCGTGACAGTGAAAACACTTCACCTTGGAAAAATCTAAATTCTTTCCTTTAGCCTCAGATTTTGAGTGGAATTTCTTCCCCTTCCCTTTCCTTGCCTTGGCAGCCAAAGCACAATCCTCTTCATCATCATGCTTTGATGAGGAGCCATCTTTGGTGTTTCACCTGAACTTCTCCTACACTAGATCTGACCACAATTGTTCTGAATCTGATAATTTTTCTCATCTGTTGATAGAGTCTTGATAACTATGCCAAATTTTAGGAATTCCCAAGAGATCCAAGCTCACCAAATCATCATCAACAACCGTGATTCCCACACTCCCCAGTTAATCCTGACATTGGACAAACTTTGTGAGATACTTAAGAATATTTTCGCCCTTCTCCATCTTGATCTTTCTGAGTTTATCCTTTAGCGCCAATTTCCTATGGTCGCTGCTGCTTTGGAAAAGATTCATCAAAGCCTTCCACATAGCAAATGGAGTGGATTTCCCATGAACTCTTGAGACAATATGGTCTCATACACCTTCCAATAGAATCCTTCTCATCTTTGCTACTTTCTTTTGCCATGCGTCAAGTAGTGCAACATCTATCGAAGTGGGCTTAGGAACATCATTGTCGATGAATTCCTTCAAGCCATTATCTTCAAGCACCACCTCCATCCTGTCCTTCCATGCAATGTAGTTCGAGTTGTCCTCTAGTGCACACTCTAGCCACAAACCATTAAATTCCATTTCGATGTTTACTCAATTATTGCACCAAGAAATTATTATAGTAAATTCGAATTGTTTCCACCAAAAAACTTAGCTACTACTTCAATATTGCAATCTTCTTTGCTCCGATACCATGTAGTAATTTTAATACAATTATGTATTGTGTGGATTCTCCTGATCTAACAATTATATGCCACTGTTAAATAAAAAATCCATCTACTAAAATCTTTGCGGAAATTTAATTGCCAATTGAAAACACATGAAGAAAGATCAATCACACATAACACATATGTTTTTACCAAGAAATAATAAAGCTAAAAACCTCACTATCATATATTATGTATATGTCATGGATCATGAAACAATCTCATACAAAAATATAGTCCAAGAGCTCTCAATACAATATATAATCATCTCACAATTTCATACAAAAATTGGCTAATACATGCACCAATTTACTGACTCCTGACAGCCAGCCTCCAATGCGCAATCCCTGCTGATGACAATCCCTGAATGAATGAGATACTGCCTTACCTTGACTGTGCAATCCTCATTGGAATCTCTAATATGTGTGTGGTTGCATGAGTGCACCCACTAATTTCACAACAAATAGTTAAACTATCCCTTTCACCTATCTCTCAACTGGGTCTCCACTCGATCTGACATGCATGTAACTAACAATAGTAAATCTTCAGTTGAATGTGAGATCACTCCATGTGAATTAATTTAATATTTAATTCAGTAATCCCTCACCAGTGTATCTTTAGTTACAACTAGTTACAACTAGCACAACTGAGTTTAACTCACTAAACTGAGTTAAACTACTTTGCAACTCACATAACTACACATCCAACTCTGTTACAAATTCGAATCACTCAGTTACAACTAAGTCCACTTGCATGTCCCACCAACCAACCTTATAACTCATAATTCCTTCAGTTAATTGGTTTGCCACATCAATTAACTGAAATCAAGTGATTCAAGAGAATAGATTATTATTTATTATCCAATTATTATTAAGAGATAATAATAACCGACATGCATTCTATTTTTAGACATGCGATCTATAAATAGACTTCGCCCATGCATCTAAAAATAGAAACTCATCTATAAATAGAATTTTCTCACCACTCTAAAAATAGACTCTCACTACAAATAGAATTTTCTCAACATTCTAAAAATAGAAATACACCTAAAAATAGCCTGCGGGCCCCACCTAGTGTAGGTGCTTAATTTTCACTAGGATCATCATCTTGTTGAATCTCAACATATGGTTCATCCCTCACAGTCGCATCACATCTACATAAAAATGTATTACAACGATTATTATACTTAGTGGTTTTCCCTATGGTATGGATTGCAATGGCTACTATACTATGTGGCGTAGTTCGTATAACATGGTTTGTATTTTCCTATAGTGTAGTTCACATAGCATTTGATCGCACTTTGAGGCTCTTGGCTTTACAATAGAGCATATTGTGTATTGTGGCCACGCTCCTATCCTATGAATTGCATACAATTTGGCTAGCTCACATAGCATCTGTGGTGACACTATGTGGCTCATACTCTGTCTAAAAGTGGCTCGTGACTTAAAATGGTCTAAATTCTAAACAATATGGCTCACATCTTCATAGTGGTTAGAATTATATTATTTTATATAGTGGTGACACAAAAATTCAGACTATGGAGATTCCAAATTCAACAACTCAAAATTCACACCACATAAACCTTAAAACTATATTTTATGGCTTGTTATTTTTACATTGTGGCTCGCATATGAAGTGATATGACCCGTATCATATGATATGGCTCGCATGCTAAGTTCAATAACTCACATGTACTGCTAGTATGAATTGCATTTATTTGGAGACCAATATACTATAAGTTATGGTTCAGGTACATTATGTTATGGTTCATATAATTTATTTCATGGTTCATACCTTGTAGCTCGTATATGATGTATTGAAGGTGAACTATATATAGTGAAACCGTGATTCATATAAATGCAATAACATGACTAAGTTATGTGACCAAGACATGAGAAGTAATAACGAAATATGTTGCCTCGCTATGGCATATGTTTTTCATGTTAGAAATATCATATAATAGTAACCTTTGTATGACCATGAAATTTGATATGACAATGATTTAATATGACATGACTGTAATTTATATGACGATGGATTGAAGACATGGCAATGATCCTTGATATAAAACAATAACCATAACTATGACAACTACCTAATAACTTGTTGATGGTAAAAAATGACCTCCATCAATATCAGGGAGACCACTAGGTCAGGGCCCCAAATTAGGCCCTTATCCATTGATAATGGTGGTTTTGACTGGTTATGGGTCCAAATACCCTTTCCTAAAATTAGCCTAAGGTTAATTTAGCCTCAACTAAGTGTTATTCTTACCTAATCTTTTCATGTTATGTTAAAGTAATACTAATTGTAGTCCTATATAGTATTATGCTAAATAAATGTTAATACTATCCTAATACTAATGTTATGTGATATACTAATATGTGTTAATATAAATACTATATTATACATATGTAACTATGTTAAATAATAATATACTAATTGATAATATATAATATACTCATATAAATTTTCCTATATATGGTTTAATATTTATATGCCAATTTTATACTATAAAGTAATACAACTAACTATATATTTTAAATGCACTACCTAAATGGATTTAATAATACAACTAATTTAGTTTTAATACTATTATTATTATAATAAATGTTATAATAATAAGTTATATATTACTATTATCTAATAGTAATCTATATTGATTTAATTAAAATGAATGATAGATAAGAATGATTACCAAATGACTTAAATATTTAAAAATTCAAATTTATATAAAAAATATATTTGGTTTGATTTTTAAAGGTTGAAATGAAAGATTAAGATCAAACAAGATGATTGATTCAAATATGGGATTGATCAAACCACTAAAATGTAAATTCAAATCATATCTATAATGTAAACAAGAAATGAAATTGGGTTAACATGACAAAATGGGAATAGTCTTCATTTTTCCAAGTGAAAGGAGAGAAGAGAAAAAGGTTCTTTGAAAGTGCAGATTCAATATTTAGTTTATCATTATGTCCAATAAATAGTTCAATAAACACAGTAGTAATTGAAACCAAAACTAAAATACAATTTACTAATAAATAATTATCAATAAATTACAAACTAGCTTTAATGAATTCATACTTAAATTTCAGTTCAATTCCATCGACATGTGCAAAGATAGCTTCACAATTTCATCGATATCTGCAAAAATAGCTTCACAGAAATCAATTAGCATAAAAGAATAGAAATTACAAAAGTGCAATCATCCATTAACATACTAATTATGCAGAAATAGCTTCACATAAATCAATTAGTATAAAGGAATAGAAATTACAAAAGTGCAATCATCCATTAACATATTTATTATTAGTCCCTGCCCCTTCGGGGTTGCAGGGACTGTTGTAATCGTTGAGCCATCTTTTCATTAAGCTATGCACATAAACCGAAGTAAATTGAAGCATATTATCCCATTTAATCCAATGTTTCCAATTTTAAGTCTCTGCAACACCTTTTGCTCAACATACGAGATTCAGTCCACCGTAATCAAATGTTTCCAATTTTTAGTCTCTGCAACACCTTTTTCTCAACATATATGATGAGGTTTAGTCCACCGTAATTCCAACCAATAGACAATTTATCATATCGACAATTTAAACATCTTATTTGGCCTCATATCGAGGCAAGATGCATGGAAGTGAATAGACAATTTATCATATCGACAATTTAAACATCTTATTTGGCCTCATATCGAGGCAAGATGCATGGAAACTTAATCTAAATGTGAATATTTTTTTTAAGATTTTACATCCCGAACTAGCATTAGTTCATGGATACTAAATGCTAGCAAACATTCGCATATCCATCCACAACCCAATTTTGCTGAACTGCCACAGTAGCATTAGTTCATGGATACTAAATGCTAGCAAACATTCGCATATCCATCCACAACCCAATTTTGCTGAACTGCCATACTGTGGATTGTTACTGAACTGCCAAGTACGTCCACATGCAAGTGTTGCTGAACTGCCACCTTCGCCATGCATGTGTCGTGCCATCTACACCGCAAAGAATATAGAAACAGCCATGTGAATATTTTTTTTTTTAGATTTTACATCCCGAACTAGCATTAGTTCATGGATACTAAATGCTAGCAAACATTCGCATATCCATCCACAACCCAATTTTGCTGAAATGCCATGCTGTGGATTGTTACTGAACTGCCACGTACGTCCACATGCAAGTGTTGCTGAACTACCACCTTCGCCATGCAAGTGTCGTGCCATCTACACCGTCGTGGTTCTACACAGCCATGCTAAACACGGTTGAAGGAATATAGAAACTGGGCAGAAGTAGTTTTGATTGCAAATGAGGGAGAAACTGGGCAGCTTGTGTTTCCTTTATTGCCCTGCTCGAATGCCCTCGTGCGCTTGTTTCCTCTATTGTCCTGCTCGAATGCCCTTGTGCCCTTACCTAAAATGCCCTTCACGCTTCCTTGAACTCCCTCCTTCCGCCATGTGGTATTCCCTCCTTCCCTTGGCTATGCATAAGTCCTAGCTGTGATGAATCTCACAGTTACAGTTCTGGCCGAATGAAACCACCGAAACAGATGATTTGCTGCCTCTTCAATCAACTGGTTCTGGCTGCATGCAACCGCTCATAGTACAATGAACAATGTTGATTTCGGGTTGGAATGAATCAGATTTTCCAAATGCAGGGCTGCCGCTATAGGTCAGCAATATATATTTTCATAATTCCTACTTATTTTTGCAGGTTTATGATTTTGTATTGGGATTTATTTTTTTACAAAACCGAAAACATAGCTAAAAGCATATCTTCTGTCCCAAGAAATAAAAAATCTTTCCTTTCATAGCTAAAAGCATATCTTCTGTCCCAAGAAAAAAAAGCTTTCCTTTCATTAGTACATAAATTCATGAGATGATCTGAATACTTCTACCAGTTATCCTATATCTCCTGACTGTTACATGTTACATATATGTCTGAGTTACATGTGTGTCTAAGTTATACCTATAATCATCTTTTTAGAAGCATATCTACAATACAGAAGCCAAAAGTTTTTTAGAAACATATGTATAATATAAAAACCAAAGAAATTACCAGACCAACAGATTAACAAGGAACCATGCTACAATATACCGTGTAATGGAAGGAATGAACTTCGAAAGGAACAGGGTTTACCGATACATGGAACCACAAGAGCGGGGAGCAGTCGTTCCTTCTTGCACTGGATTTTATATTCACTGATTGAATATTCAGAAGCACAATATCAGATGCATAGTGTCCTGTCGACTTCATAATGGTCATGAACAAGCCATGTTTGCATCAATTTTTCCAAGATCAAGCATCAATCACTATGGGCATGTTCGATTTGGATTTGATTTTTGGAAAAGATGTACCCACACAAATTAGGCTTTCGTTGATGTTGTTATCCATTTCCAAGTGAAGCACACAAATTTAAGCTAAAAATTTAAAATGTTATTTCTGAATGTTACATGTTTATTTTAGTTTATTTATTTTTTTAATTTTTTTGTTTTAGAAATATTGTAAATTAATTTAGAAGTAAAGTGGAAAGTTTATTTTGCAATAAACCTGTATTTTAATTTGTTGGTTGAAATTTTTAAGTTTATTTTCCTTAAAATATAATTGAGAAATTGAAAGTATTGTAGAGCAAAAATTACAATGGTAAAACCCAATTTTTAAAATTCGACATCAAAGGATAAAAAAACTCTATATGTAGTTAACAAATTTAAAATTGGTGATAAGTAGCCTATACTTAGCAAAAATTGTTAACACCCAATTACTGTCTAACTCTTCTTTAGGCTATTCATTTTCTGATATTTAATTTATTTTTTTGGAATGTAGCTATTATATAATTTATGGATGTATTTGGTCTTTTATGTTTCGTTGTTTTCCATTATATATCTGCTTTAAAATTTTACATATTCACTGTAATATTGTTTTTTTAATGAATATCCATATCTTAACACATCCCTAACATGAAGAATACAAAGTCAGAACCCATAAATCCTAAAATCGATCTCAGTTATGTATCTCGATCTTCAATTCCTTCGCCGCCGTTATATTATTTGATCAGCTCGATAGTGTTGTCTTTGTCTCGAGTTTCCTCGTAACTTTCCTCGTCAATAGCAACTCTATGATAACAATATGATATGGCGTTTCCCTTCCATTTGCTCATAATTACTTACCTGCTAGAATCTCTATAAACTTCACGTACAGGAGGAATGCTCTGTAAATTTCAGAGAGGAAACTTCACGTAAACTTCACGTATAGGAGGAAACGTGAGAAGTTGGCGGAAGCAAGCGCTATTGCTAGGCTTCCTACAATGTGGTGGCAGTTGACAGAGGGTTTGGAATATGTGAAACATGCAGTCAGGTACACTTCCTTTTAGGCAAGGCGAAGGGTCCGTGTAACAGCCGGAAACTACAAGCTATGGCTTTACAAATTAATATATACAAATTAATATATAGCTAGAAGGGATGCCATGAGCAATGCATCTATATCTAAGAAAATAACCAAGTCATAATCCTAAGCTTCTCTTGGCTCAAGGCGCTTCTCTTGGCTCAAGGCAGGGACTAGCTGCCTTGCAACCATACTTCTTCCAAAAATGAAATGAAAACATAATACTTTTAGCAGAAACACCAATAAACCTATAAACCCTTGCAACAGTGTAAAAAATTGTATTAATGTTCTGTTCTAAATCGGTTCCATAGCAAATCCTACGATGATAAAGATCGCCAAATCCCATGTTTGACTCGCAACTGGAAATGACACCAAGTTTTATCAGTATCGAAATTTAATATTGGCTGCGTGGTTATCTTATAAAAGTTCTTTTAAAAGAAAATACAAAAGAAAATAAAGCTATAAGCTATAGAGAATTTCAAATTAAAAACATTTAAATCAATTTATGTCGTTATTATTATCTAATTTTAAGATTATAGTTATAATACAATTTATAAAAATAAAACTATTATACATTATATCAAAAATAAAATTATTTTATATAAATATATATTATTAAATAAAAATAAAAATAAAAATATATATTACATAATAAAAACATTGTTTATTTATTAATTTTATTAATGTCACATTATTTACATGATGCACTGAAATGCAATTGATACCAGGGAAAAATGATTAATGGGTTTACTATGTACAAAATGTTTAATGATACATAATAATAAGTCATATGAACGAGTATTATATTTACACATTAATAGAGTGTTATATTTACACATCAATAACATTAAATAAATGTTACATGAATATTTTATGTATGTTACGAGTCACTTTTAGACATGTCTCTATGCATGTTATTGTTTGGTTATGATGAACTATTAACCTTTGTGATCATCATATGTATTAGTATTTCCAAATCCTTCACCATCTTTTTTCAAAATTCCAAAAACAATTTCCTTATATTTGGTCTCTATCAAATTATGTGCTTTAGATTCTCTAATTTTCAAATTTTTCGATTGAGGGAGCCCCCTCTAACTACGAAAGACCAGTTTCTAGTTCAAAGTTGTCTTGTAGTTACCTCTGTGGCCCTTTCCTCAACATAAAGGGATTCATAGAGTGCTAACAAGCCACACAATTTCTTTTATTGCTTCTTTATCTTCCACATATTATATGTATTAGTATTTCCAAATCCTTCACCATCTTTTTTCAAAATTCCAAAAACAATTTCCTTATATTTGGTCTCTATCAAATTATGTGCTTTAGATTCTCTAATTTTCAAATTTTTCGATTGAGGGAGTCCCCTCTAACTACGAAAGACCAGTTTCTAGTTCAAAGTTGTCTTGTAGTTACCTCTGTGGCCCTTTCCTCAACATAAAGGGATTCATAGAGTGCTAACAAGCCACACAATTTCTTTTATTGCTTCTTTATCTTCCACATATTATAAATGTTACATGAATATTTTATGTATGTTACGAGTCACTTTTAGACATGTCTCTATGCATGTTATTGTTTGGTTATGATGAACTATTAACCTTTGTGATCATCATATGTATTAGTATTTCCAAATCCTTCACCATCTTTTTTCAAAATTCCAAAAACAATTTCCTTATATTTGGTCTCTATCAAATTATGTGCTTTAGATTCTCTAATTTTCAAATTTTTCGATTCAAATTTTTCGATTGAGGGAGCCCCCTCTAACTACGAAAGACCAGTTTCTAGTTCAAAGTTGTCTTGTAGTTACCTCTGTGGCCCTTTCCTCAACATAAAGGGATTCATAGAGTGCTAACAAGCCACACAATTTCTTTTATTGCTTCTTTATCTTTCACATATTCTACCATATTCTACCTTTTTCATGGAATCTACTAGAATTGACTCTTTGTGTGATCTCCAAGAGACAACTACTAATCCAAGAGTCACAATATATGATGAAGTTGACACTTGATTTTTATTGTATTTTTTGAATTTTGAATTAGCATATTCAATAAAAATAAAGTCATTCACTTATCAATATTTGAGTCCAAAGTCTTAATTTCCTTTCAAGTATTACATGGACTTTTGTGCAAGAGAACAATGTCCTTCACAAGGATATTGCATAAACCTGGAAATAATTCCAACAACAAATGAAATATTTGGTCTATCTACTAGTAAGGTAGATAAGATTTCCCACAAGTTTTTTTTACTTGGTTGTATTTCATATTCTTCTTTTAATGTGAGCTTCAGGTTTTGTTCCATGAGAGTATATAGAGGGTTGCATTTATCCATGCCAAATCTATTCAACAAAGGAGTAATGTATATTTTGGATATTGAGTCCCTTTAATTCCCAAATAATATTGAAGGTGTCCCAAATTTTTCATCTCAAATAATATTGAATCATATTTTTATTGGTCTTATAATGAAAACCTTATTCAGGTTGGATGGTTTTAGTTTGCTAAATATGGTTTTAGTTTGCTAAATATATGCTGCATTTTGCTAAAATTTCACTCGGGATATGGAATTTTATATTTTGTACCCTATCTAGGCCAATCAGAATCCTGATAAGAGAAAATGCTATTAAAAGAATCAACTCGACATTGGCCAATCAAATAGAGGATGTAAAATCTGTTTTCTTCTTTGTTTGGAGAGTGACGGTGAAAAGAGTAAACTCTTCAATTAATCGTAGTGTAGGCACTTCAGAAAGTAGAGATGAATTAATTGGAAAGAAATTACCATCCTATCCAGACATGTCTAACTTAAAAAAGTTAAAGAGAATAAGGATCCAATTCTGGGAACTTGTGCAATGGATTCTACTCAAGAGTGTTGTGAAGAGGCACTTGTCGGAAATTTGGAAGGATGGAATGGAAATATGGCAAAGTACAAACATAAAAAACAAACTCATATAACTTTTGTTGATCAAGAAGCCAACATCAACGGAGAGACCAGTCCAAAAGCTTTTAAATGCAAGCGTAGGGGATGTAGTTGTCAGAGAAGTGGCACAAGATAAGAGGCACATTATAAGGAGTCATTTGCTAACTATCAGTAAATGTCATAATTATTCTCGAGGTTTATTTAGTTGTAATGAAATCAAAAGGTTGTTGTAAAACCTTAAAATGTGCATATATGATTATGAGAAACATTGATTCGAACTACAACATATTCATAATTTTATTTATTTATTTTTGTGAGATAAAAATGTGTATTTTCTATTAACACAGATTTACATTTTAAACTTAACAAGTCTGCGTTGACTTGTCATTAGAAAAACTAAATCATACACAAAACTTCTATTGTTTCAAAATATCAAAAGGAAGAATAGAGTTCTTTACATCAAAAATAAAAAATAGTTAGATAATCTACGGCTTCATAGTAAGTTAAAAATAAAAAATAGTTGGATAATCTATGGCTTTATAGTGAGTGAAACGTTGTCTACCTCTCTAATTGGCTGTAGGAAAAGAAAAACCTCAAAACTACATAAATAAAGGTAGCACCCATTTGTGCATTTCATTCCTCCATTCAGGTTGGAATTGGCTTTGCCAATCACACTTCTAATGTATCTTAAGGTAAAGCTTATTTTCTTGGTTATCCTCACGCATTTATGATACGCATTTATGATGCGTGGCATATACTGCTCACCCTTAAATTTAAATTCGCCCTTAAATTTAAATTCGTTTAAATCTAATGATGGATAGTATATGCCACATCGCATTAAATAGGGAAAAACCTAAGAAATAAGACTTGTATTATGTTTAAAATTACTGGTTTTTAAAAATATATACTATATTTAATAATAAAGTGAATTAACAAACCTGTAGTGTCAGCTAGTAAACCAATGGGTGAAGAGTTTGTTAAAGTTTTTTATATGATTTTTGGGAATTCAATATTTAACATATTAACTTTTAGCTCATCAACAGTTTTATAGAGATTTCCTATATCGAAGTAGATTCATAAAGTTGCAAGTGCCCATGTATCTTAACTTGGAATTTTCATATATATTATGTATATTTTGATATAACTTTTTGATGGGAGAGAATCAATTAATTTTCTATATGTTTTGTTTAAAATTTTATTTGAATAATAAATTTCAAAATTTTTAAAAATATTTGATGCTGTCCAATCTATTTATATATTAAAAAATACATATTAATAAAAAAAATCAAGTCATCAAATAATTATACAACTTTGAAATAAATTTCTTAATATTAAATATTATGCATAAAATTTAGAGAGTGAGTGATTTAGAATACTAAAATTTTCAGTCATTTCAACTATTTCATTCATAAAAAAGATAAAATTCATTAATTACAAATTTAACTCATTCTAATTGATATTGAACCATTTCAACTATTTAATTTACGAAAAAGACAAATCTTATTGATTATAAATTTAACCCATTCTAATTGATATTTATCCTCAACGTGGAACTTCATCAATTCTTCATTGTATTTTCAATTTGTTTGAATTAGTATTTATTCATATTGTATTTGTGTAACCTTTAAACACTTTTTATTTTAAAATCTAGACTTCACATTTATTTAATTTCAAAAAATATCAATGCTATAAGTGAATTATATAATGAAAATTAATTATACATATTGGTGTTCATTCATTTAAAATCTTTATCATATATAATCCCAGCATAAAAGATGTATAGCCTTACAAGATATGGGAAAATTATATCCTCAAGAGGATGGGGAAAAATCCTCTCCATTAAATTTAAAAAAACCAAAAAAAAATTCTTCTTTGAAATCCCTCATATATGAAGATATTCCATGAAATTTTTTGTTAAAGTGGATTGTGGAAATAAAAAAAAAAGGGAATAGAAGAGATCAAGAGCTTAGAAGTGGAATTCATTTGATCCACTTCTTCTTCATCCATAAATTCTTAAATACAAAAATACCTTAAAGGCATTTCCATGGCTTTTTTGAGTGGACATTGGTCTTCTTGTTTATTTATCTCAAAACTTGAGTGATTGAAATATGCTATTTTAAATAATTGTAGAGCTTCTTTCATGTCCTGAAGCAAGGGATGAAGAAAAACATTCTCAAAATACACCATGTTGTTTTCGTAATAACTAATTATGAATCTCCCATAACTTGTGTTTCCTTCATATGTTTCCAAGTAGAAACAAATAACAATATATCTAAAGCAATAAACCCTTCCCTATTGTTTTATCTTAGCCTTGGGGAGTACCTTACTTGAAAGAAGTGGTTAAGTGATAAATACATACAATAATACCGACTTTGCATCTAGGAGGATGACCTTGACAAACATCATCAAAATATCTCCATAGAATCCCCATATCATTTGAGGTTGAACCTAAACTCTATTTATTTTGAACTTTGGAGTTATCATATACTCCAAATATAGATTTGATATAAGGTGAGTAATGATATCTACATGAATGTCCTATTAGCGAATGAAACTAGATTATTTTTCCCACCAAATAATGTTTATCAGAATGCAAGGAAAACCTTTGATTGGACCTTTAACACTATCCTCTTTCTAGGCCTTCAAAGTTTCCTCCAAATTAGATTGATTCGAAGAAGAATTTGTATCTAGGGTGGCGAGGTCCTTTGATGCATATTTACACTATATAAGGAAAAGTAATAAAAATGTGATAAATATTTTTTTCTAAAACTATGCACAAATTACATCTCTACTTGGGCCCACCCAGACCCTCTTTAAACCAATGTGTGTCCCATGTAATAAACTTATTATTTCAAACAATCCAAAGGGTGATTTTTCATTTATAAGTTTCTAGATTACACTCCACCACAATATTTTTCGTATGAATGTAGCCTCAATAAATGAAACATGACTTAATTTTGAAGTAAGATCCACATTCTTAGGAATTTGTTTTGGACCATATTAGCTTATTTTCTATGTATTAGTTTAATCATAAGAAATTTTAGGTAAGGAAACTAATAAATAATGTCATTCAATTTATTTAATATTTAAATTATGTTACATGAAATTATGAATCTGAATTTGTAAACTTATGAAGTATACAACAAAGTATAAACTATGATTTTATCCTCTAATTCTATTGAAAATAAGTTGATGTGAAAGAAAGTATTACTCTATGAATGCAATGGAAATATTGATCTAAGGAAGCATATAAATTCTTATCATATGAAAGCATTGAAATATAACCTATAAAAGTAGATAAATTTATTCTAAGAAAGCATGTAAATCTAATATACAAATACATATAAATATATCTAGGAAAATATATAAGTTTAATCTATGAAAACATAATATGCTTTAAGAAAACATGGAAATTTAATCTACAAAAGTATATGAGCCTATTCTAATAAACCTTGGAAATTTAATCTACGAAAGGATATAAATTTAGTCTATGAAAACATGGGAATTTATCTTTATGAAAGCATGCAAACTTATTTTATAAAAGCTTGTAAATCATGATCTAGAAAAGCATGTAAATGAGCATGGAATGAAATCTTATTTTAAATAATGATTTCACAAATCTAAATTATTCAATGCAGGAATATAATAGATCTAAATGTAATTTATTTAGAGTGTTTCAAGCAGTTGTTGATGACTTGTAAATAAAGAGAGAAATTGATTAGAAAATGAAGCTCATAACTTTTTGTTGGAAAAAAACACAGTGCTTGCTATAAACACATGGCATCAAAACATATACTACAAGATGAAATAAATAAATTGTGAGACGATTAGAAAGTTATACTATAAAACAATATCATACGTCCACAATGGGGTCTTCCATGTGATCACATGAACCTGCATTTAGGAAAACACGGGAACCTACTCTAAGTGATCTAAATTAGACATGAATGTGTAATGGAGGAAAAGGATTAACAATATGAGATTATATTAAAGATAATAAGTCATACATTAATTCAAAACTCAAGCTCTCTATGTCCCTTACCCTTCCCATTGAGATTAATATATAGTGTTTTTGGAATAACATTGTTTAGAATTAAAATTTTAATATAGATTAGAAATATGGTGACTAACTATTCTACTACTTATTTTCATATTCAAATGCATATGTCTTTCTTGTGACTCAATGAGTGCATATGAACATGTAACCTATTGATGTGTTATTTTCAGCATTGTTCGATCCCACAAAGATATCACGCTCTTGTGATGCCAGTTATTCTGCCATGTAACAATCCCTATATACTTTGTCTCTATGCTATGCTACATGATGATTTAACCATGTCTTTGACTTCTCCATAAAATGACATAGAACCTCTAAAATGAGGCAAAGTTAATTTCTACCTCTTGTTTCCTCTTAGTAGAACTTGCTCATTCTAGAAAATCAATATTTCTTCACAATGATTCTAAATCTTTCATTGGTAAAATAAGTGGTAAGTTATATCTCAGTCAACTTTCGTCATCTCAATATTTCAATTATCATTTTAATTGTGTATTACTAACTTAACACAAACACACTAAACAACCCAAATCACAACCTAAATTTGATTTAACTGCGTCTTTGACTTTTCCATAAAACATCATAGAACCTCTAAACTGAGGCAAAGGTAATTTGTACCTATTGTTTCCTCTTAGTAGAACTTGCCCATTCTATAAAATCAATATTTCTTCATAATGATTCTAAATCTTTCGTTGGTAAAATAAGTGGTAAATTATATCTCAGTCAACTTTCATCATCTCAATATTTCATTTATCATTTTAATTGTGTATTAATAACTTAATACAAACACACTAGACAACCTAAATCTAATTCAACAATTATTATTTCAAATCAAAGTACAACTTTTCCAATTCAACAATTCCAATTTAACAATCCTATTGGCCTCTCTCTACACCTTTTGAGGTAATTGCTAGTATTATTATTATTCAATTTTATAATCACTACCATGACACAATCATAACACAATTCATTAGACAATTATAATACATTATATAAAAATAAAATTATTTTATATAAATATATGTTATTAAATAATATAGAAATTAATAAAATTAATAAACAAACAAACGTTTATATATATATATGAAAACGTTTGTTTATTTGTTTATTTATTAATTTTATTAATGTCACATTATTTACATGAAGCACTAAAATGCAATTGATACAAAGGATTACTGATTAATGGGTTTACTATAAAATATAATGTTTTATTTACAAAATTTTCATTGATACATACCAATATGTAATATGAACGAGTCTTATATTTACACATTAATAATGTTAAATAAATGTTACATTTAATATATTTAGAATATTTTGTATGTAATTATAATAATTTTAATTAAATTTGAATATATTTCCAATTAAAATAGAACAATTAGATTGATTAATATTTACTTTATATATAACGATATATGTTAAATATATATTTATAATACAATTTGTATTAATGTAATGGTATACCATTGTTGCTAATGACTAATTTCTTTGATGCAAGTGTGAGCCAAACAAGAGTTAGAGAACAAGAAAAACATGATATGCACTACAAGATGATGTGGTAAGCGATGTGGAGTACCTAGACGACTTGCGAAGTTCAATGCATGATTTCAAGTGATGTGGCAACATCAGGTGCCACATTATTTTATTAAAACCTTTGTTTTATAAAATAGCGGTCTAGGAAGGGAGCAGGAGATGTGGCAATAAAAGGGGTCACATTACTTTATTGGAACTTTTGTCTCGTAAAATAGTGCTCTAGGAAGGGCAAAGAGAACTATTAAAGGACCACAAGCCAAGTGACAATTACAACAATCATAACATGATTAAATTATGAAAAGACCCAAAGTCAATTAATGGAATGTGTAGGGTGTATGTGTAGGTGTAATGTAATAAAATAAACATTTTAAAATTTATACTTAATTAAAGAATAATAAAAAGTTAAAAGTAATAAATAAAAAGTTAAAAGTAATTTTATTTTTATTAATAAAATTACAAACAATTTTTTAGAAAAAAGGAAATCATAATATACATATTACATTAAAAATATAATATATAAGTAGTAGCTATAAATTAAGATTTATTCTATCTTATAAATTAAAATAATGATTTAATAATCATATTTAAATTTAATTATTAAGCACATAAAAAATTAATACTTATAGTGGGTTAGTATGACAAGATTCTTAACTATGGATATTCACTCCCACTTTACCATGGATATTATTAACTTGTAAATATGATTTGTTACACTACCATGGGCTTATACAATGACTTATCAATACAACATGCCAATAAGCCATAACTTATTTCATAGTCAAAATATTTTATAACAATATGACAAGATTATTAATCATGGTTATCCTCCACTTTACTTTGGATATTATTAACTTGCAAATAGGATTTTTTACAATACCATTGGATAATACCATGGATTATTAATGCCTCATGCCCAACAACTAAAACCTATTTCACAATAAAAATATTTTATAAATATAGTATTTTAATTTATTTTTATAGCATTTTTTAATTAAATCTAAAACAAAAAGGTTATAACTACTTCTAAGATATATCTAAATACTAAAAATATTCTCATAGAAATTAAATAGGGGTTTTAATAAAATAAAAACTGAGAATACTTATATATGTGTGTGTGTGCCAAAATTTTATATAATATAAATAATATTATTAAGAAACAACATAAATCCATCTTAAATAAGGATCCAAGTGACGAGGGCAAACAAAGTAACTAACAATGATAAAGGAAATATAACACATGGTTCTTTTAATTTTTTCATTATTGTATTTTCTTTGACATGATTGATCCAAAATATTGGTATAATATTTTACAACCAACTGAGCTTTTTTTAATTTAGATACTTTCTTAAATACAGTACAATGGGATCAAATTTAAGAGAGAGAGAGAGAGAGGGAGAGAGAGGAAATAAAAAAGACATAGATAGAGGAGAGAGAGAGGGAACCACAAAGATGGATAGGAGAGAGAGGAGGAGGGATGGAGATAGTGACAAAATTAGAGGGCAAAGCGAGAGAGAGAGAGAGAGAGAGAGAGAGATGGGGGAGAGACATATGGAGGTGGCATATAAAGTAAGAGAGAGAGAAGAGGAGAGAGGGAGAGAGGTGGAGTTGGAGGGGGGAAGATACAAATGCAAGAAGAAAGACATATAGAGAAAAAGGTGGAGAGAGAGAGGGAGTGAATAGGGAGAGATGAATAGAGAGTGAGGGAGAGAGGAGAGCAGGAGGAAGAGGGGAAAGGAGAGAGAGTGAGGGAGAGAATGGGAAGAGAGAGGGAGGGAGAGGAAGATAGATATATAAGGAGAGAGTGCGTCATTGTTTTGTGGGTGAGATACATAGAAAAAGAAGGATAGGCAGAGGGAGATAGAGATATAGTTGGAGGGGGAGAGAGGGAAGAAGATATATATATATATATATAGAGAGAGAGAGAGAGAGAGAGATCATGTGTGTTTTGGGAGGTGATATAGAGAGATAAGTAAGGATATATAAGGATATAAATAAGGATATATAGATCCACATTATCCCAGATATATCAAGCACCAAGAGGGATCATATATCTCGAGGTGCAAAACTTTCCTCAAGTTTTGCATGAAAAAAAAGAGTTTTTCACCTCGAGAGATTTGATCCCTCTCGATGCTTGATAGATTAGGGGTTAAGATGGATCTAGGCATGTAATGTAAAAATGGGGGTTGTTGTTTTGCCACAACATAACCCTAACAATAACCCTCACTATCAAAACTATCTGTAGTAACAATGACCTTGATGATAACATACTTGATGATAGTAATAACATGAAGGATGACTAATGTGGCAGTATATCTATAGTAGTTATGATATTGTATATGACATTGATATGATAAAAACTCTCTTGGAATTTTTTTGTTCAGTTCACAAAAAAGTTGTGAACTGAGTTAGGTTGGTTCTAGAAAGCCAAATGTGATTAATGTATCTCATTGTACTTAGTATCTCAACTAAACATTTGATGAATATAATATAGAAGAAGAATATAGTTGGGGTTTCCCCCTTGTGGGGTTTTCCCCTAGTCTCTGACCTAAATCTTGGTGTTGTAGAAATGGAAAGAAATTTTCTACTACTGAAGAATTCAAACTAAAAACAAGAGATAAAAAATTATTCTGTAATCTGCGAAATATAAAATCACAGGATAGAAACACATGAAATGACATGTAAACATAAAAACACAAGGAACACACTAATTTTACAAGGGAAACCAAATGGTAAAAACCCCTTTGTGCTTTTAATTAATCATATGAGAATGATAAACTATTATAATGTCAAATTCAAGCTATGAAGCACACCCTGCACTGTAAAATTGTCCTCCTATTGAATGACTAAATCTAGCCAACACTTATCCTATTCAAGCCCCAAAATAGCTTGTATTTCCTTGCACAATCTGAGAGAAATTAAGATAATAAAGAATAGGGGAATTCCCTATTTCCTTGTGCAATTCCAAGGGAATTGATCACCTATTTAATTTCCAAGCCTGTACACTCAATCAATATATAATTAAAAATCACAACATGCCTTTTCTTCCACTCCAACTCAGAAATTCGAATTCCATGCATGTATGGGTTAATTTTGGCTGATTGACTAGTTAACTAAGAGATCAGTGAGTTAACAATAGTCATAACTACTCAACTGACCTTAAACTGACCCAAATAATTACTTGAGCTCAGTTAACTAAGTTCAATTGAAAATAACTGATCTACATTTCTAAATTTTATCAATCACTACATGCACAACTATACTCCAAGCCTACAAACTCGAATTTGTTGATATATAGGAGACAAATCCATGTCACTTCAACTAAATTCAATCCAAGTTATCCTGCTGATGTGGAAAATTTAATTTCTCCATTTAACTAAGGTACAATTAAAATGGAGCCTTTTCTTGCTACATTCTAACACTCCCTCTTAGAAATAAAAAGAGTTCATCACCACCTCTATCCTGCACTCGTGGAACTCGTATTTTCCTCTTGACAATTCATTTTTCAAAATATTTTCATCCTGCTCCTTAGTGGGAATTTACTGCAACATCATGATTCTCCTCTACAAATAATATCTCAAGTGATGGTACGTGATATCAATGTGCTTGGACCTATCATGAAATACTGGATTCTAAAAGATTTTGATACAACTCTGATTATCAGAATAAATCATGGTCGGATCCATCTCCTGACTGAAAATACCAAAAATAATTTCCCTCATCCATATGGCCACATGCTACTTGACTTGTAGCCATATACTTAGACTCTGCTAAGCTGAGTGCCACATATCTCTGTTTCCTTATATACCAATAAATAGTTTCAAATCCAACACTGAAGATAGCTCTTGAAGTACTCTTCCTTTCTGATGAACTCCCTGCCCAATCTGCATCAGTGAATCCTTGGAGCTTCACACCATCTAGTGAAGCTTGGTAGGATTCACCATAAATTGACTAAATATATTAACTGCAAAACATATGTTGGGCCTTGTGTTCACTAGATACATCAAGGAACCCAAAAGCTATCTGTAGATGGTAGCATCTATTAACTCTCTCAAATAAGCATATTCCTTCCTCTAGTTTGCAGCAAGAGGAGTGTCCATAGGATTGCAGTCCCACATATGAAATATCTGAAGTATTTTAGAGGAGTACTTCACCTGACTCACAAAAAAATCTACATCTCCCTTCCATACTTCCAAACCAAGGAAGTAATGCATCAAGCCCCTGTCCTTCATCTCAAATTCTCTTGCAAGGTCCTCCTTGTAAGATTATATCAACTATTCATCCCCTTTAAGTATCAATTATTCAACATACAAGAGCAAATAAGAAACTTATCATCTACCACAATGTGATAAATATTGGTATCTGCTTCATTTTTGGTGAAGCCCAATCCACTGAGATATGTGTTTATCCGAGTGTACCATGCAAGGGGTGCTTGTTTGAGACCATAAAGGGTTCTCCCGAGTCTACACACATGTTTCTCCTTGTCAAATGTATCAAACCCCTCAGGTTTCTCTATGTAAATCTACTCCTCAACCACTCCATTGAGGAAGGTAGTCTTCACATACATGTGGTGGATCTTCCACCTCATCTGCACAACTAATTCTAGAAGGGTTATGATGGAGGAATACCTTGCCGTTAGGGAAAACATATACTCATAATCAAATCTCTCTACACATGAGAAGCCTTTGGCCACAAATTTAGCCTTGTACTTATCAATATTGCCATAAACTGCATGTTTCACTTTATAAATCCATATAGAACCAACCATTGGCTTGCTCTTTGGTCTCAGCACCACCTCTCATACACTTTTCTTCATGATGGAGTCATACTCCTCCACTATGGAATCCACCCACACTGGTTGAGAAATTGCTTCCTAAAATGAAGAAGGTTTTGACTTAATCAGTTCAGTCATGAGATCCATATAATTAGTGTATATTTCTGGTGGCCTCCTCTTCCTACGCAAGGATGTAGGAGCTCCCACATGCTCCCGTGCATCCTGTAAAAACCCGCCATCCTCTATGGTTCTCTTCCTTCCCTCTTTGGAAGATCCTGGTTGAGTGGGTTCCTCCACTCGGGCTCCTCTCTACTCCTCCACCTATGGCTGCTCCACAACATCATGAATTTTTGTCTGAGGCTCCTCCTCTGGTGGGATACTCAAATCTTGCCATAGAGATATTTTCATAGCCTTATCCTCATCAAATATGACATCTCTCCTCACTGTTGTCATCTTTAGTGAGGGAAAATACACCCAGTAATTGTGAGGAGTCTCTGTGTATCCTACAAAGGTCCCCATCTCAACTATAAGCTCCAATTTCTTCATGCTATCCTTGGAAACATGACAATACACAATATCTCAAAGAATTTTGAAAATGGGATGCATTTGAATTTATCCCAGAGAAATATTCTTTGCGTGAGATCATGCCACGTATTCTATGAGGGATCCTGTTCTAAAAATAAACTGTGGTGTTACATGCTTTTTCCCATATATGTAAACTATGGTGTTACATGCTTCTGCCCATATATGTAATTACATCCCTTGATCATGTAACATGGCTCTTGCTTCTCCAACTATTCTTCTATTTTTCCTTTCATCCACCCCATTTTGATGTGGGTTATGAGGTGTTATTAGTTATATTCTAATACCCCCATTGGCGCAAAACTCCTTGAAGGAATTAGATATAAATTCTCCTTCGTTATCACTTCTTATGGATTTCAATTTTTGACTAGTATCCTTTTCAACCAATGCTTTAAATTCAAAAAATTTGACAAAAAATTCATCCTTTTTCCTCATGAAGAAGATCCAACATTATCGAGAAAAGTCATCAACAAAAATTACATAATACCTATGTTTTGCTATAGAGGCCGCAGAAAATGGTCCACATACATCAAATTTGACTTGATCCAAGGTTGCTACAACATTTCTATCTCAACCCTAGAAGGTGGATTTTGTTGGAAATGTTTCCATTGATGGCAAAGGAGGTAGCAGATGCAGAGACAGGAACAGTTACAAGGAGACAAAGACAGAAAATGGAGGCAGCAAAGAAGCAACCGAATATAAAGGAGAAAGGCAGAGGCAGAGGAAGCGAATACAGAGGCAGAGCCGTTATCACAGCAGTAGAGGCAGAGGCAGAGCGACAGAAGCAGCAGAGGCAGAGCCACGGCTATTATTGCAGAGAAACAGTTGTTATTCCGAGAATCTTTTACACACCCGGGCGTTACACATAACATAAATTACATTCTGGGCTTTATATTCAAATGTGTAGTGGAATGCAATGAGATTGGATATGCTTTGAATCAGTTAGCATTCACTGTTTGAATTATGTTTGAAATTAATCCCCAGTTTTGAACAGAGCACTTGTATTCGATTGACATGAAGGTTATATATATGGTTTATATATATGCATACACCAAATAACTGTGCGTTATGTATATGGTAGGACCATGTGGAAATGCCAGAGACCAAAGCCACTTATGAATGGAGCGGAACCATAGTCGTAACAAAGAATATATATATATAATCGAAATGTGATGAATAGTTATATATATATATATATATATATATATATATATATATATATATATATATATATATATATATATATATATATATATATATATATATATAATTGAAATCGTGGAGGACCGAAACCTGGAGCGTACGGAGAAGTGGAACCGTGACGGATGAGAAGTAACAGCGGTTTGGAGGAACAGTAAAGAAGAATGGTGGTATTCATCGCACCACCCTTATACAGTAAGTGGTATTGAAGGAATGGGCAGTGATTCCATAGAATGCCTGACGCGTGTCCCCGAGTGAAATTGGAAAACCACTTTTTATTTTGCGCCATCGCACGTTATGGTCTGCGCATGTTGATCAAGCGATATCTGTTGGATCGGGCAACGGGATATCGGCCGTTGGATAGGCGAGGGAATTTAACAAGGTACGTCATGGAGTGGGCCCGAGTACTGTACACAAATGAAGGGAAAATGGTTATTAAACTTTGGTCATAATATTACATGGGCAAAGGTCAAGAATGTCATTCCGGAGGCCTTGTATATGGTGACAAAGGTTAGTCATTATCCCCCGCGGAATTTAAAAAGGAATGGTTTAATATATCCGAAAACTTTGGATATAGTTCAAGGTATTTTATTTAAATATTGCAACTCGGACATACGGAGACTAAGACCATATGTTTACGATTGTGAAGTCAGCACGCTATGAAATATATGGGAATGTAATATAGTTTGATGTTATAAAGCCATGGACTATTAATAATTGTTAATGCTTGACTCGGAGATGGGCATACGATGAAGTGAATACATGGGTCCTCACATTTAGTGGGAAACATATATATATGTTGATATATATACTACGCTGATATTTAATATAGTGGGCTGTAATATTGCTCCGAAATTGTATTAAAACATTAATTGGGTTTATTACATGAGCATATTATGTACTGTATGGGTTTTATAATCGTGAGTATAAAAAGCCTCCACAGTTGATTAAAGTGCCAGCCCAAGAGATTAGAACCTTGAAAGTTTGCCCAGATTCAAAATCAGTTGTTATATTAAAAAACAATTATAAATGCAGCAGGTGCACAAAGTACAGTGAACAAGAATAAATACAGGAATGAAGTGAACAGATGGAATATGCCAATGACAGTGAACAAAGAGTATGCAGAACTATTTCTTTACAGCAACAAGAAAAGACAAATCCAGCAAATTCAAAATCCAGAAAAGGAGCTGAATGGAATTGAGATGTATAACTGAAAAAATGCAAATGTAAATATTTTTTATTGTTTGTGATGCAAAAGCAAGTATCCTAAGTAAAAGAAAAATCCCACTATAGCATGAAATTTTGTACACATTATAATTTTAATTGAGTTTGATAAAGGAATGAGAAGATAGAAGTCAAAAGGTCAGGGCTATTCACTTCAAATTCTCTGAGGAATGTAAAGAGTCATGTAATTAACTCTATATATAATATCACATTAATATGCAGTGAGAGTGTGTGAAGAATAGAGAAGGCAGAATATAAAAGATTGAGACAGAGAAAATTAAGAGAAGCAGAGGAGAAAGAGTTGCTACAAAACAGAGCTGATATCTGAGGTAGATCATCAAACATTCAGTTTGATATATTGAGGAAGTTGGAGCTTCCCTATAAAGTTGTAGCTTGATAGCTGTCAGTTGTAGCTGACTGAGGTTGGAGCATCCTGTAGGTTGGTGCCTGCAGAAAAATAGTGGTGAAAGGGAGTTGGAGCTTGCCTTTGCATCACAACAATAATAAGATGTGGTTTTCTCCCTTTATGGGTTTCCACTTATATCTGGTGTCTCTGTGCATGATGTTTATGTGTTGATCTGATTTATATCTTCTACTTAATACCTGCTACTAACATATTAAATTCTATTGTTATATTAAATTAATATTTGCTGCTCACATTCTAAGATTACTCACATATTAAGTTGGACATGAAATGAAGATGTATGTTAGTTTGAATAAAAGGTTTAAAAATTCCATGAATGTGTTAAAATGATTCACCCCCCCCCCTCTCAGTTTAACTAAGGGTTCAACAGATTTGACATATTTCCCAAGTGTGCATCCCATGTAGACATCATTTTGGTCAAGTGTGCATTTCGGGAGTCTTGTGGTGATTTGTTGCATAATTTTTAAGGCCCCATGGTGTAAGTGACCCATGCACCTATGCAAGAGTTCTCCAACATATTGACTCTAAAAATTTTCTACCTTGCTACTAAGTGTAGCGTGATAATCCACCTCAAGTTTGTAGAGATTTTTCACTCCAACTCCAATCTGTTTCACTTTCCCATTAGCTACATACTTTAGAAAATATTTTCCCTTACTGAACACAACATCATAGCCTCTATCCTCCAATACAGCTACAAAAATCAAATTATTCTTCAGCCCTGACACATGCATAACATTTTTCATATGCATACGGGAGCCTGAATCCCTCTTAAATGTGACTATACCAATTCCTTTGGTACTATACCACCCATCATCCCCAATTTCTATATTTAGTTGTTGATACTTCTCCTCTAGGCTACTGAATAATTCATTACATCTTGTCATATGGGATGAGGCACCTGTGTCAAGGTACCACACACTCCCCATTACAGTGCTTGCCATGCACACAATCAAGGTGAAGTCCAATTTGAACTGTGATGTTAGAGCAACACCTCTTTCTCCTCTTGTAGTCTTCTTATTGGATTTCTTGTGTGGGCACTTGGCTGCATAGTTTCCATATTCGTTGTAGTGATTTTTTTTTACTTTGCTGAGGTCCTTCTTCTTGCCATTGTTCTAGTTGGAATCTAGATTTCCTTGGGCCTTCTTTCCCTCCCCAACTAAGGAAAAAATTTCTTCCTCCTCAGCTCTTTAAGTTACTCCATCTTGGGTGTTCCTTCTGACCTCTTCCTACACTAAATCAAACTAAAGTATCTCCCAATTTGGCCACTTTTCCCTTCCATTTATAGAGTCCTGGTAACTACGGCAGGATTTTGGAAGGCCTAGGAGAGCTAAGCTCACTATATTAGTTGATGAAACATTTTCTCCAAATCCTCCAAGATCATCTCAAAAATGAGTGAATATAGAAATTATATAACGGATATGTTATATGTCTAAGATTCTCCCAATGATACACTATTTTACTTCATGCATAATACAGAATCTATTCCACCATTGATCATCATATGCGGAAATTAAATCAATTTGCATGCACACATTAAAACCATAAAAATTCACACACATTAACACAGTGATTTATGGGAAAGCTTAAAGCTGAAAACCCCCAACTATCTGTATAATATATGTCATAGAGATCATGTAACAATCATCATAAAAAGATTCTCACAAGCTCTTAGTACAATCTCCAATCGCTACACACTAATCAGGTCCTGATCTAGCAAATCCATGCACCGATCCTCTGCCACCTGCTAGCCTGCCTCTACTGCACAATCCCTGCTAAATATGGGCTCTGAATGAACCCAAATCCACCTGGCTTGCACTGCACAATCCTCATTGGCATCTCCATCAATGTGTGGTGCAAGATCATGCACCACTATGGTCACAACTGATAGTCTACTTGCTCTTTCACCTACCTCTCCACTGGTCTCCACTGAAACTGTCCATGCACTGTAGTTAACTGATGTATTCTTTAGTTGATTAATGAGTTCATATTTAGTGAATTAATTAATAATTAATTCATACCACTCTCACTAGTGTATCAATCAGTTAGACTAGATACAACTAGCTCAACTGTGTCTAACTGAGTTAAACTGAAAACAACTCCACCAACTACCTCAATAACTCCACCAAACTTTGTCACATGAGTTATAACTGAATTCTCCATGAAAAAGCTCCACTTAACCCTCAGGAATAGTGTAATTCCTTCTTTTAGCTCCTGTGCCACATCTGTGCACTTAACTAAAGTGCTCCAAGAGAATGAGATAATGTTTATAGTCCAAATATTATTAACAGCTAATAATATTCGACATATCTATTTTTAGACTGGAAATCTAAAAATATATTGCGCCCAAATGTCTAAAAATAGAAGTCCATCTATTTTTCCAACTTGACCAACCATCCACAAATAGCATCCTGCAACTCATAGAATATGATCGACATGTCTAAAAATAGACATAGTCTAAAAATAGATTGTGCGCCAAAAATAGCCTACGGGCCCACTTAGTGAAGGTGACTTCTTTCCACTAAGCTCATCATCTTGTTGCAATCTCAACAGTGAATCTAGAGAGGTATTGGGTTAGAGTTTCATTTTTCTGCATCCTGATGTTTGAGCTTGTCCTTTAATGCCAATTTCCTAGCATCACTGCTATTTTCCAATAAGTCTATGAGGGTCTTCCTTATAGAAAACGTATTCTCCTTTCCATGTAATTTCAATACTATATGGTCCCTTACACCTTCCAGGATGATCCTCCTGGATTTTGTAGTGTCTTTCTTCCACTAGGCTAACTGTTGAGCATTTGATGTTGTTATTTTTGCAATGTCAGTTAGGATGTATTCCAACACTCCATTATCATTAAGTAAAACTTACATACTGTCCTTAAAAACTATGAAATTATAGGTTCCCTCTAGGGAATACTCCAATATCAATCCATTGAAAGACATCTTCCTGGCACTGAAGAAAACTGCTTCACAAAATTCCTGAAGGAGAAGGTCAAGTGACTGGTTTCTACTGTGTTTTCAAAGCTCTAATACCATGTAAAAATGGAAATAAATTTTCTACTACTCATGAATTAAAATTGAAAAAAAAGAGATACAAATTTCTTCTACAATTTGCGGAATATAAAATCACAAGATAGAAACACATGCAATGATGTGCAACCATCAAAACACAAGGAGAAAAATGATTTTACAGGGGAACTCAACTGGGAAAAACCTCTCAGCTACTTTCAATTAATTAGATGAGAATGAGAAACTATTACAATGTCAACTTGAAGCTCTTAAGCACACTCTACACTGTAAAAATCTTCTCCTATTGAATGAATAACTATTTTCACTCTGAGCCTATTCAAGCCCCTAGATGACTCCTATTTCCTTGAAAAATATTGGAGAAATTGAGCTCCTAAAGAATAAGGGAATTACCTATTTCCTTGTGCAATTCGAAGGGAATTGATCACCTGATTAATTTCGAAGCCTCTACACCCAACTAGTATATAATTAAAAATTATAAAATGCCTTTTCTTCCACTCCAACTAGGAAATTCAAATTCCACATATGTCTAGGATGTTTTTGGATAATTAACTAGTTAACTGAGAGACCAGTGAGTTAACTACAATCATAACTACTCAACTGACCTTCAACTGGCTCAAATAATTACTTGATATTAGTCAACTGAGTTGAACTATAAATAATTGAACTAGATTTCTAAATTTTAGCAATTACTACATGCACAACTCTACTCCAAGCCTACAAACTCGAATTCATTGATCTAACTAGGAAACAAATCCATGCCACTCAAACTAATTACAATATAAGTCATCTTGCTAACATGGAAAAATGAATTTCTCCATTATATTTTGAGACCTTAGACAGGGAATCACATGTGTGAAGACTCAAAAGAGCATTTTATGGGCTAAAGTAAGCACATCGTGCTTGGTAAATCAAGATTGACAACTATTTCGTTAGGTTGGGCTTCACCAAGAGTGAAGTAGATGCAAACCTATATCATGGTGTGGTAGATGGTAAGACTTTGATTATTGTACTTTTGTCGATGATAAGATACTGAAATATGATGAGTAGCTCATCAATTCTTGCAAAGAGGATCTTGTAAGAAAATTTGAGATGAAGGACATGGGGCTCTTGCACTATTTCCTGAGATTGGAAATATGGAAAAGAGATGGGAAGCTATTTGTATCTCAGGGTAAGTATTACAATGTGATCCTCAAAAAGTTCCACATGGAGGGAAACAAACCCATGGAGACTCCTCTAACAAGAAACTGGAGGAAGGAGGATGCTACTTCAGATGAAGTAGTGGATGCTATTGTTTACAGGAAGCTTGTGGGTTCACTCATGTATTTGGTGAACACACGACCAAACATATGCTATGTGGTTAACCAACTTAGTAAAGCTATGGTTAATCCTACGAAATAATATGTTGAAATACCTCAAAGGAACTACAGAGTATGGGCTATGGTACAAACGAACAGAGGGAGTGAAGCTTCAAGGCTTCACTGATGCACATTGGACAAGGAATCCATCCGATAAGAAGATAACCTCAGGGGGCATGGTAAACATAGGATAAAAAACATTTTCCTGGTACAATAGGAAATAGATATAGTTTCACTCAGTTCAGCAGAGGCAGAGTACATGGCAGCCAGTCAGACAACATGTGGGGCCATATGGATGAGGAAGATACTTGTTGGTTTTTTTGGTCAACAAATGGATCCGACGGTGATATATTGTGATAAATAGAGTTGCATAAAACTCTCAGTTAATCCAGTTTTTAATGAAAGTTCCAATCATATTGATATCCAGTATCACCATCTCAGAGATTGTGTGCATAGGCAGATTATGTCATTAGAGTACATTCCCACAGAGGAGCAGGATGCAGACATCTTGGCGAAGGAAATATCAAGAGGAAAATTCAAGTTCCACAGAGGAAAGATTGAGGTAGTAGATAATCCCTTTCTTTTTGATAGGGAGTGTTGAAATGGAAATAATAAATGGAACCACAAGGGGGCTTCTGATTAAAATTTCCCTTAATTAAATTGGAAGTAAAAATTGTAATTCCATCACATGAAATCTTCTATTAGTTAATTGAGTTAGGAAGACTTAGTTAGCTTATTAAAATTGAGTTGAGGTTCAAATAGGAGGCATGTAGAGTTATCCCATGATTTTAGGGGGTCTAGTTATAGTTATTTGTGAGTTGTAGTTAGTTAACTCAACTAATTGAGTTAAAATCAGTTTAACTAGTTATAACTGAGAGATGAGCTAGTGATAGGTCTAGTGAATTAAATGTGATTTAATTCACAAGTATTGGTAAATAAGTTAATTGATAATACACTATAAATAGTTGTTGCATGTCACTTATAAGGAAGGCCTAGTTGAGATTGGGGTTAAAGGGAATATAACTATCAATTGTATAATAAGAAAATTTTACAGGTCATGCATGAGGTCATCAGGTTGCCTTGGAATAATTGCGCAATCAATTCTTGAGAATTTCCTAATTAATAGGGCCACAATTCCTCCAAGAATACATAAGCAAGGATGGTTAGATAGGTGCTTAGAATTGGTTAGTTATTGGACCAATTTTTCCTAAATTAGAGTGAGATAGTCAACCGAGTGCAGAGGTTTCTCAGAAGAGATAAAATTGTATTGTTTCATGATCTTGACTTTATGCAATATAAAAATAGAAGGATTTTGAGAAATTTCTTTCCCTAGATACATCCTGTGTTGTTCCATTGATGATTTCTTTCTCTTGCTTGTTGTGTGATTTTGTGATCGAATTTGGTTTCCGCAAATTGTGGACTGATTCAATATTTTGTTTTAGTACATTAAAATATTGGTTGAATCTATTTTGATATTTCTACAAAATGATTGAAAATTTATATAATTTCAAAAAATATAACTGCACCACTCTTAATCATTACATTCGGAAACGTGAATTCACATGGGTCTACCAAATCAACATATTGGAAGAAAAATATCGGAAGAATGCTCCGGAGGGATGTTTTTGAAAGTTATGATAATGAGAAGGTCTGATAAATGAGAACCATGATAAGTAACGACTATGGAAAAAGGTAGGAAAATGATATCAAGAGATTTATATCAGGAGAGGTATATCGTAGGTTTCAAAGAACGAGCTGCCGATATAGAAATTCCGATAGTGGGATTTTGAATGCGTAGATCAGAAGGATAAACGATAAATATATTGGAGGTTAAGAGCATCAGGGGTGTCCTATTACTAATGTTATGATATAGAGAGCCCGATATGATGTCTGTGGGGTCAGTGGATTATAATATTGATTTATAAAAGGGGTGTGCGCTAACTCATTACAAAATTAAATTAATGGTTTTTCAAAAAATAAAGTAACCATCGGGGAAAGGATATCGGGAGGATATTTTATCGTAACTTTCTTAAAATGAAAGTTACAATATAGTAAGGGTCCTATATAATCTACTAATGAAACTTTAATATTTTACAAAAAGGGCCAATCAGAATTATGATTATTATGACATTTAAAAAGTTGGGGTCTCCTACATATAGGGTATTGATAAGGCAAAGTCTCAATACTATCAAACTTTATATGTAATATAAGAAAAATGTCTCATTTTTATTAAAATTTAAAGAGATTTAATTAAAATCAAAATACGGTCTCCATTACTTATTAATAACTAAAAAAAAATGAATGGGGGGTTGTTGAATGCTACAACAATTGGCGACGTACTGGGAGAAACAATTATCTCTATAAAAGTAAATACAACTTCAATAACTAAAAAAAACTTAGAAATATATACAAAATTTGAAATTTAGATTGATTAAGATTACTCTGAATAAAATTGAACTCATTATTTTGTAAAGCTTCAAATTTTTTTATTGATAAGAACTTTTGTTATCTTTGTGAGTCATTTTATTAGTTGTAAAGATAAAATAGATAAATATAGAAGTTTTTAGCGTTAAAATAGATTTATTTGTCACTGTTAGAGCCACTATTTCCAACAGACATTCATAGCCTTGACATGGTTACCATTTAACCGAATAATAGTAGTATCCCAGCCACTTATAGTAATATTTTAGAGGTATTAATTTTAGTTTTTTCTTTTCTTTTAGCTTCTTGAAAGTTATGGTCTTGGTTTGGTGGCCAGATAATGATAATGCCATTCACAAGTTATAATGATATTGAATAAGTCAGCTTGTGATGAGACTGCCTATCCTATAGTTATATAACTACAAGTGATTATCTTGGTTTGGTGACTGGTTGCGAAATTTTCAACATCAATAGTTCCCCATGATCATGGTAAACTGACTCATAATGAGACCCCTTATCTTTCAAGTTTTAAATATTTTTTAATTACACTCTAAAAAATATAAAATTAGTGGATGGGGAGGTAAAATTACTCCTTAAGAGTTGTGGATGACAATTACAGTCAAAAGATGCTAAAAAATCAAAATAGTATTTATTTAAAAAAAAAACTATATATGATAGATCAAAGGGTAATGCTATTTTTTTTTTGTTTCAAGTCATGAAATATTTACAAATTAATGGAGAAAAAGATTTCAGAGATTCAAAATAGATGCACTACTAAACTTCGATGTTAGAATTTCTTTCTAAAAACCTCTCTTTTAATTAATAAAACTCCATGTCAATGATGAGAGACCCCAATATGAAGTTAAAAGAGTAGTACTCAACCTAATTAACCTAAATACAACAATATATACATGTGATTATTTACATATTTACAACAGAATATGCATTTTCAAGAAAAATGTTTTTTTTTAAACTATCCCATTTACGAGAAGAGCATCCCTCTTTCCTTGTAAATATTGAAGGATAAAAGTTGATGGGCCTAGTTTTTCAATGATCTGAAATGGGATGAGCCACAATTTTTGGAATTTTGTGTGTTTACCCTTTTCAGAACTAAGTCACCATTTTCAAAATTATTATTTCTTACTAAAATTGCATCAAACCAAGATTTGACCATTTTTTGATGTTAAGCATGAGTTTGTTTGGCTTTATCTCTTTCTTCCTCTAACTTTAAAATTTGAGACATTCTTAACTGTAAAGAAGAACAAGGTTGTTTCTCTACAAACTGTATTAAATCTAGTGAAGATAAAGCTAGATTATGAGGTAAAATAAGTTATTTTCTATACAGTAAGTGATAAGGGGAAGTTCCTAAAGAGGTTTTATGAGTAATAATGTCAGACCGTAAATAAAAAACAAGGGATTTGTGCCAATTATTTTGATTTCAATCAACAACTCGTTTAATGATTCTTATGAGATTTTTATTAGTGGATTATACCAATCCATTTCTTTGAGGATAGTAATTTGCAAAATATTTGAGTTTAAAACCTCTTTTGAGTGAAAATTCAGTAATAAAATTTCCATAAAAATAAGATGCATTGTCAAACATGAGGGCATAAGGAAGGCCAAACCTGGTAATTATAAATTGATCGATAAAATCAATAGCAGTCTCAAAATTTACCACCTTTAATGGTATTGCATCCACCCACTTGGTGAAATAATCCGTAGCAGTGAAAATATACTTATGTCATTTAGAATAGTGTGTAATGATCCCACCTATGATTTCTAGTCCCCGTTGCTCAAAATTCTTCTCTATATTGACTGGATGTAAGGAAAATATGACTTATTTTCCTTTCCTAAAGTTGCTTTACAAACTTTTCATTTTATTACATAAGCATGGGAATCCTTAAATAGGGTTGGCCAATAGTAGACAACATGAAGGATCCTATGAGCAGTAGTATCCTCGCTATAATGTCCACCAGCAGGTCCATCGTGTAGTTCTTGCAACACCTTTTCTACCTCAAGTTTCTCTAAACATCTTAGCAAGACAAAATCATAATTTCTTCTAAAAAAAACATTATTAACAAGTTGATACTGATTGGATTTAAGCCTAAGAGCTCTCTTTACTTTTTAATTGATTTCAACTGGAGCATAACCATTTTTTAAATAAAATATTAAAGCATCACACTGGTATTTAGTGTCAGTAGGACATAACTCTGAAACTTGATCATTGTTACCTGAATCTGTTTCCGCTGAACTGTCAAAACCTCCAGTTATTAACCTGCAAAAACCTTGACCTCTAACTATTTTAGTTTTTCTTATCTCTAGGTCATATTTTTGTAGAGAAATGACGTAATTAACTCTCTTTTCTCCTAATTCTCTTTGAATAAGTAGGTTTCTAACTGTTGGGAAACGAACAATTACTTTTGTATGTGTTTTTAGGAGTAAAGGTCTAAAATTTTTTATTGACTTAAAAACTGCAAAAGTTTGTTTTTCAACTTCTGAATAGTTTAAACCAGCTCCTTGTAAATTAGAACTAAATAAAGAAGTGGGAGCTTAAACTTACTCTTCATCTGGTTGGGTCAACACTATTGCATAGGACCTTTCGAAAGCAAAGGTATATAGAACAAATTCTTTAGAAAAATCGAGTGTCGATAATGAAGGAGCATCTATGATGGCTTGCTTTATTGATGCAAAAGACTTCTTCTCAGTTTTTCCCCAGTTGTAAAATGCCTTATTTTTTTATCATAGTTTGTAAGGGCAAGACAATTTGTGAAAAATTAGGGAAAAATCTTTTAACAAAATTATTCTGGCAAAGAAAAGATTGCATGGATTTTTTATTGTGAGGCAAGGGAATTTATGAAATTTCCTTAATCCTTTCATACAAATTCCTTCCTTGGAAACAATAAATCTTAGAAGTTTACCTTCACTAAGAGCAAAGAATGACTTTTTAGGATTCAAAGAGATTCCAATTTTTTTGCATCTTTCAAATATTTGATGTAGGTCATGAAGATGGCCATTCATATTTTTTGAATAAATTGTAATATGATCTAAGTACACAACAACTGATTTATTCATCAAATATTTGAAATTGATATGCATGGCTCTTTGGAATGTAGCTCCCACATGCATTAATCCAAAAGGCATCTTATGATAAGCATACATTCCCCATTTGGTTATGAATGTGGTTTTTAGTCTATCTTCAAGATGTACAAGGATTTGGTTATAGCCTGAAAAACCATCTAAAAATGGCATCGATTTAGAACTTGCAACAGATTGAATTTTTTTTTCCATTGGAGGCACAGGAAATTTATCCTTTTCACATGCTTTATTTAAATTTCTAAAATCTATGAAAATTCAAATTTCTTCATTCTTTTTCCTAACTGGTAGAAGATTTGAAACCCATTTTGAATGTCTCACTGGGAATATGATTTTGGATTTGAGCACCTTGTTTAATTCAGTCTTAATTTGAGCTTCAAGATTAGGATGGATCTTCCTATTTTTTGTTGAATTAGTTTTACATCTGGAAACATAGGTATAGCTTTTTGAATAATAGATGTGTCATAGATTTTTAAATCATCATAGAATACATAATTGTACCTTTTCATAAAATGGATGACAGCAAATCTTTCATCTAGCGTAAGTCCAAGGCCTAAATTGATGTTTTTGGATTTATGATCAGACCTTAGATTAACCAGTTCAAATCTCAAAGTAATACTCTGAAGTTTGCAATTGGTAGCCCTCTTGAACCTATTTTTCAAATCATACAAGTCTTCTAATAACACTACAAGCTTAGGCAAGGAATTTTTTTCAGAAGACTCATTTAACTACTTATCATGTTTGTCTTCATCAATGATTTGATCTGAGTAAAACCATTTAGAAGTTAGAAAACTTAGGATATCATTGTCATCGATAAATACACACCATTCGGCTATGTTATCTGGAATGGTAGGACAAAAATTTAACTCAATCGAAAATATATGAGGACTAAAATCTTCAGGAGGAATGTGATTTGAAGCAACATTAGCTAGGATATTATCACTAACATTTTACAATATTGGAATTAGAGTTATATTAAATGTAGCAAAATGGGTTGTTAAATCCCGAATTAATGATTGCTAATGTTTGAGGTGATTAAAAACACAATGAATATTGTTTCTTACTTGTTTAAAGACAATCTCTGAATCACAAAAGAATTTAAGATACTTGACATCAAGACTAATAGCATTTTGCAATCCTTGTACCAATGCTTCATGTTCAATGATGTTATTAGTACAATCAAATTTCAATTTCCATACAAGCATATTTTTTTCTCCATCTGGATTTACTAGGATGCATCCAACTCCTACACCATCATTAGATTTTGATCCATAAAAGTAGAGTCCAAAACAATTCCTTACATCTATTTACAACACTATCTACAGTATTGATGAATATTGATGAATATGTTTGTGAATTTCATTTTTATCCAAGATAAAATAGAATCAACTAGAAATGGACAATTTTGAGTTGGGAAATTGCAAAAGAAATATTCTAGAGATTAATTTCCCATAATATTATTTGTGAAAACCACTGGTTCATTTTCCTCTTCTAAATTGGTCACTAAATAATTCATATGTTTTTCCCTATCTATTATCACACCCTAAATTTTAAAAATCATAACTTGAAATGTGTCAAGTTTGTATTTAGATTGGTTAGATTGCATAGTATCATGAAATGATAAATTTTATGATTAGCATAAGCTTCAAAGATTGTTTTAAGTTGTTAGGGATTATTTCAAGTAATATCAAAGGAACAAATCTTGAATAGATACTTTAAATCGACCTAAAGTCTCAAATCTGGCCACGTGTTAGAATTTTTCTGAGTCTGCAATGATTTTAGTACTAAATAAACATATTTTTCTAAAGAAACATGTAGTAGTTCCGTAGTGAAACTGACACTTGTAAAGCTAAATGTGCTACGAAAGCGTGTCATCCTATAACGGTTTTCTGCATAATGATGAGTTGTTAAACTTTAAGGGTTTCGAGGTCATGCTGTCAGAGTAGGGTCATCATTGAAAGTCTTAGACACATTTTGGCATCAACTACCATTTTTTTAATAAGTCTCATCTCATTTTTTCAAATCCATCCCTCATTCCTCATGCTTTATTTTCCACCCTTGTATGTTGCTACCAAAGTAGCTTGCTATCATTTGCATCTCCCGTAGAAATCCTCTGTCATGTCAGCCTTATTTTACCATAACAACTCATTGTCATCAAAGGCTTTTACTGAAAAGACGTAAATATCCAGAAAATGCCACCGCTGCAAAACAAGAAGAAATGGCTACACCAAAGAAAGTAAATAAAGGAGGCCTACCATTTAGGTACGAGCCTACAATTCCAAGATTAATCATGGAAGATCCATATTTCGTGGAAATTGTTACAAGAGCAGGATGCATTCAGTACTGTCAAAGGTTGCAAGGTCATCACAAACAGGTATCACAAGAATTTGTACTCAATTTCAAAATAACATCTACAAAGTTCGGTTTTCTTCATGTGCCAATTTCCCCTGATAGTATTTCTCAAGAAATTGGGATTCCTAGGACCGAAGAAGAAAGGTTTAAAGCTACAAAGTTTGATTTAAAGATTCGTGATGATTATCTAAAGTCTGAACATGTAGGGATAAATATGACTGTAGGGATTCCCATAACTTGCCTTAAAGATAAATACTCTAATTTATTGACAGTCATACAGAAATACTTTACCTGTGAAGGCAGATTCCATATAATCTACATGTATCACTTCAAGTTGTTGCCTCATTTTACTGGAAAAAAACTGATAGATATTCCTTTTTACCTTTTTATAAGCCTTGGAAAAGTGGCAGATAAAGTGCAAGGTAGACCTGAAAGAAGAGAAAGTTCCATCTTTCACCATGGATTGATGAAATTACTAGTACTGGAAGAATTAAATAAACTAGACAGAGACTGAGCATCTTTATTATTTATGAATGGATATGAAATGGATGTTTTATCTCCAAGGAAAGCCTCTAAACTCAAAACTACTTCTTCTAGAAAAGAGCCGAATGCTACTGCAGAATTAGAAGGGAATCAACAAGAAGGTTTAAAATCTATAACTAAATTCATCCAAGAGGTAGCACCACATCCAAAAACTAGTAAGTAGGCTAAAAAGCATGCCATAATTAGAAAGACTAAGTCTGCAGAAAAAAAGTCTAAAATAAGCACAAAGGAAACTATTGGAGGTAAAGGCAGGCTTGAAGACATCTTACGGGTTATAGACATTGCAGAAACCCTCGTAGTGAAAGGAACTGAGGTAAAAGGATCCAAGGTCAAAGGGAAGGGGCTTATGGCCAAGAAATTATATTTTTCATCAGAGGATTCGGGTTTTATTTTCAAACCTAGAAAGCCTTTCACTAGATCGCAGTTTTCTGAGACTATCACCATTGGAAATAAGCAACAGAAGGAAGATAAAGAAAAAAGGGCAGCAGTACAAGAAGTCATAGTTATATCTCCTATTTAGATAGAGGTTACTGAAGAAAAGAAATTTCAATCTAAAAGAAAGATTCAGAAGAAATCTGAGGCAGATTTTCCAGAGGGACAGTTTAAAGATAGGAAGAAACAATAAAACAGAGAAAGGGAAAGGAAAAAGTCAAAGAGCAAACTGAAAAAGAGCTTCTTAAAGAACAGTTAAAAGAAGTTAGGGAATAATTTTCTGAAACAAAGAGAAAGCTGGAAAGATGCAAGAAATATAGGCAAATGATAGATGAGGTGGAAAAGAAAGTGAATGATCAGGTTACTCATTTTGAAAAGTCTATTGGAAAGGCCAAAAACTTGTTGAAGAAATCACAACCTTTACGCATCATGATGACACACACAAGGAAAAGAAATTTATGGTTACCGGAAGAGAGGAAAAAAGTCTTTAGAGACAAGTCAAAGAGTTGAAATAAAATATGGAGAAGATGAAGACATAATTAGAGAAGAAAGATTTGGAAAGAGGATATATGGAAAAAAATATTGAAGTTGCTCATGAAGAAATTGTTGGTAAATAAGAAGGTAATAATGGAATATAGACTTTTTTTTTTGTCTTATATTATCATAGTTTACATGCAGGTATATTTATGGATATTTTTAGAGCTGAGATCCTAAGTTTTGTCAAGTCTCTGAGAAATTAGGCAATTCCGCAGCTTATGCTAGGCTTGAAGCCCATCTTTTGCTACGGAATTTTTGAAGAATTCTTTTGGTTTTAAACTACTTAAAATGACATGGTTAAAGAAGCTTTGAGGGTTATGTTTAAATGTTTTGGATCACTTAAAACCCTCCAATGGTCAAGAATAGTAGAATATTGTAACAGATGACCTTTTTTTATTTTTGCTATGAAATTCGCTACAAATGTAGCTCAAAACTCTGTTTAGACAACAAGGTCAAATTTTGGAAGAAGGTGAAGGGTAAATGAATATTTCAAAACTATTCTCCATGAGGAATGAAAAAGAGTATTAGGGCAATGATAAAGAGTATCAGATTAGAATATTTCTAAGTGGAGATATTTTTTTATGGATATAGTTCGAAGATACCAGCTCACTATGTTGCCATATCATCAAATTGACAGTTCCTTAATAGTAGGCAAAGCAGTTTCATGAAGACAGTCAGAGTATTAATGTTTTTTTTGTGGCCAATATGGTTTAAATACATGATTCCTTTTGAGGAATATTTGGATAATCTTTAGATTAAATGTAATAAGTAGGTGTTTGATTCATAGTAGGTCTCTAACTCCTAATTTGAAAGGTGTCAATTTCTAGTTTTAAATATCTAGTTAGTGGTCAGATTTGGTGTCAGTAATAGAATTTAATGATCTAGCCACTTGGCAGATTGGATGTAAAGGCTAGATGCCTATAAGTAGTGAGTACTTCGATGTAGAAAAGGTTGGAAAATGTTATCTCAGCAGACTATTTTAATTTAAAGCTTTGGGCTCTTTCTGATATATACAGTAACAATACCACTTTTCTTCACCTGAGATTCTTATTATATTTCAATGAGTTTCTATCCTATCTTTTGAAATGGTTTTCTTCCAATGCCTTAATGCTTATTACTCATAATTCGTGATTTTTCATGCTCTGACTTCCTTTAAGTATTAAGCTATGGTAAAATGAGTTTATGCCCTATCTTTTGAAAGGTTTTCCTCAAAGTCTTAATGCGTATTACTCAGAATTCATGACTATTCATGCTCTGAATTCCTTTAAGTATTAAGCTATGGTAAATCTCTTTGAGTGTTTTTCTTGCAATACCTTGATGTCTCATTACTCAGAATTCGTGTCTCACATGCTTTGACTTCCTTTGAAACCTCAAGTTATTGGGATTTTCCTGAATGTGTTATTCTTTCATTGAAGTATATACAATTCTCAGCTTCCACAAGGAAAGCCTTTATTATTGAGAGACCTATCATTGACTCCATAGCCCAATGGTAGCAAGTATCCATATTTTCAACTTGAACCAAAACAAAAATAATAGAGTTAGCCATCTATCTTATATCATTAAAAAATATCATAAATTCCTTCGAGAGAGCCCTCTCAGACTCAAGAGGCTAAGCTTCAGTCCAAATATTGGTTTGAAATAGTTGCATATAACTTGTCTGATTAGCAACCAATCAGGTATGATTTTGGTGATAAAATTTTGGCATTGTTGTCGAGGACCGAAGGTATAAATTTTCCCTGGGAAGAACCATAAAGTTTTAGTTCTAAGGTCTGAGAGGAGCAGACACTTAGGCACATATTGGTTGTATTTCTACTTTGGGGACTCCACACATCAAATAATCAATTGGAAGGTGACTCCACTACTTGAAAATCAGTAGCTTGATGAAGTTTCAAGATGAGTTCCATTGCAAGAATAAATGCCAGGTATGCCCCTTTGAATCGGTCTCATATCCCTGTATTTCCAAATCCTATGCCAAAGGTTGAATGGCTAACTGATCTTCCTGTATTTAAAGATGAAAAGAAAGACAATGTTGCTCCTCATTTGGTTAGATTTCATATGCATGTACATAGTCTTAAGGTTTAGTTTCCTGAGGATTGTCTCATTAAGATGTTTATGGCCACTTTAGAAGGAAAACCATGGTCTTGGTATGAAAGCTTGCCAAATGTTTCATTATATTCTTTTTCTTATTTCCATGTTTCATTTTATGAGATGTATGAAGATTTTCATCCCTCCTTATTTCTGGTCAAAGACATCTGTAAACACTATGTGAGTTTTATTGGATATTTGGAGAATTGTTATGAAGATGATGAGTTCATGGATGAGGAAATTTTAGAGGCCCTTCATGACAATCCCTTTCATCACCAAGAAGAAAGGATATCCTCTCTCTTGGATGAAAATGAAACCCAATAAGATTTTATTTATGATAATCATGTTACATCCTCTGAGTTTGATGAAAATTTGTAGTAGACTTGTTAGTATTTTGATCATCAGGAGTATGGGAATCATTGCAAACAACAAGAATAAATATTGGAAGATAATTGCTACAATCCTCAGGTAAAGGAAGAAGTTTATTCTTCATGTCATTTCCTACATCAGTCTACATCAAATAATGATCGCACTAATGAAGAAGTGGGTGAAAATTTTTCTTTATCCTTGTCTTCTAGTCTGAAGTCATTTGAATGCAAGTCAAAAGTTAAGATTTAATTTGTGGAAGAAGTTGCTAAGAACAGTGAAAAATAAATTTAATTTTTAGAAGATGAAATTCAAACTTATAGGCTTCGTGATCAAGATCAGCCTTTTCAAAAGTTGTTAATGCTAGAAAACAAAGAGAGGGTGTTGCTACCTTTCTCCTTTGAGATTGAGGAAGAATACACTGTTTTTGAAAATCAGTTTGAAAAGCAGTTTGATAGACCACAATTGAAATCTTGTGTGGTTGAGCAAAGCATATATGAGTTGTCCAAAGTTGTAAAATGTCTTGAGGATTATAAAAAAAATTATGTATTCTATGATTCTATAGGTGACTACATCGAAGAGTTCTACAGTTCAGATTTCCAGTTATATTTTCATTTTGAAGATCAGATATATTTTATGTTGCCTTGGTCATCTTAGTATCATGCTTATTTTTGGTTCAAGTGTAGTCAAGAGGTTCAAATGTCAGAGCATATCAATGACTGGATTCATTGGAAGTTTCATGTTACTTGAATTAAAAATGGAAATTGTAGTTGTTGGGGTAGGTAGGAGTGTGTGAATAAGATCAAAGTTGAATGAGCATCTTTTCAGTTGGTACAAAGTTGGGTTTCCAGAAGTAATCATCAAGCTTGAGCTCGAGGTGAAGGCCATAAGAGTTTGAAGAAGACTTGGAAAATTTTCAGAGTTTTTATTCCAAAAGGACGGATGGCACTGGAACTACAGGTTCCTTGGTATACCATATGGGCACACCATCCCAAGTGGAGCCACTATTATCACACCATAAATTTTAAAAATCATAACTTGAAATGTTTCAAGTTTTTATTTAGATTGGTTAGATTGCATAGCATCATGAAATGATGCTTTATGATTAGCATAAGCTTGAAAGATTGTTTTAAGTGGTTAGGGATGATCTCAAGTCATATAAAAGGAAAAAATCTTGAATAGATACTTTAAATCGACCTAAAGTCTCAAATCTAGGCACTTGTCAGAATTTTTCTGAGTCTGCAGCGATTTTAGTACTAAATAAACAGATTTTGCTGTGGAAACACCTAGTAGTTCTGTAGCGAAACTGACACTTGTAAAGCTAAATGTGCTATGAAATCATGTCACCCTATAACAGTTTTTTGCATAATGATGAGTTGTTAAACTTTGAGGGTTTCGAGGTCATGATGTCAGAGTAGGGTCATCATTGAAAGTCTTAGACATGTTTTGGAATCAACTACCATCTTCTTAATAAGTATCATCTCATTTTTTCAAATCCATCCCTCATTCCTCATGCTTTATTTTCCGCCCTTGTAAGCTGCTGCCAAAGCAGCTTGCTATCATTTGCATCTCTCGTAGAAATCCTCTATTATGTCGGCTCTCTTTTACCATAACAACTTGTTGTCATCAAAGGCTTTTACCGAATAGGTGTAAATATCCAAAGAAGGCCACCACTACAAAACAAGAAGAAATGGCTACACCAAAGAAATTAAATAAAGGAGGCCTGTCATTCAGGTACAAGCCTACAAGTCCAAGATTAATCATGGAAGATCCATATTTCATGGAATTTTTTACAAGAGTAAGATGCATTCAGTTCTGTCAAAGGTTGCAAGGTCATCACAAACATGTATCAAAAGACTTTGTACTCAATTTCAAAGGAACATCTACAAAGGTTGGTTTTCTTCATGTGCCAATTTCCCCTAATAGTATTTCTCAAGCAACTGGGATTCCTAGTGTTGGGGTTCCTGTGATTTGGTAGGTTTGGCAATACCAAATGACAAGGCAACATCAAACAACTTTGGGATCTCAGGATCTAGCCCTCCTGGATCTAGAGAGGGATCTCTCTATAAAAGCAAAGAATAATATATCTTTGAAGTTCAATTTAAGGTATTAGACTAGCTATAGGGCACAAGGGTTTATGATTTGTTTTTTTGGTTGGGAAACATGAAAGAAGGGTTCAGTGTAAGGTAAAGGAATGAGTAGAGAAGGATTTTTTGGCAATGGGGAGATAATTCGAAGAGAACACAAGTACATTGGGTGATGGGGTCATAAAAGGGTTTACTTGCAATTCAAATATCCAAGGATTTCAAAGGGCTAGTCATCTATATCAGAGGATCTCTTAAGATGGTAGTATGGGATGAAACAATAAGGAAATGAATGGGAATGACAAGGAAAACCTTCCAAGGTGACCACTTCGGAGTAAATCTAGGGACAGGGCATGCCTTAACCTCTATGATCTAAACTCCTAATGAGGCTAACTCTGAAGACAAAAATCCAGTAGTCCTCCTGACTAATTTTAGAAAATTGAAAACATTAAGCTTGGCACAGAGTGAATTCTAAGATCAGAGAAAGACTTTTAACCTTCTCTACTTTTGACATTCAACCCAAAGGGATCTTAGAAAGGCTGAATATTGGAAAATGAACCTAAGGGACATGGCTAACTCTAAATCTACTTGTTTCCTAATTCTTTCTGCTGAAACCAAACAAGAACATCTAAGAAACAAACTCTAAGTTCATACATCATTAAGCATGGACAAACCAACTTCTATACTGGTTAAATTATATTGAATTTTTTCTTAGATACACAAATAGCAGAAAACATTAAAGATAAGAAGTGCAGGAAACATTAGGGTACTTGTAGCAGTATGTCCTAAGTTAAATTTACTGATTCTTATCAGAGAAAATGAAACATGATGAAAAAAAGAGGGAAACAATGACAGTGAAGGGACACATCACCAATGATTTAGACTAGGATCCAATGAACATGCTTGTCATATTAGTAGAGAAAAACCAGTCACATACATTCTTGTCCAATAGCTTGATATCATCCAAAAATCATCTCCCAAACTATTTACAACTACTACCCACAGAACTCTAACTCATTGAAACAACTTACAATCAGTGTTTTTCAATAACCAACCAACCAACATTTACAATGTATTTCTCATGAGTTCTTATAGGTGAAAGAGTGATAGTAGTGGTAGATAGGATTTAAATGATTAATTAAAACAAAGGGAGAAGTGTTTCGAAGCCCATTCTGTTTTAATATCTTTACATTAAATTTCAGTACTCTTTAGATGAATTAGGGGTCTTCGTCAGTTTTCTAATAACTCCAAGGGTATGTTCTTGAAGTACTCTTTGGCTATAGTACTCTGTTTTATCCTCTGTGACAAGAAAGGCTGAAGATTTTCCTTTCAAGTCTTCCATGCTTTGTAACTAATGCATTGACAGTTTTTAGGACTTCTTGTTAGCGTGATCACTTGTATGGTGCTTGAAGGAGAATGGAGTAGGTCATGTGGTTAGTCCTTTCTCGAAGAAGGAACGTTCTGCTGATATTAAATCACTGATATAACTTCTTTGAAACACTGATATGACTTGTTTATGTGTTGTAGGCCTCACTAGGCCTCCTTGATCATCTTTAGAACTTCATCTGTGTCCTTTATGTCTGTAACTGTGGATTAGGCCTTAAATACAATGCGTTGATCCTTTTAATAATTTTCTGGCACTCTTTAATCTTATGTTGTCCTGTTTATGTGAATATACAGGTTACAGAGGCACTGGAGGGTTTATGTCAGGGTTAATAACACTGATCTTTGGTAAACATGCTTTTAGACCTCCTTAGTGGCGTCTTCTGTGATCTTTGGCTCTGAAACAGTATCTCAACACTATATGTCACCATGAATGTGACCGTGGAGACTGTATGGATTCACCATGCTTTGAAACTTGCAAAAAAAAAAAAAATCATTATAAAAACCAGTGGGAGCAGGGAAGGCTGCTTCAATGGCTCGTGGGGATGGAGGAGCAGTGATGGGAAATGGTAGATGTAGCAGAAAATGTGATGAAAATCATGGCGGAAGGCGAAATCAGGTCTGATGGGAGTTTGGGTGCAACGTGAGTTGTGGACCATTAGATCATGGTGATCTACGATTGAGATCTTTAAATGAGGCCGTTTGGAGGATTAATTGGATGATAGATGAGTGAAGAAGCGATATAACGTGGGCCGTTGGATTAGAATAATCGATGGCTGAGATCTATGGATGGAGTTGTTGGGAGATCAGATGAATGGTGGGAAAATGAAATATTGATATAATATGGGCCGTGCGATCTCAGAGATCAACGACTGCAATTAAAAATGGAAATGACATTGCGGAGGGCGGTAAGGCAGAAAACATGAATGGTTTTCGCGTGGCTAAAAGGGGGGAAGGTGGAAATTCCCAAAAAAACGCGATTCCATTCAGCGATCACCACATGGATTCTCAAAACCACTTTTATCACGTAAAAGTTGCGCACTGGGAAGGGAGGCAAAAAATTACGCGAAAGGATTTTCAGCTGTTGGATGATGGGCAGAAGATCTGATGGTGCGGGTGATGCACGATGAGTTCAAAGATGTGTGGAGGAAGGTGTGGTGGGACCCGGTTTACGTCAGCACCTTTGTCGTGCGGTGGGAAGGTTTGGGTTATCGGGTTAAGTCCCGACCATTAGATTTCTCAGATGGATGGTCAAGATTAAAAGATGGATCGGAGGTTTTGAAAGTGAAAGGCAGGTGAATGGACGGATGAACGGAGACCTGATTTCCTCATGGTCATTGATCTTGTGCAGATCGATGGTCTATATTCATTTAACTCAAAATTTCGGGGAAATGGAAAAACAAAGGAAAGAAGGGTCTTTGCAAAGAAATATGAGGGAATGAGGGCTTGGGGATAAGTGCTCGGGTGTGGTCCCATGGGGGGAAAAGGATCGGGGCTAGCGGGTGACTTTAAGTCCTTAGGGGCTTAATACTTTAATGGAGCGGAAGACTATTTTTTAAGATTTTTGTAGGGATATTGGGGGTTTTTGGATTTTTAGCACCTGATTGCAGGGCTAAGGTTACATGAGGAAAGGGGCCATAGCTAGAAGCCCTCGGGGGCTTAACTCCTTCATAATGCAAAATGCTAATTTAAGGCCAAAAATAGGGATTTTGAGGCCAAATGAAGGGTTCCGATAGGTAAAAAGGAGGATTTTTAAACCAAATAAAGGGAAATACATGGTTTAAAGGAGATTTAGGATGGTTTAGAGGTCAAAATGAAGGATTATAGAGGAGTTTTGTGAAGGGGATAAGGGTGAAAAATGGGGATTTTGTGGGGGTGAAATGGAGAAAATGGAGGCCTTTTGAAGACAGTTTCTTTTACAAAACAATAGGGCTCATCAATGGAACCGATAGTGAAGATAATTTTGGAGCATAAGAACATCACAAGGCTTCAAGAATGATAGATTTACAAAGAAAATGTTTCTCTTGAAGCCTCAGAAATATATTTAGCCACCTATTTGCTTCGACAAAATATTATAGGTGGCTAACAGTGGCTCCACATGGGGATGGCATATTCTTTAAGGTGTCAAGAATCTCAGAAACAATCTTTGGAACAAGGCCAGAGTCTAATCCTTGACCATATTCCTCTTCTTTGATCAGCTGCTACAAACATGATGGACATTATATCAGCAACAATACTTTTCCCAAACAACTACCTACCCCTCCTACTATCCTAACATTTTTTCTTCAAGCTGCATTTAGACTTGCAGACCTTTTTCATCATTATTTTTTATTGAAAGCAAAAACTAATCTAATTCTACCCTTATTCCTTCATGAGACCAGCTTAAGCAGATGGACTCATAGCTTCTCTACCTAAACTAATATCTACTAGGATTAAACTGTCTGGCAGATTTTCGTTCTCTATATTCTAAAACAGAAATTGAAACACAGACAAACCAGGATTAGACTATCTAATTTGCTATGGGTCCATGGCATAAAGACAAGCTGCACATGAACTGAAACTTTGCAGGGAATTGAAACAAAATTCTGAAGGCTTGAAATTTTGAAATTTAAGAGCCTCCTTCCTTCTTCTTGTGACTCAAATTTTGAGCTTGTTAGAGTCACCTTTTTTTCTTCATTTCAGCTCTGATTTTGGCCTTGTTAGAGTTGTCTTCTTTTTTTTCTTTGCTGGTTCAAGTTTTGAGCATGTTAGAACCAAAATTATTCCTTTCTCTGGCTCATGTTTTGGTCTAGTTTGAGCCATTCCTTTAGCACTTCATAGGTTCGATATTTTGAGCTTGTCTGAACCTTTCTTTTTCTCTTTTTGTATATTTTCTCTTTTTCCTTTTAAAATAGAACAAAGCAATGGTATTTAAAATGGGAGTGAAAAATTCAAACTAAAATTTAGTAGAAATAATGCTTGAGCATCCTTCCATTGATAGGACCCCCAAACAGATCTATACCATCCAATTCCTGCAGAAAAAATGCATTGGGACCAATTTTCGATTGAATAATGTAAGGGCCTTGCCATAAATTTTCAAACTTGCCATGCTTACCCTTATCTTCTCTCCTAGAGTCCCATTTGAGTACCTTGTCCCAAATTTTGAAATCACAGGCCTTTGTCCTTTTATCAAACAACTTTTTGATGTTCTCTTGCACTTTCTGAGCTCTGTTGTAGACTTCTTCCCTTGTCTGCTGGAGATGTATGTTCTGATTGATTCTCCTCATCATGCTATCTTCCTCTGACTGTATTTCTTGGACCAATTTTATCAATGGAAACCCTAAACTGTTAGGGAATACTGCATCTTCTCCATAAACAAGATGATAGGGAGACATTCCAATGGATTTATTTGTTGTCAATCTGTCTACCCATAAAGCATGCACCAACTTGTTATGCTGTGATTTTTTATTTTCTTCCAGCAGCTTCTTGATGATGGTCACCAAACTCTTATTTGATGATTTTGCTAGCCCATTACCCTGAGGGTAATAAAAAATAGAATGACCAAGTGAAATTTGATACCTGTGACAAAAATAAATCATCTTTTTGGAACCAAATGCAGCAGCATTGTCAGTGATAATTTTCCTAGGGTAGCCAAATCTAGATAGGATATGGTCTTCAAGGAATTTTATGATAACTGATTCTGTGGAATTCCTAGAATGGATGGCCTCTATCCATTTGGTTAAATAGTCAGTGGCTGTGAGTATCCATCTATGTTGGACAGATGAAGCAGGATGGATTTCTCTAATGAAGTCTAGGCCCCACTATTGAAAGGGAGCTTCAATAGTGATTGGTTGTAAAGGTAGAGGAAGGAGTTTTCTTTTTCCCTCAAATATTTGGCATTTGTGGCCGACAACTATCATTTTTTGGAAATCTTGGAAGAGGGTGGGCCAGTAATAGCCAGCTGTAACGATTTTATTGGAAGTGGTTTTCCAATAGAGATGGCCTCCACATTCTCCTTCATGGAACTCATGCTTGATCCTATCTGCATCAACTTCAGGAAAAAATTTAAGCAATAAACCATTGGAATTTTTCCAATATAAACATTCATTCAAAATGCAATAATTTATAGCTTTCAATTTTAAAAACCTTGCCTTTGTTTTAGATAAATCAAGAGGAGCATTAAGATTTATGAGCACATACAAGATATCAGCATACCAGGGTGAGTTTTGGAACTGTTCTTCAATAGTAGGAGCTGGTAATCCTTCCTGTTCATCTATAGCATATACCATATTAATGTGAAGGGCTTGTAGGTTAGATTCAGGCATCAATTGTGCTAAGCCTTGACCCTTTATGAGCTTAGTGGGTTTTATTTGCAAATCATATTCCAATATCACAGCAATCCACTTGCCTCTTTTTCCATCTGGATCTTGTGACAAAATGTCCTTCACCACTATATTAGGCACAAAGGAAATAATATGGGAATGTAAAATATACACTCTGAAGTCTTTCAAGGCCTTTACCAAAGCATAAGCTTGTTTTCCATGATATTATATTTTAGAGGTGCATCTCTTAATGCCTTGCTGAAAAATGAAATTGCCTTCTCTTGTCCTTCTGGATTTTTCTACAATAGGATAGTAGCCACAGTATGTTCTGATGCAAATGAGAATATGAGGAATTCTTTAGTAAAATTAGGGCTGATAATAACTGGTGCTCAGATGAGTGCATTTTTTACCAGTTCAAAGGACTTTTTGGCTTCTAGGGTCCATTTAACTCCTACTTCTTTCTTTAGCATGTTTGTCATATTTCTAAGGAGTTCTTCTAGGTTGGGTATAAACCTCCTTAAGAAGTTAATCTTCCCAATAAAGGACTGTAATTCCTTGATGTTTCTTGGGTGGCTAATCTGCAATATTCCCTCAACCCTTTTTGGGTCTATTTTAATCCCCTTTTTAGATATTATATGACCAAGAAGTTTACCTTCTTGGAGACTAAACACTATCTTTTTGGGATTTAAAGATAGCCCAAATCTTCTGACTTCTCAAATAATTTTCTCAAATGTTTGAGGTGTTCTTCATCAGTTTTGGAATAAACTGTGATGTCATCAAGGTAAATTACAATGAAGTACCCTATTTCTTCTGAGAATGCAATGTCCATGGCTCTTTGAAAGGTGGCACCAGCATTCATTAATCCAAAAGGCATTTTCACATACATGAAAGTGCCCCAAAGAGTTGTGAAGGTTGTTTTAAGTTGATCTTCTGGGAGTACTAAGACTTGGTTGTACCCTAAAAAGCCATCTAACAAGAAAATCCTCCTAGAACCAACTACCTTTTGTAGGATGTGTTCCATCTTGGGTAAAGGGTAATTGTCTTTTAAGGAGGCTCTATTTAAGTTTCTAAAATCAATGCACAGCCTTATTTCTCCTGTCTTTTTCCTTACAGCCACAAGTTTAGATACCCAATCTGAAAACCTCATGGGTACTATGATTCTGGCCTCATACATTTTCTTTATTTTTTTTTTCTACCAGGAGTAACTGTACAGGGCTTATTTTGCGCAACTTTTGCCTATAAGGTTTCTAGTTTTATTTCAATGGTATTTTATGCTGGATGATATCTGTGTCATAGGCCTTCAAATCTTCATAACTCCAAGAAAAAATATCAACAAACTCTTTAAATAAATCAATGTATTTATGTTTGATATGTGTTGGAAAAGTCTTAGATAATTTGATCATTTTAGGCTTGTATTTGCTGCCTATATTGCATTCTTCAATATCAGATTCAGTGGGTTCTATTGTTGGCTTCTTTTCCACATCATTAAAATCAAAGAGATCTTCTAGAGGGGCTAGTCCTCTGGGTATGCCTTTGTCTTTGGACTGCAGTACCTCTATGTCTCCCTCTCCTTGTTGATTTTCAAAATCTTTGGTCAACATGTTTATTTCTGCAGTAGGGAATGGTTTTTCTTCATCAGGGGGCTCTTTATATAAACTGTCTTTACTAGGCTTAAAGCTTGAATCAGGTAATTAAAACTCATTCCTGGAAAGTAGGAAATCCTCTATCTGTTTGTCACCCTCAAAGACCTGCCAATATTTTTCATTGTCTGGTACTTCTGGTCTGTATTTTGTTTGAACAATGATCTGTTTTTCATTAATTGGTCTCTGATATGAACTAGTAGCACAGGCCAATCCATTGGCAAATATGTTTGGACTTCTAGGGACAAACACAAGCTCATATTCTAAAAATGTTTTCAACAGATCCATGGCATAATTTCTATATGCCCTTAATCTAGGATGTTTGGCAGTGTATTCTCCATTTACTTGTTTGATGACTAGTTATGAGTCTCCATGAACAACTATCCTTTTAACTCCTAGGCTTTTAAATAGATGCAGCCCTAAGAGGAGAGCTTCATACTCTGCTATATTGTTTGTGCATTTAAAGTTTAGCTTGAAGGCATGAATCTCAACATAGTTGTTTTCAGTATTGTGAAACCATACCCCAGCTCCTGCATTCCTTTTAGTGCAAGACCCATCAAAGCTCATACTCCATAAGGGAATATTTGCAGATTTGTTATCCATTTCTTTCTTACTATCATCTTGCCTCCTGAGGTCAGTAGGCTGATGGGTAATCTTCTCTCTACAGTCTTGGTTCTGATCTTCTAATTCTGTAGATTGTTCAGATGTTTCTCCCTTGTTTTCATCTGTATCCAGATCTGCCATTATGTTTAGATTTGTGGGTTCTACTCTGCTGTTTAAATTTTTGTCCTCTAGCTATTTCTCATCTGTAAACTCATCATTATAAAGGATAAAAGAGTCTAGATCTATATGCACAGAGTAAAGAGGGGAATTTTCTGGTTTCTCTGGGCTGCTTACCATAAATTTCATGAGCGCTTCCCTGTATAGTCTTCTATGCTGACTGAAAATAGGGATAGTGGCATATGTCATGTCCATCTGCATTGTACCTTGTAGCTTGGCACCCCATGATCTTGACAGCAACATGCCATACTTAGGAGGTACATCAACCACTACAACATCCATTACCATGCACTTGGTTGGGATTTGGGTTAAATTTACACAAAGATCTTTGATCAGGCCCAAACACTTCACCCTGCTAGAGTCGAAAGAATATAAATCTTTATATGGTCTGGTTATCTCTAGGCCTAATTTTTCCATGATCACTTTTGGCATGAGGTTGTGTGAAGCCCCTGATTCATGCATAGCATTATGTAGGATTTTTTCATGAATATTTAGATTGACATAGAAATGAGGCACTACTCCTTCCTGGAATTTCCCTTCAATTTTTGGGCCAAACAAGAGAGATGGTTGATCATCATTTAAGTTGACAGAGTCATTATCTTCTCCTAAGTTTAAAGCTTTCAAGATTTGACATTTATATACATCTTGGGTGGCCAACTCAGTGAGAGGGACAAAAATTTTGATTTTTGAATTTCACTCTCCAGATTGAAAGGAGATTGGTTCTTTGGAAGGCTCAATTATGTTTTGTTGGGTATGGTTTTATTGGCAAAATTAGCTTGTTGATTTTCACCATGTACATTGTTTGGAGCTGTTTTTTCAGGAGCATTAGCTGCAATGCTAGTGCTGCTGGTCTCTTGGCTTGGTTTATCAATGGTTTGTATGTCTTTGTCCTTATTTTTGCCAGAACTCTCAACTGTTGTTTTGTTGCTTTCAACAGTCCCGTTAGGAGTCTTTTTAGGTCTTTTCTTAATAGTGATTTCAAAGGTTTTTGGTTTGGGAGTTTCTTGATTATTTTTTCTTCTAAGATCATAATTTTCTCGGACTTGCATGATGGAATTCTCGAATCCTAACCTATAGTCCTCAGATTCTAACCCTCCCTCATCCCAATGTGTGTATGAGGTCTAGCTGTCCTTTGTGAAAAAGGTGTGATCTTGGTTATCAACTTCCACCATGTTTATAATAGTTCCCTCTGATTCTTCTATTATTCCCTCATCCTCATCAAGGAAATTTTCTTGGAATGGAGGTATGATTTGTTGGTAAGAATCCCTCTGTCTATTAGGAGTAGTGTTTCTCCTAAATTTTTGGTTTTGGTTTTGAGTTTGGTTTCTATTTTGGTTATTGACTTGGAAAACCATCTTCTCCATCATTCTTTCTAGCCTATCCATGTTTTTGGCTAGATTATCAAATTTGGGGTCAGATGTAGAGGATATGTTGTCTTCCTTATAGGTTACCTTCTTTTCAGCCCTCATCCTAGCTCTTTTTTCAATTAAGTTTGCTTCTACGCTCACAACTCCTTTCTGCATGTCTTCTAGAGTTGAATAGTCTCTCTCCCTTAGTTGATAGGCCATATCAACGTCAAAGCCTTCAGGATATTTTACTAAGGCTGTTAAGTCCCTATATTAATAGTATATCCCCTTATTATGTTAGTGTAGCCCCCCTTATTGTTATTATTGTACCCCTGTAACCCCCATATTGTTATTATTGTGCCCTTAAATTATTATTGTTAGGTCGGCTAGGATTACATTGTGGCCCATTAGGATTACATTATGGCCCCATGGACTCCTATATATAGAAAGGAGGTTTTGTAAATTGTATCATCCAAGAATTGTTCATTTATGTAATGTGTTGGAGGTTGCCCCCTCGAAGTGGCTTATTTATAAGGCGTTCATATCTCTTTTCTTCTATTTTTGGAGCTGGTTACACAACATTTGGTATCAGAGCTTTGGATTCTAGGGTTTCGCTGCTCCAAACAGGTCATCGTGGCATTTTCGCTATAACTTTTTTTCTACGAAGTTTCAGAAGCTGAAATTTTTAGGGTACAAAGAAAAACTATTGAGGAAGCCTGTGTAAAAAATTTCAGAGTTTGGTTCGCAATAATTTCAGAGATATCATCTGTGGAAGTCAGGTATTTTTTCCGGCTCCTAAACAGGTCATCGTGGAATTTGCGCTATAAATTTTTTTCTACGAAGGTTCAGAATCTGAAATTCATATGGTGCAAAGCTGAAATCCTGAGGAAATTCATCAAAAAATTTCAGAGCTTGGTTCGCAATATTTTTGGAGATATGATCTGTGGAAGGTAGTGCTTTTTCAGGCTCCTGAATTTCATCTCAAAGAGGTGATCATGGGAAAAGTTCAATAACTCTTTCTCTGAAGATTGGATTGGAGTGCCGTCAAAAGTGGTCGCAAGTACAAGGCATTTAGTTTCTTGGCTATCAATTTCAGAGACAAAGGACGAAACAGTGACACGTGGCAAGTCCTACAAGTTTGCTCTACTGAACTAGTCCAAAATTAGGTCATTTTGGGAGAGTGGACACAACTTTGTCTTGGAGAATCCAAATCAGGTTAGACCAGTGGCATTCGAAAGATAATTTAGAGGGCTACGTTGGTACTAAAATTTAAATATTGAAGTGCTACAATCGCAGAGATAATCCAATTTCAATATCGAGCTCCTCAAAAGCAAGAAAAAGCTATACTATGACGCATGAAGAGGAAGAGTTGCAGTATGAGATATCAAAATTACGGTACCAAGTGCAACAAGTTTCAATCTTAAGAAGAGCAATTGAAGATGAAATAGATGGTTTAAAAGCAGAAATGGAGGCTAAGTTGGATGGTTTGAAGGATCAAATAATAGCAAATATGGATGATAAATTAGTGGAAGATCACATCGAGCATCAACAACAAGTTCTCCAACTCTCAAAAGATAACCCAACTTTGGTGCAGAATCTAATGAAACAACAGGAAGATCAACATCACATCGAAAGAAGTTATGAAGCAGTCATAGAAACAAGAACTCGACAAGTACGATCAATTTCAGAGTATCTCAGCAAGTGGAAGAACTTTCCTGTAGAATATTTCACATGGGAGGATGAGAATTTTATACGGAAGCATCAAGAAATAATCAAGCGTTGAGGACAACACTTGTTTGAAGGAGAGGGGCATGTTAAGTCCCTATATTAATAGTGTAGCCCCTTATTATGTTAGTGTAGCCCCCCTTATTATTATTATTGTACCCTATAACCCCCATATTGTTATTATTGTGCCCTTAAATTATTATTGTTAGGTCGGCTAGGATTACATTATGGCCCCATGGACTCCTATATATAGAAAGGAGGTTTTGTAAATTGTATCAATCAAGGTACTTTAAACTTTAAAGAATGTAATGTATTGGAGGTTTCCCCCTCGAAGTGGCTTATTTCTAAGGCGTTCATATCTCTTTTCTTCTATTTTTGGAGCTGGTTACACAACAAAGGCTAGGCCTTGGGGAGGTTTCATGTGGGGTGGAAGAGCGTTGTAGACACTGTTAAACTTGGTGGAGTAATCATGAACACTCTCTCCCTGATTTATTTTAAGATTTTTATACTCTGCTAATATTTGGAGAGGGTTACTTTTGATTTCCCACTTGTTTATGAAAGCTTGATGTAAAGAGGGAAGGTCATTAATGCTATTTGGAGTTAAGCCTTTAAACCACTTTTTTACTTCTCCTCCTAAACTTTGAGCAAAGATTCTCATCTTGATGGTCTCATATTCTATTTCCATGTAATCAAAAGCATCTTCCATCCTATCTACATGTTGTTGGGCTGTGGTAGATTCTTTTCCAGTGAAATGGGGAATTTTAGACTGATAGTCATTTGGTAAGGGCACCCGAGGCTGTGGCAACACTAGGGGAGCATACCACGCTGCCATGATAGTGTTTTGTGGGGGGAAAGGAATGGCTTGGACAACAGGTATGTGGATGACAGAAATTCTTGGACCAGCAACAAAATGTGTAGCAGATTTAGGGTGAGAGAGACCCAAGTTATGAATGAAATGTATATCAGGAGGTGTGGATGGAGGGGTTTCTCTATTACCAATACGCTGACCACTCTGTGGTGGTGAAATTGAAGGCTCGAAGTCTGTTTGATCTATACCATTAAAGGTCTTAGTTCTTGGTAAATCTAAGTCAAATTGAGTATCTAATAGAATTGCAAGGTTTTCAGGTGCTGAGTTAGCTCTATGAAAGGGTCTGGTAATAGTTGGATCCCTAGATGTGAAGGACCTTCGAAGAATGCCTTATGGATTGTCAACTATTTCAGGAGGGTTTGGATCAGGATAAGCTCTGGTGTGGATTTTTCTTGAAGCTAGTATGTTAAGTTCTCAGACTCAACGAAGAAAGTTAGACAGGTATAACAATATTTAGAGGTAAACTATCTTTAAACAAATCAGCTTAATCCTATGTGTTTCCTTTGATATGGATGACGTTGTGATGAAACTGGTCTCCCAGTGGAGTCTTGTGAAAATAAAGATAATCAGTAGGCCTACTGATCACCAGTGGAGTCTTTTGGTCATTTAGGAACTGTGGAGTCGCTAGGTGGAGAGTTTTAAAATGTTTAGAAGCAGGATGCTATCCACCATCAGCAATTTCTACCAAACCAAGGCTAATTTGGTCTTCTTTGAGTTCTTTGGAGATGTTTTAAGGAGTATTTTACTCAATTTTCCCCAGTGGATTTGCCATTATGTTGGGGACTCAACTGGCTAACACACCAAATATTCTTGAATCAAGGGGTTTTCTGAGATCCTAAAGGTATCTAAGATGAAAATCACTCAGAACTCCCCAGCGGAGTCACCATTATGTTGGGGTTCCTGTGATTTGGTAGGTTTGGCAATACGAAATGACAAGACAACATCAAACCACTTTGGGATCTCAGGATCTAGCCCTCCTGGATCCAGAGAGGCATCTCTCTATAAAATCAAATAATAATATATCTTTGAAGTTCAATTTAAGGTATTAGGCTAGCTATAGGGCACAAGGGTTTATAATTTGTTTGTTTGGTTGGGAAACATGAAAGAAGGGTTCAGTGTAAGGTAAAGGAATGAGTAGAGAAGGATTTTTTGGCAATGGGGAGATAATTCGAAGAGAACACAAGTCCATTGGCCAATGGGGTCATAAAAGGGTTTACTTGCAATTCAAATATCCAAGGCTTTCAAAGGGCTAGTCATCTATATCAAAGGATCTCTTAAGATGATAGTATGGGATGAAACAATAAGGAAATGAATGGGAATGATAAGGAAAACCTTCCAAGGTGACCACTTCGGAGTAAATATAGGGACAGGGCATGCCCTAACATCTATGATCTAAACTCCTAATGAGGCTAACTCTGAAGACAACAATCCAGCAGTCCTCCTGACTGCTTTCAGACAATAGAAAACATTAATCTTGACACAAAGTGAAGTCTAAGATCAGAGAAATACTTTTAACCTTCTCTGATTTTGACATTCAACCCAAAGGGATCTTAGAAAGGCTAACTGTTGGAAAAGGAACCTAGGGGATAGGGCTAACTCTAAATCTCCTTGTTTCCTAATTCTTTCCGCTGAAACCAAACAAGAACATCTAAGAAACAAACTCTAAATTCATACATCAGTAAGCATGGACAAACCAACTTCTATACTGGTTAAATTATATTGAATTTTTTCTTAGATACACAAATAGCAGAAAACATTAAAGATAAGAATTGCAGGAAACATTAGGGTACTTGGAGCAGTATGTCCTAAGTTAAATTTACTGATTCTTATCAGAGAAAATGAAACATGATGAAAAAAAGAGGGAAACAATGATAGTGAAGGGACACATCACCAATGATTTAGACCAGGATCCGATGAACATGCTTGTCATATTAGTAGAGAAAAACCAGTCACATACATTCTTGTCCAATAGCTTGATATCATCCAAAAATAATCTCCCAACCTATTTACAACTACTACCCGCAGAACTCTAACTCATTGAAACAACTTACAATCAGTGTTTTTCAATAACCAACCAACCAACATTTACAATGTATTTATCATGAGTTCTTATAGGTGAAAGAGTGATAGTAGTGGTAGATAGGATTTAAATGATTAATTAAAACAAAGGGAGAAGTGTTTTGAAGCCCATTCTGTTTTAATATCTTTACATTAAATTTCAGTACTTTTTAGATGAATTAGGGGTCTTCATCATTTTGCTAATAACTCCAAGGGTATGTTCTTGAAGTACTCTTTGGCTATAGTACTCTGTTTTATCCTCTGTTACAAGAAAGGCTGAAGATTTTCCTTTCAAGTCTTCCATGCTTTGTAACTAATGCACTGACAGTTTTTAGGACTTCTTGTGAGCGTGATAACTGTTATGGTGCTTGAAGGAGAATGGAGTAGGTCATATGGTTAGTCCTTTCTCGAAGAAGGAACGTTCTGCTGATATTAAATCACTGATATAACTTCTTTGAAACACTGATATGACTTTTTTATGTGATTTAGGCCTCATTAGGCCTCCTTGATCATCTTCAGGTCTTCATCTGTATCCTTTATGTCTGTAACTATGGATTAGGCCTTAAATACAATGCGTTGATCCTTTTAATCCTTTTCTGGCACTCTTTAATCTTTTTATGTCCTATTTATGTGAATATACAGGTTACAGAGGCACTGGAGGGTTTATTTCAGGGTTAATAACACTGATCTTTGGTAAACATGATTTTAAACCTCCTTAGTGGCGTCTTCTGTGATCTTCAGCTCTGAAATAGTCTCTCAGCACTATATGTCACCATGATTGTGACCGTGGAGACTGTATGGATTCACCATGCTTTGAAACTTGCAAAAAACAAAAAATTCATTATAAAAACCAGCGGGAGCGGGGAAGGCTACTTCAAAGGCTCATGGGGATGGAGGAGCAGTGATGGGAAAAGGTGGATGCAGCAGAAAATGTGATGAAAATCACGGCAGAAGGCGAAATTAGGTATGATGGGAGTTTGGGTGCAACGTGAGTTTTGGACCGTTAGATCATGGTGATCTATGGTTGAGATCTTTCAATGAGGCCGTTTGGAGGATTAGTTGGATGATAGAAGAGTGAAGACACGATATAACATGGGCTATTGGATTAGAATAATCGACGCAGAGATATATGGATGGAGTTGTTGGGAGATCAGATGAATGGTGGGCAAATGAAATAGCGATATAATCTGGGCCATGCGATCTCAGAGATCAACGGATGCGATTAAAAATGGAAATGACGTTGCGGAGGGCGGTAAGGTAGAAAATAGGAATGGTTTTCGTGTGGCTAAAAGGGGGGATGGCAGAAATGCCCAAAAAAATGCGATTCCATTTAGCGATCACCACGTCGATTCTCAAAACCACTTTTATCGCGTAAAATTTGCGCTCTGGGAAGGGAGGCAAAAAATTTACGTGAAAAGGATTTTCAACTGTTGGATGATGGGTGGAAGATCTGACGGTGTGGGTGATGTGCGATGAGTTCAAAGATGTGCGGAGGAAGGTGTGGTGGGACCCGGTTTACGTCAGCACCTTTGTCGCGCGGTGGAAAGGTTTGGGTTATCGGGTTAAGTCCTGACCATTAGATTTCTTAGATGGATGGTTGAGATTAAAATATGGATCAGAGGTTTTGAAAGTGAAAGGCAGTTGAATGGACGGATGAATGGAGACCCGATTTCCTGATTGCCGTTGATCTTGTGCAGATCGACGATCTATATTCATTTAACTCAAAATGTCAGGGAAATGGAAAAACAAAGGAAAGAGGGGTCTTTGCAAATAAATATGAGGAAAGGAGGGCTTAGGGATAAGTGCTCAGGTGTGGTCCCATGCGGGGAAAAGGACCGGGGCTAGCGGGTGACTTTAAGCCCTCAGGGGCTTAATACTTTAATGGAGCAGGAGACTGTTTTTAAAGCTTTTTGAAGGGATTTTGGGGGTTTTTGGCTTTTTAGTGCCCAATTGCGGGGCTAAGGTTACATGAGGAAAGGGACCACAGCTAGAAGCCCTCAGGGGCTTAACTCCTTCATAGTGAAAAATGCTAATTTAATGCCAAAAATAGGGATTTTGAGGCCAAATGAAGGGTTCTGATAGGTAAAAAGGAGGATTTTTAAACCAAATAAAGGGAAATACATGGTTTAAATTTGATTTAGGATGGTTTAGAGGTCAAAATGAAGGATTATAGAGGATTTTTGTGAAGGGGATGAGAAAATGGGGATTTTGTGGGGGTGAAATGGAGAAAATGGAGGCCTTTTGAAGACAGTTTCTTTTACAAAACAGTAGGGCTCATCAATGGAAAAAACAATGAAGATAATTTTGGAGGATAAGAACATCACAAGGCTTCAAGAATGATAGATTTACAAAATAAATGTTTCTCTTGAAGCCTCAAAAATATATTTAGCCACCTGTTTGCTTCGACAAAATATTATATGTGGCTAACACCTAGGACAGGAGAAGAATGGTTTAAAGCTACAAAGTTTGATTTAAAGAGTTGTGATTATTATCTAAATCCTAAACATGTAGGGATAAATATGACTGTAGGGATTCCCAAAACTTGCCTTAAATATAACTACTCTAATTTATTGATAATCATACAGAAATACTTTACCTGTGAAGGCAGATTCCATACAATCTACATGTCTCACTTCAAGCTGTTGCCTCATTTTACAGGAAAAAAGATGATAAATATTCCTTTTTACCTTTTTAGAAGCCTTGGAAAAATGGCAGATAAAGTGCAAGGTAGACTTGAAAGAAGTGAAACTTCTATCTTTCACCATGGATTGATGAAACTACTAGTACTGGAAGAATTAAATAAACTAGACAGAGACTGGGCATCTTTATTATTTATGAATGGATATGAAATGGATATTTTATCTGCAAGGAAAGCCTCTAAACTCAAAACTCCTTCTTCTAGACAAGAGTTGAATGCTACTGCAGAATTAGAAGGGAATCAACATGAAGGTTTAAAATCTACAGCTAAATTCATCCAAGAGGTAGCACCACATCCAACATCTGTTACGCAGGCTAAAAATCATTTCATAATTAGCAAGACTAAACCTGCAGCAAAAAGGTCAAAAAGAAGCTCAAAGGAAACTATTGGAGGTAAAGGCAGGCTTGAAGACATCTTACATGCTATAGACATTGTAGAAACCCCCGTAGTGAAAGAAACTAAGGTAAAAGGATCCAAGGTCAAAGGGAAGGAGCTTATGGCCAAGAAATTATATTTTTCATCAGAGGATTCAAGTTTTCTTTTCAAACCTACAATGCCTTTCACTAGATCACAGTTTTCTGAGAGTATCACCATTGGAAAAAAGCAGCAAAAGGAAGATAAAGAAAAAAGGACAGCAGTACAGGAAGTCATAGTTATATATCCTATTGAGACAGAGGTTACTAAAGAAAAGAAAGTTCAATCTAAAAGAAAGATTCAGAAGAAATCTGAGGCAGATTTTCTAGAGGGACAGATTAAAGATAAGGAAGAAACAGTCAAACAGAGAAAGGGAAAGGAAAAAGTCATAGAACAAACTGAAAACGAGCTTCTTGAAGAACAGTTAAAAGTAGCTAGGGAAGATTTTTCTGAAACAAAGAAAGAGCTGGAAAGATACAAGCAAGATAAACAAATGATAGATGAGGTGGAAAAGAAAGTGAATGATCAGGTTACTCATTTTGAAAAGTCTATTGGAAATGCCAAAAACTTATTGAAGAAATCACAGCCTTTACGCATCATGATGACACACACAAGGAAAAGAGATTTATGGTTACAGATAGAGAGAAAAAGTCTTCAGAGACAAGTCAAAGAGTTGAAAGAAAATATGGAGATGATGAAGACAGAATTAGAGAAGAAATATTTGGAAAGAGGAGCTATGGAAAAAACTATTGAAGTTGCTCATGAAGAAACTACTGGTAAATAAGAAGGTAACTGTAGTGTACCTAGAGGGGATAATATAGGATATAGAGGGAGGTACCCAAGGGAATAATATGATGTAATAATATAAGAATGATAAATAAATGGGCCATAGTTAATAAATAAAGTGGTCCCTTACATAATGTGGGTTAACCACTTTATTTATTAACTATGGCCCATTTATTTATCATTCTTATATTATTACATCATATTATTCCCTTGGGTACCTCCCTCTGTACCCTATATTATCCCCTCTAGGTACACTATAGTTTAGGGTTGGTAGCTTTGCTCCTGAACGATTAGTATGGGAAAGCATGAAAATGTTTCTCATGGTTTTGCCTAAACTGTTACAATAAACCCAGGCACCTAGAGGGGATAATATAACGTTCAACTAAAATTCTGGTAAATATTTTTGCAGTTTGCAGACCACTATATTTATAAAAAAAAAAATCGATCAAAATTTTAACATCGGTTTTTCTATCTCCAGAAAAATATCCAGTTGCCGACGCTATCAACATAGACAATGGAGTAAGTTTGGAAAATGGCAGAAAAAGTTCAGTTGAAGTAATTCCAAAAGTTTAGCTATAATTTTTGGAGAGTGAAATTTTCGGGCGCGTTTCTCACAAAAGCATAACCCACATTCGTGTTTCCACCCTAATCTAGATTTTTTGTGTAGACAAGGTTTCCTCCCATAAGATACATTAAGGTATGAGTATGCTTATGTTGTGTACTTAATACTTAACTGTTGGATTACGTTATCTATCTAGTGTTGAGTGTTTTGTGTCTATTATGTTTTCTAGTTGATTTATTTAACATGGTAGATTTGGAAGTTGTTTGAATGTTTGATTAATTGCATGAAATAAGTATATGTCTGTGTAATATTTCATGAAGGAATTTCATAAGAATTCCTAAACCTTAATTCCAAATGAATGAGTGCTTTTCATATAGGAATTTTTCTTAAATTTGAATTTTTTCTGACATTATGTGGATATATGCTATATTTGAGAACATGTTTGATAGGTATAACAACTCGTTTCCATCTATGGATGGATTCATCAAGGAATTGGAGTTCCTTGAGAGGTGTACGTGTTCAATTACGAGGCACTGCACTTGGAACAACATTGTAAGTTAACTATAATTGTTATATTTTTATGCACTGACAATTATGTGTTTATGGCAGTATGATGGAGGGGATCAGATGGAAAGAGATTTCCATGAAATCTTGAAGAAGGATTGGGCTAACCTTTCTTTTGGAAGTTTGGGAACCATGGGGATTGATTCAGGGTGTTTGTTTCTAGTCTTTTTCTTTCATTCTTCTTGATTTTTTTGCGCTTGATTTGTGATCATGATTGCATTTAGTGCATGATCATGCCACTTTGCTCATGGTGTCATATTTCTATTAGTTTTCATGGATTTCCTCTTGTTTTTTTCTTGTTCTTTCCTTTTATGTTTTAAGTCTTGGGAATTGGTTTCGGAAAGAGGAAAGTTAATGGAGCTCAGTGCATTTTTAAGCACAACAGAAAGTAAGAATATGATAGTCGATTGGACTGGTTTGGTCCATTGTGGTAAATGGACGATGACAATATAGACATGAGAAAGGAAAAATAAAAGGTAAATTGAATCTATCTGAGGCATCAGATTCCTTGGCTATGATGGGAACTATTATTCTTAATGTTTTGTGTGTTATGAGTGAATAAAGGGAGTTTTATTAACCTTGACCTTATGATATCTATAAAAATTTTTGTGATCATGGTTATGCTGATGTTTATATATGTATACATGTATGTATGTATGTATGTCGTGCCTTACAGGGTCATCGTGGATCATGGTTGTTTGATGCTAAATGTTTATATGTATATATGTGTGTATGTATATCTTTGTCTAAAAGTATCATGATTGTTTTATGCTAATGATTATATATATCTATGTCATTGTATGAAAAGGCTTTGAAGGATCATTCTTGTGGAGGAATGATTTCTTATGCAGGTGAATGGCATGAAGAGGTTCATGGCTATGAGGAATCAAGTGGCAGAGTATCCTTGAAATATCTATGAGGTCGGTCTCATGCGGATATTATTTAATGTTATATTCTTATACTATACCTATTTTTATGTTATGGACGGGTAATGATGAGGGGTACATCATAGAAATGAAAGTAGTGTGATATGCAGCATGCTAGGATAAGCATGGATACTGGAAAGACAATAGAATCAAGGTTGCTTGTGGAGTCAGTGTGTGGTGTATGGATGTGAAGTACTATTGTCATGTATATATTTTTCATGTTATCTATTTAGTTATTGTACCTGTGGTAATTTTTAAATGTGTTATATGCAGTATTGTGTACATATGTTGTATTATTGTTGTATATATAGTGTTGTGTTTATATTTCATATATAGTGTTAGATATAGATGGTGTTGTGTACATGATGGATATGCGGTGTTGTGTGCATATGGTGTTGTGCACATGTTGGATATGTGGTGCTATATACATATGGTGATATGCACATGTCAAATATGCAGTGCTATGTACATATGGTGTTGTGTGCGTGTTATACATATGGTGGTGTGTGCATGATTCTACATGTGGTGTTGTGTGCACGTGGTGTTATGTGCATGTTGTACATGTGGTGTTGTGTGCAGGTAGTGCCGTGTACGTGTCGTGCATGTGGCATTGTGTACATGTGGTGTCATGTACATTTTTTGCATGGTGTTGGGTACATGTGGTATTGTGTAAACATTGTATAGGTGATGCGGTGTACATTTGGCGTTGTTACACGTTGTTTAGGTGGTGTCATGTAAATGTGATGTCGTGCACACATCGTGCAGGTAGTGTTGTGTACTGGTGGTACCGTGTACATGTTGTGCATATGGTACTGGTATACATGTGCTATTGTGTGCATGGCATACATGCTATGTTGCAGGCATGCGGTACTATGTATGTGCATGGTGTAGTCATGGCATCGTGACATGTGTATTTGTTGTGTTGTACTCTACATATGTATATGTATATGTATATGTATGTGTTGTATGTCAGCGTAGGCATATGTATTGTGTTTTATTTTACACCTAGTGTAGGTGTATGTGTTGTATGTCATTGTAGGCATATGTATTGTGTTGTATTGTACACCAGGTGTAGGTGTATGTGTCATATGTCAGTGTGGGCGTATGTATTGTATGGTGTTGTATGTCATGTGTGGATGTATATGTTGTTATGTACACTGTGTATGTATATGTGATTGAAGAGAAACAAAGGCACTGGGAGTTTGTCGGGTGTGGCAACCGATCCAGTGTGTGTACAAACACTAGTAGAAAATGATGAAATTAGTGACTAGGTGACTAAAAAAGTTAGTCACCACAATTATATCAAGTGAATTACTACTAAATTTGAGAAATTTTAAGTGACCGAACTAAAAATTACTAACTTAAATGACTAATTTAGTTTAGGGATAAAATATATGACTATATAATAAGTGACCAAACTAAAAGCGACTAACTAAAATGACTAATTTAGTTTAGGACTAAATATATGACTAGATAATAAGTGACCAAACTAAAAATGACTAACTAAAATGACTAATTTAATCTAGGACTAAAATATATGACCAAATAATAAGTACAACAAGTATATGAATTAGTCATTTATGTTAGTAATTGTTAATTGTGTCACTCTATAAATGAAAAATTTCAATTTTGATACTGAAGTGTGATTTGGCCGAACTTTATTGGTTGCAGTGTATTTTGGTGGCCCAATGGGAAGCTTCCATGTGGCCCAACTAGAGGCCACCACGTGGCACCTCCACATTGGCTAAAAAATTGTTAAAGGTCGAAAGGCCTTTGCAGGAATAAAACCAACGACCTGCCATAACAAACTCCAAAGCCTTACTATCTTACCTATAGGTGGTTCTCAACCATAATTTCTGTCACTTATATTTGAACAGCATGTATGGGCGCGTTTGGAGGAGGGGTCGAGTGGTGAGCCCTGACCCCTAGTCGTATCACACCCACATGACCTGTCACGGAGGTAGACTGAGTAAAGGAGCATGGACCAACCCCAACTCCTAGTCATTTTCATAGCCCATGTTCACTTAGTCATGTTCACAAACCCACATATTTTAACTATAAGAAACTTTTTATTATTAATACTCTCTCTCTCTCTCTCTCTCTATATATATATATATAATTCATGGATATAGTTGCAATATTCATGCATGATTTCAAAATATATTCTCATTGATCTTTTATTCTTAGGATTTGTAGGAAAATTATCTAAAAATAAAATCTTTGAAGATAGCTTATACTCTAGTTAATAACCATAATTTAATTTCTAGTATAATTTGAGTAAAATATTTGCATAAAAAATGGATATGAATACCTAACGAGGGTTACTTCCATAATTATTTATGTGTTCCTTAACACTTATGTAAAAGTAAAACTATAAATGTGTAGTTTTATTATTAGTTACTACCCACCAAGTAAATAATTTGTCCACTTCACTTCTCATTTTTTTTTTAATTTCCAAAAAAAATCTATATAGAATTGTAAACATATCTATATAAAATTATATTTTACTATTGAGTGTTGTTAATTTAAAATATATGTAAATAATTATAAACATTCAATTTCCTAACTATCCAATATTATAACTATCTAAAAAAATTAACTTGCCAATCAATATAAAATTCTATTTTCCAATTAAGTATTTTCAATTTAATCTATATAGGATTCTATTTTCCAACTAAATATTATTAATTTAAAATAAAATATATGTAAATAATCATAAATATTCAATTTGGTAATTAACTAAAAATAAAATTAACCTGCCAATCTATATAGGATTCTATTTTCCTTATTGAATGTTATTAATTTAAAATATTTTTAGCTAATAATAAATATTCAAATGTGTAACTATCATAAAATAAAAAGGGCGCCATAATGAATATCCTTTCAATTGTGTAACTATATGAAAATAAAAAGGGCGCCATAGTGAATATCATTTCAAAAAAACAATGCTCTCTGCCCCATTCGACCATTTCAAAAAAATAGTGTTGTCCGCCCCATTCGACCTCTTCAATAATATAGGGTAAGCAATGATGAAAACCCAAAAAATAACAAAATAAAGAGAAATATGTTGGATCACGCCAGAGGAAAAGGAAAGTTATAGAAAAAGGAAGTAGAGTACTTTTCCAGAGAACTGGGCACCACTGTAAATACATGGGTGCAACCTAACATAAGCGGCGAAGGACTAGCAGCTCGTGAGGGGCACAATGCTGCACTCATTGATCACCGTCTATTTATATTTGGACATTTTCCAAAAGCTCAAGATGAATCTAAAGAGATATATTACAACGACCTTTACATACTAGACATAGGTAATCCACTATGTTCTCCTCTATTGTTTATGTAGGGTTATGAAATTTAGTTGGTTGTTGAAAATTTCATTTCAGAAATTGATTTGTGGATGCATGTTGATGTTCCCTTCGATGGTTTATTTTTGGATTATTTTACATTTATGCTAGTTTGCTACCACACAAATGGCGTAGCACACATTTAAATTTACATTGTTGGAAAATATATCTTTGTATTGGTAGGAGGTATGTCTTTTTATATATTTTCCTCTTTATTTTGTTCTTTTTTCTTTTAAGATTATGCAATTTAAAAAAAAAAAAATTAACAATCTCTTTCCTAGTTTTTGGTTGTTTTGGTTCTACTTCTATGGTTACTTGTGGCATTAAGGCTTATTTATCATTTTTTGTGTGGAGATAGGGCCAATTTAATAACTGGTTGTTGAGATCTCAAAGAGTTTTTAGATCTATGGCGAACGCTTCAAAAAACCCTAATCTAGCCAAAAAAAAAGCTTAACAACAATTTAATAATGATCACACTAGAGGTGAACCTATCTTATGAGCTTGAAAAACTTAAAAAGAAATTCAACACAATATTGAAAACTTCACTGTACAACCACTAGTGCTTAAGAAGATCATAAGGATTTTTAAGATTTACAGTTTACACTTCAACGAAGCCTACTGCAGCCAAACCAAAAAAAAAATAACACTTTAATAATGATCACACTATAGATTCCCAGATGCGGGTGAATAGACAGGCCTTGCTGGAAGGCCACATAGCCTCTCCGCTGTCATGTAGCTAGCCTCACCACGAGGCAGCACCTGCTTCAGGCGTAAGAGCCTTAAATAACCTCAACTAGTTGACGGCCTCATTCATTTCTAGGAATTCACTCTGGTGTACTAAGAATTCAATTCTACCTCGACCGCTTCGCTGCATTCACTGGCCTTTTATGGGAAATGGTGCCATCTCCCCCTGCATTCTTCATGCATCTCCATCTGGTTCTCTCGCAAGCTTGCTTTGCAAGTTCTTGTTCTCTGTTATGCTTGTCCCCACTGTGCATCTGTTGCTCACGCCGTCATCCATCAGCCCTCCGCTCATTTGTTTCAAATTGCTGCACATCCGTCCCCTTCTCATCAGTCTCTTTCTGCTCACTATGTCCCTCCCTTTCATCCCTAACACTCCACAGAAATCATGCCTCGCCACCATTGTATGCGTTTCCACAGTGCTGGTGGTCGTGGTGGTCCCTCTCGCCCTCCAATTCCGCTCTTGGAAAAGTGCATTGTGGCTTTCTTAGTGGCCTTGAATGCACTGAAGGTTTCTGACCCCCAGATTCTTTAAGCCCATATCTCAATTTGAATTCCAAAAATTCAACAAGACAATTCTAGCTCTGGTTCTAGGAAGAGACCGAGAAAATCCACACTATCTCGCTCTTCTTCCCCAATGCCCAGAAAAATGGTGGCCCTACCTGTCAAAACCCTGGAGGGAACCTCTTATAGCATGGACAGTAGCTCTGCTGAAGGCGTCAGGCAACCTGACAATGCGGAAGATAGGTGCTCGCTCCACCTCCATGCCAAAGATGGCTCCTCTTCCCTCCAAGAAGGAAGAAGCTGTCTCTGATGATGGGTGCTACATTGTGGAAGAACCTCTGCATATGCAACAACAAGACACAAAGGACCAGCTTCAGTAGTGCCATCGCTCCTTTGTCTCCAGTATTTTCAGGCCCTAATACAGTTTCTTTGCTTACTTTTCTTATGCATAGTATCTTAGTTTTATGACTACTCTGTCAACAGCTGGTTTCCCCATCTGGGGCAGCTCCTCCTATGTTTTATGGTACTCTCTATGAGTTGGTTTCCCCCCTGGGGCAGCTCCATTTCTGATTTTTTGAACTATCTCTATGAGCTGGTTTCCCCCCAAGGGGCAACATGACTATACTTTTTTGTACTGTATAATAGAAATTAGTCTTGTTCAAAAAAAAATGATCACACTACAGATGAACCCATAACATCAGCTTGAGAAAGAAATCCAACATAAGAGAAAAGATCACCATCCAAACATAAGAACTCAAGAAGAGGGTGCTATAGGTAAGCTGCACCGAGGATTTTTTCAATTAAGCAACTTGAATAAATGATTTACTGTTGAAAATGTAGCAAGCAAGGTATTTTGGCTTGTGCCTTAGCCAGTGAAGACCTCGAATTGTCCTCATGAGTTAGACTTCAGTTAGGATGATTTATTTCTAGTTTACTGGAATAATCATCAATTTAGCATGCATGGAGTTCGAGCTTCAGTTATAAGAGGAGTTTTCGTCAGTTTAACTACATGATTGGATGGCAGTTATGAGTTCAGTTAGAACATGTTCGAGCTTCAGTCTTGATTGAAGGAAGAACGAGTTAAGAACTCCAGTGTTGATTGGAGGGAGAAAGAGTGACTCTCTCAGTTAACTCTTTAATTAAAAACTCGAGTTCTAAATTTGAAATAGCTTAATTTACTATTTAGCATGGATCAAATTTATAAAGAGAGGAAAAATACACGAGGAAAGGACAATTGTTTTATGCACAAAGGTTTGTGTGACAAGACATCTCACGAGTTTGTGAGAGGAGCCTTGATTGTGGAGATTGCAAGAATTGTGTCCTAAGAAATAGGAGGAACAAGAGCGCTAGGGAATAAGAGATTGATTGTGTGCAGAGCTTGTGTCCTAAGCAGTAGTAAGTCACAAGTGTGCAATATTAAGGAGAAGAGATCAGGGTTTGTAGAGCAAGTCAAGGTGGCAACAGAGGATCAATTCTGTGCAGGAATGGAGATCAAGTTGTGATCAAGGAAGGCCAAGATCAATTATATTAGCTGAGATTTTTTTGAGAATAAGAACACTTTCTCAAGAGAGACGGATTGCTTTGTAATATATCCAAGTGCTCAAGAATAATCAATAAAATAGCCACATCCAAGAGGAAGATTTTCCCTTCTCGGTTTCCTGAAAAAAATAAGTGTGTCTTTTGTGTGATTGTGTCTTTGTTGAGAAATTCTGAGTTTAACCCTGGCCAGATGTTGCATATAGTGTTTTAGTTGCCTTTCCTAATCACACACATTCCAATATACCAGGACAAAGTAAATAAATCAACTTACTTCACCAAGCATCATCTAAGATCTACCATAAGCATCCATGAAAAGAGACCACACAATTTCCAATTGCACCCAAGAAAGAAAAGTCACTCAACTCTTCCATCCATAGCCAAATTGTAAGAGAGAAAAATCACAGAAATTTTATACCTTCTAAGATATTTCTCCCCCAAATCCAACCATGATAAAATTAAAGGAAAGCACCTATATTTATAGAGGAGGTGCTCAATTTTCCTCACAGTGAAATATTATTTTACTAAGCTAAAATCCCCAATTCTAGCTTAAGGAGGTGCAAAGGCCCTCTTGTACAATTAATTAACTTAAATTACATGAATTTAGGGGAATTCATGCCACATGTACAATGATGAATGGGAATGAGCCCTCACAAAGTTCCCATCTCCATAAATGAAGGGGATGAAGGGCTTGTTGGCATGGCATCCAGCCTCCGAAGGCCCATCAACAACATAGCTTATCTAAGAAGTCTTTAAATATGCCCACCAAAAGCCTCTAAAGTGGGTAGGCAACCCCAAAAACTCTCCTCCAAGGTGGGTACAAGGGCTCCCAATGCCATTGACTAAGTGGGAGAGGGGGACCTTCAAGTTCCTCCACGGCTGTAACAAATCCTCCACTAAACAAGGGAGGTCCACCTCCAAATGTCTTTCAAAGTGGGCAATAAACCCTTTTTCTCTGATATAGGCTCATGTACCTCCAATAAATGACCCTTCAAAGGGTGTATAGACCTTAAAAATATTTATTATAAGGGTCACAAAATTGTTATGAAGTGGGCACATGGCTCACAAAGCAAGGCAAAGGAATGACCAAAGGGAAAACTACGCCTCCAAGATTCCTCCAAGTGTAGAGTGCTTTAAAGTGAACTCATCTGGCTCCTTTAAAGGTGGGAAAACTCATCCTCTGGGTCCTCATAAGATGGGTTGAGCACCCCATTTATTCCATGTGTCTGTTGTGCAAATAAATGGGCTCTTCAATAGGAAATCCCCCATAGGATGAGAAAATTACTCCTAGCAATGGTCACAAGACTTTACACACACACGTAAGCCCACCATAAATTTCATTTCACATGTGTACAAATCACCTTAAATAAACGTTGGTTCCAACAACAAAATTTGATTTTGGCCCAAATTTAGGTTTTCCTCCCCCCCCCTCCTTTAATTTTCTTTTTTAATTCCAGTGCACATACCTATATATATTATACACAGGAGAGATACCTTACACCAATTAATTCTCTTGGGAAACTTCTACTATTAAATTAGGCACTGTTCTCTGTATTATTTTCCTCTCTTCAAGTTCCAAGTTAGTTCAGGACTTGGTTTATGATTGCAGGAAGAATTTCTGTGGTGTCCTATTTAAATTTGCATGCCATGCTCAAGGTCTCTTCTCAACCTCTACTTCTGTAGCTGACAGTGTTCCAAAAGATGCACCTATAGCCATCATGTTAGTTGTCTTCCCAAATTATTTGAACTCCAATGATCATGTGTTTGAGAGTTTTAGTTGCTTGATGTTGAGCATCATTGAAATAGGATGGGACTGTAATGACTGCATTCGAGATAGACCTCCCTGGATAGGCTTACAAATTTAAACTCCTCTTGTCTTTGTCAAGATGAATCCTTAATTAGAGAGGCCCATCATCTACTGACCAAACTACTGACCACATATTTCACTCTTTGTGCTATTATTAGAGAGGCCCATCATTTCTCTTTGAAAATATTTTGTTGATTTGTTGAATTTTGTAAGGCATTTGACTTTGTCATGAGAGAGGCATTGTTTTAGAGGTGATACGGCATTGGCTTCTATCATGAGACTATATTAGTTAGTTCTTGGTCATTTCTGCACTATCGACATCTTCTTAGACTACCTTAGGAGTACTATAGAGGTCAAATAGGAATTCCCTCTATCACTAAATCTCTTTGGGTTCTATATCGATGAGATGGACTCCTTTCTTAGGAGCACATATAGGATGGTGTTGACTGTCTTCTACCCGATGTATTGATCTCCTTGCTTTTATTTTTCAACAACATGATCCTCTTGGCACCTCACTAAGGGGTTGTAGAGACAAATTGAGGGCTTCTCCAACTCTTGTGATCTTTCATAGTTGAAATTTGAACTTAGTAAGACTAATATTACGATATTCACATGTCTCAGCATGCTCTCCTTGACTACCATTTTTACATTGGAGGGGATGGGATTCATATTACTACAACCTACACATACTTGGGGGTCAGATCTTAGGGGACTAGCTGAGCTTGAGGCATGCTTTCTAGCCCCAAATTAATAAGGAATATGGTTTTCTTGGCTAAAGAGATAGTGCTCTAGGACATCTCTTTCAAGATGCACTTCTTTGGACCCATTATGGCTTCAAGGTCTGGGGACCTGGCTTGCTTTGGGTTAATTGAGATAGGATAGAGAGATTCTAAACCCTTATATTATGATGCTTCATCTACTTCTAACATGAAATTCCTCAATCTATCATCTAGGTGGAGTTCAGGGTATTGCTTCAATACACCCCTCCTTGGTGTAATTGTTGCGGGTTCTTCTTAATTACTTCAGTTAGTGGCCCTTTCTATCCATCAAATTGCCCTTTTTAGGTAATCTTTAGACACTCTAGGTTAGCTCCTACTATGTAAATGTGACTTAACCTCTGAGATTAGAGAGGATATCTACAAACTACATCAAAATCACTTGGATTTCCCTCCTTGAGGGCATTAGCTTGAATATGTCATTTTATTATTTTTAGTGCTTTATGTAGCTAAGTGAATCTTGTTATTAGGCCTATCTATACTATTAGACATTGGATGTAAAACCTTAGTATTCCCCTTGGTTCATTCAGAGTGGTCTCCCACTAGCTTTGGTTTGAGATAGCTCACTGCATCACACACCTCAAAGGGAAGTTTCAGCTATGTGACTTACAAGAGATCAAGTTGGGGGAGAACATTGTCTTCAAATGTTCCATCTATTAGGATATAGCACTGTTACATATTTATTGGATATATTATTGACTGATAACACTTGCTGTGTGGTTGTTTTTTCATGACTCACATACTTTTCATCACTTTTAAAGTTTTGTTTGTTTCCTAGAGTCTATAGCCCAGGGACTAGGAACTAGGCCTTGCCTAGCTTTCCATTTTAAATCTTAAAAGACAAAAACAATATCATTTTGCAAATCTATTTTATTAGCATTTGAAGGACAGATCTGTAGGCTTATCATGGATTCCTCCCTTATGTTGGAGGAGAGCTAGCCTTATGTGAGAAGGATGATCACCAAGGTGACAATGGGTGATGTCCTCAAGTAACTTTGGGGTTTGTAGTTGATAATTGAATCTATATTTTGAAGCACAGATTTTAGAGGTAGCAATGAAGTTATTTTCCCCTTGGATTGATGGAATGATTTTGTCCTAACAACTTTGCAAATGCTAAATTTCTATTTTGTCTTATATCATTTTTAAATGCCTTTCTCTTTCACGACAATACCAGTTAGCAACCTTGAGGGCTATGTTTGAAAATATTCTGAATCCTTGCAAAGCAACATCCCTGTGGAAGTGTTAATGGTTTAGTTTTTGGATCTCTTTCTGAAGATATTATCAACCACCACATGTTATTTGTTTTGAATAAATAACATGAGAATCTACATAAATAAGATAGAAATAAATAACTCTTTTATAATTTAAATGATACTATGTAAATACCAACTTAATTTTGCATCAAAGTTACTCGTTTGTCAACATGCATTGTTTATGGTCATTGGAGTAGGTTTCATCTTCTTCTAGAGTTTGATGAGGAGAAAAGAAGTTATTGAAGATGTCTAGTTGGTCATAATAGGCAGTGGTGCAAAACTCATCCCAATGACATTATGGATGAGAATTGTCTAAAGGATGATCATGGAAGTTACTCTTGAATCGTAAATATGTTGAAGGTTCTAGCTTGATTACAGTGTAAATTTCTTCTCTTCTCCTTTTTTCTTCATTGAATAAAAACAAAAATAGTGGTTTTGAGTCCTTTATGTAATATTATTCTAATAGTTGAATTCTTCTTTTGAATGTGTTGTGTTGGTCGGAAATTGATTTTGATTGGCAATGAATGATGCATTTATAGCTTCTTTCTAAATTTCACTTTCAACCATTTCTTGGTACTTTTGAGGGCATTCATCCAAAGAGTGGTGTTCTATCATCTATGTGAGTGAGGAGGATATGAATCATGATACAATAAGACATTCATTTGGTTAAAGTTACTATGTTTAGGAAGTATTGGCTATAGTTAAGAGGTTTTGATTAGTCAAATGTTGTGAGTTAATGAGATTTTCTTGATAGGTTACACCAAAAACTTGTTTCTAAAACATTTGAGGCACCCTGAGGGGTATAGAGATTCAGAAAAGTTCTTTCTATTCTTATTTACTCAAGTAGAGGACCTATAATTATTTTGGCAGTTCATCTTAGCATAGATGATAAGAAACATAATATGATATTTACTAATATTTTTGTAAAGAATATATGGGTGGAAAGAATTTGGCATCTTTTAGAAGCCTTTCTCTAAATCACTTCACTTGATTGGCTAGTCTGAAAGGGTTTCTAGCATCCAACTTTTTTGTCTATCTCACCATATTGGGTGAAATCGACTAAGCCATAAATACCCTCTCCAATGGGAACATTCTTTGTTTCAATTTCAAATGAGAATGTATCACTAATTTGAGACATATAATTGACTTATAAAAATATAGATTCAATGCCAACATTTTGCACTTTATCATCTCCCCATTGGAAACAAAAAACATTTTTACAAACTGTTCAAGATTAGTATTTTCAGTAGAATACCTATCAACATCAAGACTATTATGGTGAATGAAACTATCAAGTGGTAAATACATACAATATGATAAATATTTAGATACATCCTTAGATCCTTCGGCATAAAATAAGTGCCCTGATCAAGCATACCTCCATGGACCACCACCCATATTGCCCTCCAAGTCCCAATTGCTTATCAAACTAATTGTAACTTTACTCAACAGCTCAAGCATAAACAACGGAAGAACCTAGAGCTACAACTGGGGATGATTGTTCCACAGATATGCACTTGCCTCTAACATAAATGAGATGCATTCCATTGTTTGGTAAGATTACCATCAATGCCAAAATCAAATGCAAAACCAAATGCCAGAGATACAAAACTACCCATTTCAATTTTCAATTGATCCAGATGTAATCCAAAAGGAAGTAGAAATAAATCTTCTTCTTGTGCATTCTTCCCCTAGTGTTTCTCCTGATTCATTGAATCCATTGCTTTCTCCTTCTCTCTTATATCATTTCTTTAGAAATTCAATTGTCCCTACCTTATCAAGGCTCTATGCTTTCAATTTTTGTTTTAAGCAGAAACATATATAGTAAGTGGAATGGTAGTTAAGTGTTGGAGCTCACTAGCACCATGCCTGGGAAATGTGATTTTGTGTCCACAACTATAGAAAATGTTTCATATCCTTATTGGGAAGTCCAACAAAATCAATGTGTGGCTTATTTGAATACAACAGTTGCAAATTATTGATTTTTAGATGTTCCAAATATCTTGACAAGTGAGGGAGAAAATGAGATTCTTCGTTTGATTTGTTTTGCTCAACCATCAAATCTCACTGAAGGCTCTAGTCCTATTAAGAGCATAAAATTGGTTGAACAAAAAATTAATGGGAGTAAAATTTTGACTGGTTGCAAAACAGTGGATTTAGTGAAAGAATATTGCAACACTAATTATCAACCTGCCTTCTCAAAAGTTGCAAGAATACTTTCTTTTAAGGTGCCTAGGTTAATTATTCTAGATGATGTGTAAGTGTCACCTGTTAAAAAACCTATAGTGAATCATTTTGAGAGTGTTTTATTTCAATGGATGGCAAGCCATATTACCTCTAAAAAATCCAAATTATTTCTCAGAGTTCTTTTCAATTGCAATGTGAATAAAGTATGTGATATATTTTCCATAAACCCTTTAAAGGTGGCAAGAAATTGTATTTTTTCAATATTGGCTATTTTTTCAACACTCTGACCCAATGCATAATAATCTTCTACTGCAAGTATGCTGCTCTTTACTATGGAAAATGTCACTGGTCTAGGGTCTCTAACCACAAGGTCTGCCCCTCCTCTTTGACTTCCACAGGCTCCTTATCAAACTGATCAAAAACTAGTCCTATCTAGGATCCAACACCTACAAACACTTCATCAAAGACACATACCTTGTTGACTGTTTTGATGTAGCTCCACTGCTGCAATCTAGGCCTGGTTGGGGCATATAAACCAGTCCCTAACAATCCTCTAATTTCTACCCAGAATTGCCTTAAGGAGGTACAGACACCCTTCTATGAAAGGATATGACCCTCGTTGATGATTTTTGGCTATTATAGCCTCCACCAGCTCTTCGACCTCCCTTCAAACAGTTGTAGCACCCTACAACAAGGTTGTTTAGGGCTGTGATATCCCTTCTAAGAGTCTGCCCACCTTCCTTTCACCTCAAAACAACCCTCCCTTACTTTGGCCTTCAAGAACAACACTTCGGTCCTGCACTCAACTTGGACCCTTCTCTAGCTACTCAGTCACCTTCCTGCAGCCCTAAAACAGACTTGTTCCCATGTTGGTATGCCCTCTTCCCACTGCGGCCATATCAGAGATATGTATTTTCCCTTCAACGCTTATGTTTCTGTTGTGTTGCACAAGGATGGATACTAAAATGAGGATAACACACCTCTTATTTATAGCCTTTTAAGCCTCCACGAATTTTCTTGAAGAGACCCATCTATTGGAATCCTTTTACACCAAGCCTACATGACTGGGCAACCAATAATTACTTAGTCAACTTCAAAAATTCATTTCTCTCTAACAACAACTCTGATTTGAACGATTCTTGATGAGTTGGAATCGTATCATCGAGCACTATCATCCCCATCCATCACATGTCAATTTCTCATCATGCTTTTGCCTAAACATGATGGGTGAAAACCCCCCAAGCTTGGATCTCAAGCCCACAAGCCCATTTGTGGTGCTTTGACCTCCAACCCTCGATCACTAGGGTTTGGAGTACCTCCCAAGCTACATAAAAAATCAACAAGAAATAGATCCAATATCTAAGTTGTCGTAAATATAAAATAAGAAAAGATCTAATATCTGAGAACAAGTCGTAACAACTAGGAAACTAGTTCAAGAAAGAAAAGGATAAGAACATGAATAGTCAGGTAAACCTGAGTTGTAAAATTCTCGTAATGAAGGTAATGCATTGATTAGCTTTTTGTTGTGGAAATGACAAAATACATTGAGTAGTTTTATATATATGAACATTAGAAGAGGGGGAAAAGATGAAACATTTAGTTTTCTGGTCATATAGTTGGATGAGTAAATAGCCAACTTTTATTTTAGACATATATTTCTTACAATCACTGTTTTTGCATGGAGCATTACAACATGAATGATGTTTACTATTGAATTTTTTTTTTTAAAGGATGCTAAGTCACCTTCCCCAATAATTTTTTAGTCTCTTTTGTTGAGCAATAAGATAAATCTAACCTGTGACTTTTGAGAATTTGGATTATCTAACAAGATACTTTTGTGATGAAATTATATCATATTTTTCAATTTTTCTTTATGTACTTTATGGATTACTGTGATTAAGGCTCACAAAGGAAGTTATGAGACATTCAAGGATGTGCATATGACATTTTGGAGCTTAATTTATCCCATTTTCACTATCTACTTTTACCATATGTTTCAAGCATATATATGGCTGATGCTTTTCTTTAAATTTGTGTTGAATGATCGAATACATTTAGAGAACAGTAGAACAGGAAAATTAAAATCTGATCAATTGTCAAATCCAGTGAAAACTAGTATGATTTTAGTATGAATATTTTCATTACTAGCCATAATTGTGCCATACTTTCTGCATATGAACTATGTTACAATGTAGAAATGTCCCAACATTTCAAGTGGACACTATGCCCATCATCAAGGGATCCAATTGAACCTTTTGCACCCATCATTAGGGCATCTAAATGAAGCTTATGTAGTAAGAGGCTTAGTAAATGGATATAAAAAATAAATGGCATGGAAAGTTGGATAAGTTACAAGTAAAAATGAAGTATGCTAGAATTTAGAAAAAGATATTAGATAATGTAAGGTCTGCGATCAGTTTTGTATTCATTTCCAGTTTTGAAGGGCTCCTAAGGTGGGTCTTAAAACTCAAAATACTGCTCAAATTTGGATTCCTGAAGATCATATTCCATTTTGGAATTTTGGCAATTTGAACTGTCTTCAGGGGCATCAATGACACCATCATATGTCCTGATTTTAATTTCATTGTATTCTTTATCTATGAAATTTGAGACAAAGGGGTCATTATGCACCCATTTTTCAACTTTTGAGCCATTCAACCCCATTGTATCAGGTATAGGTCTTTTAGCAGTGTTTTCTTTGATAAGGCAGACAACATCATTATTGATATGTTGATCTCCGCTTGGCTAAAAAAAAATGGCACTCTTTGAGCATAAATCATTCTCTCACATCTACACAGAGAATAATATTGAAGTTACACACTAGCCAAGGCATCCGCCAAATCGGCAGCAAGCTAGCTGATAATTAACATGTACAAGGGAGAACAACATTCCAGCTCCGTCAGAAAATTACACTAGAAGTCATTCTCCAGGTACCCTTGATGAGCTTTCTCCTTTCAGATACCTTCTCGTCTTTCCCAATGAAAGAAGTTGAAAGTTCTGAATTTGAAAAACAACTCTCTCACAAGAGTTATTGAACTTAATTTTACAAGCCTGTCTAGCCTAATTTATTTGGATTTAGCTAGCAACAATTTGTCTGGTAGTATTTTTCCTAGCTTGTGGACTTGCAAAAATATCCATTCTGTGAGCCTGGCAAGAAACAAATTAAGTGGTGAAATCCCTCCTGGCATGGCATCCCTTCAGGTTCTCTCTTTTTGTCTGTATAGTGTTCCTTTTCTCTGCGCCTCAGTAATATTCAAAGCAGAGATATGTCAAAATTTGCATGTTGATATCTCAGCTGGTTCAAAATACAGTATAAGGATATTCAACATATAGTGATCCATTAGGGGAATTTTGAGGTCTAAAATGGGCCTCCTAAGGAAATAATAAAATAATAGATAAATCAATAAAATAATATTTATGAATTTGCAATTCACTTTTTGCACCACAATCAATGTAACCATGGTTAAATTCAATTCAAAAGTTGTACCAAAATAAAATTAATAAAAAAATTGTATTGATGTGACTATAAATAAGAATGAGTTTTTCAAGAAAAAGTCGTTATCATTGAACAACTAATGCATTTGTTCTTTGTACTTAAATAACTTAAAATAAAATATAAATATAAATTCATAAATTCTTAATTATATAATATGTTATTAATTAAAATTTATATTATTTAAATTGTATAATAACATGTAATTAATGTACTATATAAAAATAATATAATAAATATAATATATTATTTTATGTATGAATTTTATTCAAAAAATGTGAAATGACATTTATTATGAGTACTTTACTTTGACTTTAAAATTACTTAGAGCACTACCATGGTTAAAAATGAAAATAATATAATAAATGTAATATATTATTTTATGTATGAATTTTATTCAAAAAATGTGAAATGACATTTATTATGAGTACTTTAATTTGACTGTAAAAGTACTTAGAGCAATACCATGGTTAAGCATGAGTTTTAATCCACCATTAAGAATGTGAAAAATAAGTATCTTTAACTCAGGAAATGCCACCTCAACCATTAGGGATGATGTCATCCCCTAAAATGTGATTGGTTCTTATAAAGTGAATTTTGATTTTACATTTTCCTTAGGAGGCCCATTTTAGACCTCAAAATTCCCCTAATGATAGCTATTGCACAATCTCTCCCTTCTAAAATTTGTTTTTTTTTCCTCATAGAAGAGCATTTTATGCTTGCAAACACTTTATGCTGGGACTCTACTGTAGATAACTATGTTGGCCTACAATATTGGAGAGATGTACTTGAAACAAATGTATATATCAAAGATTCTACTTCCAATACTTCAAATATTTGAATAGATTTATGTGGCATATCACCATGCAAAGCTTTTGTTAGAGATGAACCATACTCTGAATTCATAGAAACCTATTCAGCTTTGGATGCATGTTTTCTTAGAGACATCATGCAAAAATCCAAGGTTGATAGGATAAATTTCATTGTACCTGTAGCTTCATGACACTGACGGTGCACGATTATTTCCATAAAGATGAGTTGAAGCATTCCTATAGAACTTGAGATTTACAAGTTCACCAAACTTAAAAATTTCTGTATGGGCATCTTCAGAAAAATCACCATAATGAAGGGTAACTCCTTCACTAAATTCTCAATCCCTTCTTTATCCAACTTGTCATAAGTATCACAAATAGGAGGGGTCTTAAACATTACCATTTTATGACTGCTTTGTCCAACTTACAGCAACAGATAACTATGTCTGTTAGTATCGAAGGTATGTTTATCACTTCCACCAGCATCCAGGAAAACAAACATACCCTCACGGAGTCGATGATCAATTTTGTAGTCATTTCCAGTTTCCAAGGGCTCCTAAGGTGGGTCTTCAAGCTCAAAATACTGCTCAAATTTGGATTCCTAAATATAATATTCCCTTTCATAATTTTGGCAATCTGAACTGTCTTCAGGGGCACCAATGACACCATCATATGTCTTGATTTTAATTTCACTGTCTTCTTTATCTATGGAATTTGAGACAAAAGGGTCATTATGCACCCATTTTTTAACATTTGAGGCATTCAAACCCATTGTATCAGGTGTAGGTATTTTATCAGTGTTTTATTTGATAAGGAAGACAACATCATTATCGATAGGTTGACTTTCACTTGGCTAAAAAACAATGTCACTCTTTGAGCATACATCATTCTCTCACATCTACACAGAGAATAATACTAAATTTAACACCCTAGCCAAGGCATCAACGAATTGGTAGCAAGCTAGCTGATAACTGACATCTACAAAGGAGAACAGCATTCCAGCTCCACCAGAAACCTACTCTAGAAGTCATTCTCCAGGTACCTTCTTGTCTATCCCAATTCAAGAAGTTGAAAGTTTTGAATTTGAAAAACAACTCTCTCATGGGAGTTATTGAACTAAATTTTACAAGCCTCCTAAACTAATTTATTTAGACTTAGCTAGCAAAAATTTGTCTGGCAGTATTCCACCTAGCTTGTGGACCTGCAAAAATATCTAGTCTGTGAGCCTGGAAAGAAACAAATTAAGTGGTGAAATTCCTCCTAGTATGGCATCCCTTCAGGTTCTCTCTTTTTTCTCCATCTCAAACAACAGTTTTATCAATATTACAAGTGCCCTAACAGCTCTGCAGGACTGTCATAACCTTACCACATTGGTTATGTCAAAGAATTTTAATAGGGATATGATTCCAGCTGATACACATGGATTTCCCATGCTTTGGACATTAAATCTTGGAAATTGTGCTCTTTCTGGGCAAGTTCCAGTTTGGCTCCTGAAATGTCCAAATTTACAGGTCTTGGATCTTTCTTGGAGTAATCTCAATGGAGTTATTCCTATTTTTTTAAACACTCTTCAATATCTTTTTTATTTGGACATGTCAAATAATTCTCTGTCAGGACCAATTCCAAAGCATCTTATGGAGTTACTTATTTTTAAGTCAATACAAATACCCCTGTATCAGATCAAACTCCCTTTGACCCCCCCTTATATGTAAAGAAAACTCAAAATGATTTTGGGCTGCATTACAATCAGTTGTCTAATCTTCCCCCTTCGCTATACTTGGCCAGAAACAATCTCAGTGGCACTCTAAGCCCTAAGATTGGCCAGATGAAAATGATTCATATTCTAGATTTGAGTCATAATAATTTCTCGGGGATAATCCCAGACACATTGTCTAACTTGACAAATTTGGAGACCTTAGATTTGTCAAACAATAATTTTGTTGGAATCATACCACCATCCTTGAAGGATCTCACATTCCTAGTAAGGTTCAATGTCTCTAATAATCACTTTCATTGGTTAATACCTTCTTGACATCAACTTGATACCTTTAACAAGTCTAGTTTTGAAGGAAACCTTGGTCTCTGTGGCTAGCCTCTTACTACCACCTGCAGTCTGCCTGTGTCAATACCGGGGGTACCTATTGCTGCACACAGAATCAATAGGCTGGATAGAAATACCATTCTTGGCATAACCATGAGTGTTGGTGTTGGGATTTCTTTTCTTCTCGCTACGGTTCTTTGGAATCAATCAAGAAGACAGGTAACAGAGTAGGGAGTTTCAGATGAGATGGATTTTGACATGCCTCATAGGCTTTATGACACCTTGGGATATAACTTGGTGTTGTTATTCCAGAATCATTATCGTAAGGATCTTGCTATTGCTAATCTATTGAAAGCTACTGGTAATTTTTAGCAGGAAAACATTATTGGCTGTGGAGGCTTTGGATTGGTATATAGATCCACTCTTGAAGATGGCACACAAAATGCAATTGAAATATTGACAGGAGAATGTGGTCAGATGGAGCATGAATTTAAGGCTGAAGTAGAAGTTTTATCAAGAGCCCAACATAAGAATCTAGTGTCACTTCAAGGATACTTCAAGTATGGGAATGATAGACTTTTGATTTATTCCTATATGGAGAATTCAAGTTTGGTATATTTTATGAGCCTATGATGCTTTAAAAACCATCATAATTTCTATATATTTGTGTCAATTAGATGTGTAATAGCTCTATTTTGCAAGTCACCTCATGATGTCATCAACGATGCATCATGATAATAATATCTCCAAGTTCAGTTTCAAAGTGTCTTCACAAGATGCTCCAATATGTCGTCAAGGTGCTCCAAATAGATCTTCAACAAGATATCTTCTACTTCTTTTCAAGCTCCAAGTCCGTAGGCGTTACTCTTCTTCAACATCCTACTCCTAAAATGTCTCCAATATTGCAAAGAACAAGCAGTTATAAGCCTTCAAAAATACCTTAAAATAAATTCACCAAACAATCCCTTCAGACCTGTTACTATTTCACTTCAAATAATGCCCAGTCTATTCTAAAGCTGCTAACCATTGTCCTCAAGATAAAACAAGTTTTCTTCAAGCCTTCTAAATTTTTTTTTCCAAGATCATCTTCAAAAGGAATCTAAATTATGTGCAAGAGGCTTGGACTAAGTACACACGGTCTTAATTTAAAGCTCTTAGCCTAGAATGTGTTGCAACAGAGAATTGATCAAGCTCCAGATTCACATGTAGAGGTCAAGAATAGGTTCAAGTCTAAATGTTGAGATATACCTTCTCACCAAGCTCAAAATGTTTCCCACAAGTCTGAATAGCCTTTTTTCCACACACAGGTTTGAACTCTTGAGAAAATCTGAGATACAAGTTGTAGATCTGAGGAATATATACGATGAGCCCTCCTCATAGGACCAAGCTGCCAATTAGCTTGTTTGATGGAGGTTCAAGTCTCCATAGAATATCCTCAAGACTGAAGTTGTTTGAGGACTGCAATTCACAACAATGTTTTAGATTTTTCCATAGCTCTGGTTTCCACTGGTCCAAGGGTTTTGTAGCTTCCTCTTACAGGTCCGAAGGTATGGAAAATTTTGTTACAGGTCCAAAATACAGAGAGTATCTTTCTGTCTTATCCACCCAAAGCTTTAGATACATGCGAAGTCTGGACTATCCAACAAAGAAATCTGAGCCAAGAGTCTATACATAGTCTAAAACTGTTATAGTCACTATGCATGAATCACTATAATCTTCCACAGTTCGATCAAGAAGTTCACCACAAAAAATACTAGTGTTGTAGCTTGGTTTTCAATCCGAAATTTTGTCTTCTAGCAAAATTCTTATCACAAGTCCGAAGGAATAGATAACCATCATAGATTTTTGACCCAAAAAAATTTTATTCCTCGACTTCCAAGTCACTCCTACGGTTATACTCTACTTCTTTCACCTCATCCTCAGGTCCGCCTAGATGCATTTGAGATCTGTATCCTTCCTCGATCTACTGTCGTTGTGATATCCCTTAAATTTACAAGTTTTCTCCAGTGGTCGAAAAGACTTCCTAATTTTCCCCCTTGTTCTTGAAATTTGACAAAACATATTAAATAAACTCACATTTATAGAAATTTCAACAAATAGACAAATGAATATATGACATGAGACCATCCATTGAGTATAGGTTCCTTGTGCATGAATTTTTATGATGTATATGCATGTTAAGTAATAGCATCACAGTTGCTTGTATCTATAGATTAATACGCTCTTCTTGTTTCCTAGAAAACATTTGATCAGTAATAATATTACTGTATCTGTACTTTCTTGATATTTATATTACAAGTAATAATATAAATAACTAAAAAAACTGCAATGGCCCAATCTTAAAAATTGAAGTGCCAAAATTTGTTTCTGAATTAAAACAAAATTTTTGAAATCCATTAAAAGTCCCACATTGTATGAGACCTTGCCTTCAAATTTAATTATCTGGCATATACAACAGGGGTGCACTACATTAAGAACTTGAGAAACATGCAGTGGCCCAATAGAATTGATAAATGTCCCAACTTTTAGTGCTTTGGAATGCCAAAGTACTACATTTTAACTATTAATTTCGATGAGGCTTCATAACTTATCTCGCTCAAATATATTCTGGGTGTAACCATTTTGCTTCCTGATCTTGCCCAAGGTCATGTGAAAGTGCTTTCTCACAAAACATCTTTGACCTCAATCTACTCTATTCACTATTCTTAACTTCATTTTCAACATCAATCGTGGAGATATTATCTCGATCTTTACCTTTCGATGCAAACTTAGCCTCTTCCTCTAATTTTTTCACCTGAGCAACATGTTTCTTCCCAGAAAGATTCAAGTCAAAAACAATTTGACTGTTACAAATTGCATTACACAGAGTACATAACTTAACTTCCGCTATTGCAGTGCCAACTTCCAATAACCTTTGCCGTTTGGTAGCTATGTCATCTGTTGCTTTTGCTTTAAATTTTCTTTTCCTAGTGTTAGAATCAGAAAATTCCCCTTATGATTTTTTTATTTTGTCTGGATGTGTGAGCTTCCTACTGAATTTTATTGTCAAAAACTGAGGAGCAGAGGTTTATATTTATACTATTTTACCATGTTTTAAAGGAAACGTCCTTCTAGAAGAGGAGGCTGACATGTGTGGCAAAGTGCAGGTCGGCTCACTGTTAGGTGTAATTTTCTTAGTCTTAAAAATTCAATATCTCACAAACTACTAGGAGTTTTGGGACAAATAAAGGTTCATTGGAAAGGAAAAAATACACTCTATAAGATAGTATAAGAGAAAATTTGCAAGGATGCCTCTAAGGTGGTAAAAAAAAAATTTATTTGTGACTGTCCTTAATGTTTGTGTGTGCCTTTGTTGAGAATTAGGTAGGGCTAGGTTTAATTCAAATTCTCTTCTTGATAATTACTTGTGAGCTTATTTCTTTTACTTATGTCTTCTCTTCTTAGCTTATTATGTCTTTCATCAAGTCAATTACCACAACACAAGAGCCACAAATTTAAGCTCTTTGAGCTAGGGCCAAAACCTCTCCCTCTTGGAGAGGAAAACCCACAAGAAATTCTTATTATAGACTTTTAGATGACAAGTACCATGACCATGACACAAACCCTTGACCCTTGTATGCCTCCAAGACGTTGTCACTGCTTCTTCATTGAATCTTTAAGCTGGTCCTTATTTTTTGCACTGTCCTGCACCGTCTTGCTCTTTTCTACACCAGGACTAAAGAGCTCGGTCTAACTGTATTTCCCTTCTTCGACTATATGTGATTCTTACTGAGATATCAACACCTTGTTATAGAATATCTTGTGCACACCTTGCACCTTCACTTTAACTTGCTCATTGGTCTTCAACATACACACACGTCTTATTTCCTTTCGATGAACAGTCCACCATTTTCATACTTTAATGATACCCTTACTTGTGCTGCATTACTTCGTTGAGCACACTTATTATACTTAGCACTTCACACAATCCTGTAACTACTAAACACAGTCCTGTAACTTCTTCTTCTTCAAGAAATATATCCAGGTCTTGCGGGAGAAGTCATCTATAAAAGTCATGTAATAGGAACATAATCCCAAGGATGTCACGGGAAGCATATGAGATAAATCAGAATGTATCAATTGCAAGATATCAGTGGTCTTTATGACACTTGAGGGGAATGGTCCCCTTGTATGCTTCCCTTTGGCACAATTCTGACATATACCTTCATGATCATCTTTAAATTTGGGCATCCCCATCACCACCTTCCTTGCTTCGGGAAGGGCTTTGTAATGAAGGTGTGCAAACCTTCGATGCCATAACACTGTTTGAAGAGTTGTATCACATCACATAGCCCCTAGTGGACTTCCTCCAATGGAGTAGAGTGTATCAACTCTAAAACAAATAGTAAGAGCTTCTTTGAAGTTCCTCTTCCAGATGCATACATTTCCATCAACGAATGTGACCTTGAACCCTTTGTCTTCCATTGCCGAAATAGACATAAGGTTCTTCTTCAAATTAGGCACATACAACACATCTTGTAAACAGACGAACTGACCTTGAGATAGATGAAGGGTCGCAGTCCCTATCCCTTTCATGAGATATGTGGCATTATCTCCAAGGATAATTTATAAATTAGTATCCTTCTCAATAAAATCAGAGAGGGCTTCTTTATAACCAGTGAGGTGCCTTGAAGCACCACTATCAATCAACCAGACATCCAAGGTGTCTGGAAGAGATGTAACAGAGAGGGTAGATACAAGAATATATTCATTTTTCTTATTATCAACAACATTAGACTCACCGTACCTGGAATTTCTTGACCTATTGAAAGGTTGCCCATTTCCACTATGATCAGAGGGAGCCTTCCTTTTTCCTTTGAACCTATTGTTCCTTTGATTTCCATTCCCCCTCAAGTTTTCATTGTCATCATCCCTAGGAGAGTCCCTTCTATTGGGGCACTCTCTTGCATAGTGACCAGACTTATTACAAGTGTAACATCTTCCCTTCCTTCATTTGGGCCCCGCTTTACCATGGTTTTGATTTCTCAGGCCACTATGGTTCTTCTTCTTTGCATGAGCGGCGAAGGTAGTAGGGTCACCTCTATTTCTATTAGAGGGATGATCTCTCTCCATCATTATTGTCTCCTCTTGAGTGCATCTAGTCAACAATTCATCAAAATCAAGAATCATCTTATTATTAAGAATCATAGTATTAAATACATACCAGTCTCGAGGAAGTCCTCCAAGAACAATGAGGATGAGCTTTCGATCAACTACTTCTCCTATGGCAAGGAGATCATTCCTAATTTCTGTGAGCCTCATAAAATATTATGGATGCTCATGAATATTATCCTACACATAGTCCATGAAATTTTGATCTTCTAATACCAAATCCAAGGACATCTTCCATGGATAATAAGCAGACTTGTCAGTCAACTTATTATCAGACCATTGGTCCTTGACAAGACTTCTTCTTCGGTGATTTCTTTTCACACTATCTTGGAATTTGTCTTCACCTCAGCTCTGATACCATGTTAATTTTATACAAACATGGTATGTTCTATATGCTTAATGAAATTTTACTTTAATCTTTCTTATAGGCCCAATTCGACACATAAGAATTAAAGTAAAATGCCGATAGAACATATTAATAGATCAACATAAGACAAGCCAAATAATGTAGATTAGATTTTACAATTCTTCTTGTCCAGCAATGATAAAGAGTGATGTGCATTACAACAATCAATAGGATGCGTCATCCAGCAAATTATTTCTCAACATCAGATCAGCCAACCTTCCAAGCATCACACACACCCCTCAAAGACAGCTCCAAAAGTCAATGCAAGTCAACAAAAGAATCCCTCATCCATAATTTTGACATCATCCATATTTTTGGCATCCATTTTTGGCATCATTTCTAGCATCCATATTTCTGGCATCATCCATATTTATGGCATCCATTTCCGACATTCATATTTTCGACATCTAGATTTCTGGCATCCATATTCACATGTGGGAGAGAAAGAAGTCTCTTCTAGGCTATACGAACCAATCAGATCATGAGGAATGTGTGTGATGAGATGATGATGAAATGGACATCATATCTCTCCAATTTATATCAGTCAGTGAGGGTGTGTGACACATCTATTTGGCTTCTGACCCTACATTACAAATCCGGCCAACGTAGCACATATGTGGAAAATAAAATCAAAATATATGTTCTCATCCAAACAAGATGATATTTAGATCAATCTTGCACCTCTACGAAAGAGGAATCCACAAAAAATATAATCATCATCATATGAGCAATGCAACTTGGAGTTTGGACCTAGTTGACCAAAATTAATAGTGTTGCTACTCTGACAACAGAACATGATGGTTAAATAAGAAAGGCCACTCTAAACAAATTGGAAAATGCTTACAATATTCTCGGTACTTTGTTTTGGACACAAGATTTTTTTTTAATGGTCTAACAATATTTACTGAGAATATATCTCAACATATATTTATTACTTATATTCTACATAAGCCACATATTACATATTATTGAAAAAGTAATCTACATGGTTGAAATTGTCAGCATAAGTTTCAAGTTATGAGTCAATATATTACTTTCAATTTATAATTGGACACTTCCTATTTGGTGTATGTTTGTTGCTTTTGTACTTATTCTCATTTTATATTTCATGGCTTTGAGAAAAATTGAAGGTGTTATAATTGATTTCATATCGTGGAAAGTCATAGTAATTCAGTTTGGAAAGGAAATATTTGCAAATCTCAAACTTAGACATTAGAATATGTTTATCACCTTTTTAAATAAATCAACAATAAAATCAACATGACATAGTCTTATTCTATCATCTTTTCGTAATGGAACAATGGCCCTCTGGATTTGATGTGTTCTTTACCTCCAACTACTTTTCATCAACACGTTATTTACCTCCAATTGCTTTTCATCTGCCATATAAATGTTTTAATATTATAATTATTTGTCAAATTTGCTGAAGACTTGCACCTTGCTTCATATTTTAGAAAATCTACTTGCACATCTTTCTCCTTGTGTAAATATTTCAAAAACTCTATTTGTTGCTTGACTTTGGAGTGGGCAGGTTACAAGAAATGTGATTGGAAAAAGGATGGGGAGACAATGCAAATCATGTCTCGGATATGATTCGTATGATGTTGGAGATCCTTTAGGTACCTAAGCCATTGACTTTGGAAATGTTTCTAGGAGGGGTTTCCATGCTTTTTTATGTTGTGATTATTTCACCTCATGGTTATTTTGGGCAAGCAAATGCTTTTATGAATGCCAGACAAGACATCGGTGGAAAGGTATTTTTTTATAATTGCAATGTCCATTACATGATATTCTTTCTTTTTTATTTGATTTTATTTTGAATATTTCTTTTGATTTTGTTTTGTCTTTTAACTATGAAATTGAAAATAGTTGATATCATGTCCATTTAAACAACCAAAGCTTGAAGATGAAATTAGTATTACATGATATTGATTGAAACATTTTTAGTTGTTTTGTGTTAAAAGATTTTCATGACTATTAGAAAAAATTACTTTCATGTTGTTATTTCAACACATGTTTTTTATATACTTGACCAAGTGTATGCGTTAGAGAATGAAATGTTGTTGTGAATAAAAATACAATGGTTAGATATCACATCTCATATTATTTTTTTTCACAAGTTATGTACAACTCGAGTTTTTTTATCATGTAACTTAGTTCACATGACTTTGCCTAAGCTTTCCCTGAATGTTGAATACTAAGTTAGTTAGGTGTTTTTTTTATGGTGATGTTTTATTTTCTTTATTTATATAGGTCATCTGGCTACATAGTGGCCACTATCACCCAACTGAAGAAAACTTGTTCGAGTTTCTTGCTTTTATGGGGAAAATTGACTTTGACATTGTTGATGTTGAGGTATATGTCATATAAATAGTTTATAGTCTACTTCAGTTTATATTATATTGTTCATCATCTTTCATGCCTTACACTCTACATTTTATCTTCTTTTGTTTTTAGAAAAGGAACTCATTATTGATGGTAAGAAGTATGAATTGAAGAAAGAGGAGAACAATAACACTGGAGTGACAAATGCAAAAAGAGTGAGAGAAGATATGGTTCTAGTGATACCCTTCGAGCCAATATCTTGCATAAGACACACATATAAAGACTAATCGTCAAGTCTTCAAAGTTGGTGAATTCACCTGCAATATGGGGAGACAATGCATAACACGTCTTGAATATGATTCATTTGTTGTTAGAGATCCTTTAGGCACATGCGCCATCAACTTTGGAAATTTTTCTAGTAGGAATTCATATGGCTTTTAATGTTTTACTTATTTCACCTCAAGGTTATTTTGGGCAAGCAAATGTTTTACGAATGCTAGACACGACATCAGTGGACAAGTAAACAATTTTTTTATAATTGAAATTTGCATTCCATTATATCCTCTCTTTATTGTTTGATTGTATTTTGGACGTTCTTTTGATTTTTTTTTTTTGTTTAACTGTGAAATTGAAAATACTTGGTATCATGTCCATTTAAAGAACAACCAAAGCTCGAAGATGAAATTAGTATTACACTATATTTATTGGAATCCTTATAGCTATTTTGTGGTAAAATATTTTCATGAATATCAAAAAAGTTTAGTTTCATGTTGTTATTTGAGCACATGTTGTTTATATACTCGACCAAGTTCATGTGTTAGGAAATGAAATATTTTTGCGAATAAAATGAGAAGGATTAAACATCACACCTCGTACTATTTGTTTTCACAAGTTATCTACAACTTGAGTTTTTTAGCATATAACTTACTTGACATTATTGGTCCTAAGCTTTCCCTAAAGGTTGAATACTAAGTTACTAAGGTGTTCTTTTCTATATATTGTGACATTTTATTTGCTTTGTTTATACAGGTCATCTGGCCACATTATAGTGGCCACTATTTCTCAACTGAAGAAAATTTGTTTGAGTTTCTTACTTGTATGGGGAAAAATGGCTTTGACTTTGCTGATGTTGAGGTATATGTCGTATAAACTATTTATAGTCAAATTTAATTCATATTCTAGTGTTCATTTTCATTCATGTCTTACACTCTGCATTGTATTTTCTTTTGTTTTCATAAAATGAACTCAGTATTGATGGTAAGAATCAGAAATTGAAGAAAGAGGAGAGCAATAACATTGAAGCGACAAATGTAAAAAAAGAGAGAGAAGAGAACCGGTCTGGTGATACCCTTAGAGCCAATATACTGCATAAGACACACATATAGATATTGATGGTTAGGTCTTCAAAGTTGGTGAATTCATGTGCAATGCCTTGGCAACGAAATGATAATGTTTTGAAGTGATGAAACATCATTTCATGTGTAAATTGTAGTCCAACGAATATTAAGTTGGAAACTCATTGTAAGACTTTAACATTTCATATAATATAATTTATGTCGTTGAAATTATTTATAATTGCACTTGATATTGTTTAGTATTGTAATTAACATATGCAACTTTATGTTTTTATATTAGATGAACATGCACATTGTATGATATTTTTTAAATCATACAAATTAATTTATGTCAATTAATAATGAACACATAAAATCAATTTAAAACTACTAAATTAGTAGTTTATATTGATTAATGATGAACACGAATAAAATAAATATGCAACTAAATTAGTCATTTATATAATGAATATGAAACTACTAAAAAATGATAAATGACCACTGCAGATGATAAATTTGTGATTACAAATAATGACTAAATTTCACATATATACGACTATTAGTAGCTAATTTACAGTATTTTATAACACGACAAAAAATTTAGTCATATTTCTTTGCTCGTTAATTAGTTTCAAACGATGACTAAAATTTGCATATATATGACTATTAGTAGCTAATTTACAGTATCTTATAACACAACCAACATTTTGGTCATATTTCTTTGGTCATTAATTGGTTTTCTCAGGTGATTATATAGTAATATATTTTGTTTTATATCTGGTCATTAATTGTCACAATTAATGACCAAATGAATGATTAAAACAATGACCAAATCAATGACTAAATTAATGAATAAATTAATGACTAAATCAGTGACTAAATTAATGACCAAATATACTACTAGACAACAAAATTGAGATAACCAATTAATGACTAAGCTAAAAATGACTAAAATTTGGTCGCATTATAAGATACTGTAAATTAGCTACTATTGGTCACCGACCAGAAAATAGTCGTTTATATGCAAATTTTAGTCATTTTTTTAGTAACTAATTAGCTATTTCGTACTAGTGAAAAGGAACTAAAGCATAAGTAAGGATGGATTAAGGATAAGTATCAACATTTTATTTCAGTCTTATTATGCATGTCATCTGTGACTCTAACTTATGATGGTTACATGTGATTTATGATTATGGTTTATTGTGATTTCATTTGATTCATGATTTTAATTTATGATGGTTGTGTTTTGAGTTAACCATATGTGGTATTTTTATACATGATGATTTGATCAAACAACTAGTTTGACTTGTTGTGACAAGAAATAAACAGGATTGAAGTGTAGCTTATTGACAAGCCACCAATGAGGTATGATTTTAAGTTATTTCAATTTATTTTGAATCAAATGGTAATTATGTGCTTGGTACAAGAAGCACAGAAATATCCAGTTGGATGGTTTAAAATTATTGCAAAAATTAACAGCGACAACAAAAGGAAGTGAAATAGGAAGAGATATGCTCACAAAGCACTTCAAGAGTCCATTGATTACCATGAGCATGTTATGAATGATATGATGGTTTTGAGGCAAGTATATGCCCTGGTTGTTTGAACTCCCAATGCGAAGAAGCCTTTCCAAGGGATGAATCACCTAGGATAGGTGATGTCGGGGAACATGGAAGGTGAGTGACTACACAAAAGGTGATGACCAAATTTCCCAAGGGGCTTTGTATCAGAGAAGGGAAGGTCGGGGATGGATTTTTTTTATCACCAGCATTTCCAGATAGAATCACATGCACATTGGGAGTGTACCCTAGAACAATGAGGCGGTAATTTTTAATTGAGGGTACAATAGCGTAGGATTGTAGCGCTGGACATTGGATGAAACTTTGAATTTGGCAGTGGATTCTAGACTTCTTAGGAAGAAAGTGAATCCTGGTACCATTTTGAGGGTGGAGGTGTGAGCCTCTGGATTCCCTTGTTCATGATACAGACATTATATCCTTTATTTGTTGGTTGAGAAAATGTGTATATGTGTATACTATTGTAAATACCATAATGAGCCGTGATATGACGTTCCAATGCATGGTATGATTGTCATGGTGATTTTTTCTTTTGAGTAGGTTATTCATTGTAAATATTGCAACGACTTGTGTTATAAATCTCCAATGGTTTTCTGGTTTGTAGGTATCATTGAACATCAAGGACGGTGTTCCCCCAAGGGGGAGGGTTCTGCAATCGACTTGGTCAAAATTTAATGTAATAAAGTTAAAAATAATAACCATTATTGATGGGACATGTATTCCAAGATGAATGTTGGGAAAAAAATCCTAGCAGGTGTTCAATTCAGTTTATTATAGCGAAGGAGATTGGAAAAGGAAATGGCAAAGGCATTAGAAAGGAAAGTGGCATTTTGGCACATTTATTTATGAAAATAATGGAAAATAGGAGAAAAAGAAGGTGAAAGGTCACAGGTTCGATGTGTGGAGGAAAATGAAGGAAAATAATGGAAAATGAAGAAAATAGAGTCCTCATTGATAAAAAGGAATCTGAGGATCAGTTGGTAAGCTTTTTCTACCTTTTTTGTAGTTCAGTTTTAGATCTCTCTCTCTCTCTCTCTCTCTCTCTCTCTCTCTCTCTCTCTTGGACACTTAGATATTCTTGGATAAATTTGGCATTGGAGCAAGAAAATAAATAAAATAAGAAGGAGGAGGAAGCAAGAAATGAAGAGAAGGAATCAAGCAACTACAACAGGATTCTTGGAAGATATTGATTTGCAAGTGTGATTTACTTTCTATATTTGGCATGCATGGTATTGCATGTGGTTCTTTGTTGTCTTGGCATGGGTTTTTTCCGGGAGTGACAATGCATTCAACCTAGCCTTGCCATTTCTGGATATCCATGGTGTTGTGGAGTTCTCTTATTTGGTTTAGCTGGATTGTCGGATGGATTCGAAGTTGAGTGAGGTGGATCTTTGAATGATTATGGAACTGGTTCATGTATTGCCTCGGTTTAGGGCCTAAAAATTTGGGTTTGGATTGCAGTAAATCATGAGAGGTGGCTTGCTCTCTATTCAGTCCTAGGAATCCTGGGTTTGGGATATACGATAAAGCCTAGAGAGTATGCCTCTTTTTAGGGCCTAGTGACCCCTGATTCGCACTATGAGTTGCAGTAAAACTTGAGAGACTAAGAGACATGAAAATTCCTAATTGTTTAGGTGGAGAGAATTTGGTGATATCGATGCTTATGTTGTCCTAGTGATCAGGTGTGGATCACGGTAAACCCTGATTCCTATTTGATGAGGGTGAGGTGGTTTCTCCACGAGATGCCCTAGTTGGTTCTTTCGGTTTGAGTCCCACATGCATGCTTGGAATATGGCACGGGGGTGATTGGTTGAAGAGATATTTCGCTCAACCAATCTATATTCGAGTGGAACGTGGAAGTCCCATCTCTGGTTGGTGTTACATTCAGTAATGAGGAGATCATTCCTTTGGTATTTGATATGCAAATTTACTGGTTTCTATGTGGATTCTATTGTTGTTTTATTAATGGTATTTCTATTATTATTGTGTTGGTTATAATCATGTATTTGGTTAGTGATGATGTATGCCTCTATCTATGGTTTTACTTATAAATGAATCCAAAATGTATCTATTGTCAAATAGATTGTTTTGCAGCTAATGATGTAAGGGAGCAATGCTTCTTAGTGGTTCTCAGATAAGTATGAGACCCCTATGCTTAATTTTTTTGTTTGCACTTGTAGATTCAATGTTTGTGACATGTTTGAAAAAATGTTTTTCATGGCTAGGAGGTGTCCAGAAAATTTCTTGTTGATATGATTGCATTTGTATCATTGTCCTATGATTATTTATCATCCCTTAATTTTTCATGAAGTTCTGGGGGGTGACCTGGGTTATGGGCCTGAAAAGGTGGCTCAAATCTTGGAGATACATGCACAAAACTGAGTTTTTGGGGCCCTAGCCACTCGCATGTAGTGTTATATTTTTGTCTATAGGCTCCTATCCCCTGAAATGTAGTGTTATTCTTTCTACTATGGCTCAAAGGGGGTCAAAATGTCAGTGTGACCCAGGGGGTAAGAGGCTTGAATGGTTGGTTTACCTCCTGGGGGTGTTGTGGTTGTTTTACAAGGCATGTAGGTTTTTTTTTCCTTCGGTTCCACTTCCTTAAGGTCACATATGAGGTTGAATCTCATTATAGTAGCCTCTCATCGCATGTTTGCCCCGATTGGCCATTTATTTAGGTAGATGTGGGAAGGGGGTGTTACAAATATGATATACACAAATCGTTATTATTTGTTGTACAATTTATTTTTTTAAATGTAACATAGTTTAAAAAATGGCATAGAAAGACAATTCACTACTATTGTCACCAACACTAATGGAATCAATAGATAGGTTTCCCACAAGGCGTAGAGAAGACAATGGTAGGGTGTTATATTAAGAAACTCTATGGTGTAAACGAAACTCCATGGGAAAAAATCTAGCCATGCTAAGGGTTGGTGTGGCTGAGGCTGGGTGCGAACCCAAGGTGATTTTGACAGCTTAGATGCCCCATGGGTTGTGGCTACTTAAGACATAGGTTATTGGTTCCAATCATCTCAAGAATCACATAAACTAGCAAACAAAAAAAGGATTCAATAGATAGGTTGACTTGTTCTCCCTTTGAGTGAGACATTATTTTTACACCGAAGGTGTTTCCATTTTGAAAATGGTCAAGCTAGGCATTATCCACCTTTTTCATCTCCATTTAAAATTCTTTCTTATTTTGTTTTTTTGACATGGGTCAACTTTAACTTAAGAAAGAAAAGGAATTACACATCTTATTGTAAAATGGACCATTTTTTTAAATAAAATTTGCTTATATATAAATGAATGTTATAAATAACAATGAGGAAATTATCATGGAGGAAATTATTAGAATTGGAATAATCTCAAATCCCTAGGAAATTGGTGGGTGCGAAGCCACTTGGCATGAATCTAATTTTTTAAATTCATTAAAAGTAATGGACCATTATGCTAAATAAAATTTTCTTATATATAAATGAATGTTATAAATAGTAATGCGGAACTTATCATGGGGGACAAGAGCCAATTGGCACTAATATATTTTTTTTTAATTTATTAAAATCCATTACAACCTAACAAACTATGTGCAACTATTTAGTTATTGGACTTGTTTTAGAGTACAAATTTTGAAAAAAGTATGTACCTAAAGAGATTTATTCATCTTCAAAATGGATATATGTTGGCTCTATATTAATTTTCATTTTTAAAACTGTATTTTTGAATGCATAAATGGATGCAATGTTCGGTATGTGTTATATTCTTTCCACGACTAGTCATGCGCAGGGGGTCACAGGGTGGGTGATAGCCCCCCCTTGTACGTTACGCTGGGCACAGCAGGAGGTCACAAGGGGGAGGCAGCCCCCCCTATTTGGTGTTCAGGGTAGCGGCCCGGAAATTTTTTTTTGGACCTTATTATTCAGTCAATGGACCCACCCGCCCATGGTTTTGTGCATGGGTTTGCACATGGTATTGGGGCATGATGGTTTTTGGCCCCTGGTATTTTTTAGATCGGGTCAAGGGAACTACGGTTATGTTCTAATCCAGGGTTAATGGATTGGGGTTTATGTATGCTTTGACATGTATATATATGTCTTGTAACACTAAAAGGAATATAATGAAAAATCAAGCTAGTCATCTTGATTTGGGATCCAGGGGAAAATCTATGTGTATATATGTTTTATGTTTTATGCTCTTGCTATTGTTTATTTTCTATTTTTAAGATTTGTTTGCAGATAATTTCTATACAGGTTTAAAACCTACATTTGGTATCAGAGTTAGGTTCGGCTTCAAGGGGACACCTTTGCTGCTGAGGGGTTTTTTGCTCGGGCCTGTGGTAGACCCTGTTCAGTGGGAGATCTGCGGGATCGATTCTTCCAGTGAAAGAAGATGGCGAGTAGTGGAAAGATAGAGATTGAGAAATTTAATGGTAAGGGTTTTGAGTTGTGGAAGCTCAAGATGGAGGATTTGCTGGTGGATAAAGACCAGTGGATCACGGTAGATCTAGGTACTAAACCAACGGAAATGTCAGATGAATACTGGAAAAAGTTGGATCGGAAGGCGAAGAGCACAATACAGTTATGTGTCTCAAATTCGATATTGTTGAATGTATCTGGGGAAGCTACGACGAAGAATTTGTGGGACAAACTTGGGGCTTTGTACCAATCTAAGTCTCTGGTGAATAAATTGGTCCTGCGGAAAAAATTGTATAACATGAGGATGAAGGATGGACACTCGGTGACAGAGCATCTGAATGCATTCAATATTGTGGTAAGTGAGCTGTCATCTGTTGATATCAAAATCTTAGATGAAGATAAGTGCATCAGTTTTTTGTGTTCTCTACCAGACTCGTGGGACAGTATGGTTATTGTAATAGGTAGTAATACAACTACCTTTAATTTTGATGACATTATCTCAGCCTTGCTGTTGGAGGAAATCAGACGGAGAAATATGGAGGGTCAGAATGGAGATGCCTTATCTGTACAAGGAAGGTCCCAGAATAGAAACAAGAATAAGGTTTTGAGTGGGAGATCTAAATCTAGAGCGAGATCTAAATCTCCTTGAAATTTTTTAAATGTGTGCTGGAAATGCGAAAAGGAAAGGCACTACAAAAAAGACCGCAGATCTAAAGCTCTTGAGAAAAGAAAGGGATCTGATGATGTTCCTTCTGCAGAGGAAAAAACCACCTCAGATGAAGGTGGGGATGTGTATTTGGCTTCTTCTTCAAATACGCATGTAGATCATGAGTCATGGTTGATTGACTTAGGTGCATCCTTTCACTTCACTCCCCATAGGGAGTGGTTCTACGAGTATGAGAAATTTGATGGTGGTGATGTCTTCTTAGGTGATGATAGGAAAGCCATAATCGTCGGATGTGGAAAAGTCAAGCTAAGCTACAAGGTAGAAGGATTATAACACTTCCTGGTGTTTTGCACATTCCTACATTGGCCAGAAATCTTATTTCTGTAAGCAATATGGATGATGCAGGTGTAAAAACAATGTTCAAGAAAGATACCTTTAAGATGGTTCGGGGAGCACTGGTATTAATGTGGGGAGTTCGGATTGGAACTCTATACAAGCTTCATGGTAGCACTGTTATTGATGGGTGCAACAGTTTTGTGGTTCCTGAAAGTGGAGCGTAAATCCTAGCGGTCTCTAGAGAAAAGATGATGCTATGGCATCAAAGGCTTGGCCATATTGGAGAGAAGGGCCTTCGGATACTACATGGAAATGGTATGGTAGAAAGTATGTCTAATTTCTCTCTGGATTTCAATTTCTGTGAACATTGTGTATATGGGAAGCAGAATCAGGTGATTTTTCCTTCTGGTGCTAAGAGGGCGAACAAGATATTAGAACTTGTGCACAGTGATGTGTTTGGACCTGTGTTGGTTCCATCACTGGGTAAGTCTGTGTACTATGTTTCATTCATAGATGACTTCTCAAGGAATACATGAATATATTTATTGAGGAAGAAATATGAATTATTTGATAGATTTAAATAATTTAAGGCTCTAGTGGAAAACCATAGAGAGAAGAAGATAAAGTTGCTGAGGACAAATAATGGTGGGGAGTTATGAAAGAAGGAATTTGAAGAGTTCTGTAAGAAGTGTGGTATAGCACTGTAGAAGACTACTCCATACACACCTCAACAAAACAAAGTTGCAGAAATAATGAACAAAACGTTGATGGAAAAGGAAAGAAGCATGCTCAGTGGTACTGGGCTAGGAAAATAATTTTGGGCAGAGGCAGTGGAGACTGCATGTTACTTGGTTAACAGATCACCTTCATCAGCGTTGGAGGATAAGACTCTGCATGAGGTATGGACTGGTAAGAAACCCACTCTTTCACATCTGAGGGTATTTGGATGTGATGCATATGTACATGTTCCAAAGGAGAAAAGAACCAAGTTGGATAATAAATCTGAAAGTGTTGTATGGATTAATCAATCTTGCGGACAAGACCGATCTCCCTATTACTAAAAAGTAATCTAGCAACAAACATCCAAATGAACTAATATTTCTCTAAGCATATATGATTTACAAAAAGCACTATAGAGGTGTAAAATACTTACCGTATGTCCAGCGCTTGTTCGAAGTCGTTGTTGTCCCTTGTGCACTTGAAAGAGTTATCTTCGTAAACCTGCAGTCACAAACAAGCAAACATTAAGTAGCACTTATATAGTAAACATCATAAATCATACTTATCATAGTGATCAAGGAATCTATAAAATAAATAGTTAACTAACATCTTATTGAGAAAAATGAATTCATTTGTATTAATTTCAAAAGAAAGAAAACCTTACAACCTTAGCCTTGATGTTGAATAGGCCTTCCTGGGGTCCGAAGCAGGAATCTCCTCTACTCTGATAAGCTTTTCACTCCTCCAACCGAGACAGATAGAGGTATGTGATCTCTCCTCACAAAAATCTCAGTTAAATGAGTCTGAATCCCAACAACACTTAACCTCAAATATTCTAAAGCTTGAACTCCCCTTGAGGCTGCCCAATGCCTCTTTTTATAGTGGAAAAGAGGAGGTTTCAGTTCCAACTATGAAGGGATAGAATCCTCCTTCAAAGGGATAAGCTCCTCACATCAAGGGGTTAGCTCCATAAGGTAAGGGATACATGAACCTCAAAAGAGCGGTTTTGCCACCGCAAGATTCTTTCTAGAGGCTTCTAGAATTGACTGAAAGTCAATTTTTTGAGTTTACTTGCGCCTTTTTGATCTTTACAGGGGTCCACACCCATAACACAGAGAAAGTGCATTCAGGTACGCAGGAGACATGAAAATTAGGTGCGAGACCACAGGCAAGATATAGAGAAAGTGCGACACCAAAGTTAAGGAGATTTTTAGGAACTTGTCTCTGATTTTCAAGGCTTGACATGAGGAACTGATATGTTAGACTTGCAAAGGAGGAAGTATGAGTAATAATGAGCTCATACACATAGCAGAATGTCAGGATGACAATTTTCAGTGTAACAGAAAGGTGCATCTTTATTGGGTATAAGTATGGTTTAAAGTGTCACAAGCTTTGGAACCCGGAAACAAGGAAGGTTCTGTACTGCCGAGATGTGGTTTTTAGAGAGGTGAAAGATGTTGTTAAACATGAATTCCTACCAAAGGATCCTGAGAAGATATATTTTGAGCTAAAGTAGGATGAATCAGACTCTACAATAGAATAATACTCAGAAGAGGAAGAGCCACAAAATCCAATTGTGAGAAAATCAGTTTGGGAAATAAGACAACCATAAAGGTATATTCCATCTACATTCTGTTCAAATTTTTCTTTAACTATAACTGATGATGATCCCAGAACTATCAGGGAGGCAGTAGATTCAGAGGATGGAAAACTTTGGAAGGAGGCCATGGTTGATGAAATGGCATCCTTGCATAAAAATGAGGCATGGGATCTGGTGGAGTTTCTGGCTAGAAGGAAGCCCATTGGGAGCAAATGGGTGTTTAAGAAGAAGATGAATGTAGAAAGAAAGGTGGAGAAATACAAAGCTTGGTTGGTAGCAAAAGGTTATTCCCAGGTGCCGTGAATTTATTTTCGTGATATTTTTCCTCTTGTTTCCAAAGTTACTTCTATTATATTACTTTTATTTGTTGCTGCTGCATTTGATTTTGAGGTAGAACAGATGGATGTGAAGACAACATTTCTTCACGGGGATCTGGAAGAGGAAATCTACATGAAAAAACTAGAAGGCTTTATGATGAAGGGGAAGAATGAACTGGTATGCAGGTTAAAGAAGTCCCTATATGGGTTAAAACAGTCACCAAGGATGTGGTATCATAAATTTGATACCTATATACGGGGACTTGGCTTCACTAGAAGCAAGGAGGATCATTGTTTTTATTTTAAATTAATTGGTGACCGTGTTATTTATTTGGTCTTGTATGTGTATGATATGTTGTTTATTGGAAATGGCAAAGAAATTATCCAAGATTTGAAGACCCAACTGTTCTCCAAATTCGACATGAAGGATCTTGGTGCTGCAAACTATATTTTGGGCATGGAAATTAAGAGAGATCGGGAAAAGAGGAAGCTCTGTTTAAACCAGAGGAACTATGTCGAGACTATATTGCAGAGGTTCAATATGCAGGTTATTAAACCAGTGAATGTTTCAGTTACTGTAGGTGTAAAGCTGTCTACTGAATAGTGTCCCAATACACAAGAAGAAGAGGAGGATATGTCTCGTGTTCCATATGCAAGTGTAGTGGGTAGCCTGATGTATGCAATGGTTTGTACTAGACCATACATTGCACATGCAGTGGGAGTATTGAGCAGGTCTATGTTAAACCCAGGGAAGGAGCATTGGACAACAGTGAAGCGGGTTTTCAGATATTTGCGTGGCACTAGTGATTATTTCTTGTGCTACCAGGGAAGACCAAGATTGGAAAGAGTGTTGGACAATCGTGTTTTTGTTGGCTGGAGATCTGGACCAAAGAAGATCTACAAGTGGGTATGTATTTAGCCTATTTGTAGGTACAGTCAGTTGGAAGAGTAAAAAATAGTTTGTAGTATCTCTTTTAACTACAGAGGCAGAATACATAGCAACCACTCATGCAAGCAAGGAAGTAGTTTGGTTGCAGAGATTGTGTTCAAGTATGGGGTTGGTGTAGCAAGCTATAAGGATAGAATGTGATAGACAAAATGCAATTTTCTTGGCTAAGAACCCTGCTTATCATTCAAAGACAAAGCACATTGATGTTCAATATCACTTTGTGAGAGATATGGTTGAGGCTAAAAGGGTGTTGCTGGTAAAGGTGGACACCTTTAAGAATGTTACAGATGCATTGATGAAGTCTGTGAGCACTCAGAAGTTCTCTTGGTGTATAGAAACAATGGGTGTTGTAGAGCTGGGCTAATGACTAATCTCTCCTATGGCCCCTTGCGGAAAGAAAACAACGAGTGGGAGAATGTTGGGTATGTGTTATATTCTTTCCACAACTAGTCACGTGTGGGGTGGGGGGGGGGGGGTTCACAGGGGGGGCGATATACCCCCCTGTACGTTGCATCAAGTGCAGTAGCAGGGTCACAAGGGGGGCGGAAACCCCCCCTGTTCAGGGTCCGGGGCAGTGGACGGGGAAAAAAAATTTGGACCTTATTTTTCGGTGGGTGGACCTGCCCATGGTTTTGTGCATGGTTGTGCACATGGTTTTGTGGCATGATGGTTTTCGGCCCCTGGTATTTTGTAGATCCAGTCAAGGGAACTACGATTATGTTCTAATCCAGGGTTAATGGATTAGGGTTTATGTATGCTTCGGCATGTATATATATATATATATATATGTTGTAACACTAAAAGAAGTATAATTAAAAATCAAGCTGGTCGTCCCAATTTGGGATCCAGGGGAAAATCTCTGTTTATATCTGTTTTATGTTTTATGCTCTTGCTATTGTTTATTTTCTATTTTTAAGATTCGTTTGTAGATAATTTCTATACAGGGTTAAAACCTACATGCAATGCTTTGAAATTTAACATGGACACTTAGATTGTGTAAACTAGGCCACATAAATTTGCAATTCCAACAAATTGTTGTTATACAAAATTTAAATTTAAATTTAAAACTTGAATTAATGGCTCTAGGAAAACGACTCCAAGTTAGTTTAAATTTTTAAAAAGGAGATAGGTAAAAGTCTAAAACAACCCCCTCTATTTATGTTGATCGCGGGAATCTAAAGGTCACTCGACTGTAAGATGCTCCTTATTTAATCTCATTATCAATATGCTTTGTTGACATGGGTCAAATTTAACTTGAGAAGAAAAAGGTATTTCACATATTATTATAAAATGGACCATTTTTCTAAATAATTTTTTCTTATATATAAATGAATGTTATAAATAATAATGATGAACTTATGATCAAGGAACTTATTAGAATTGGAATAATCTCAAATCCCTAGGAAATTTGTGGGTGAGAAGCCACATGGAATGAATCTAATTTTTAAAATTTATTAAAAGTAATGGACCATTATTGTAACATACATCACATCATAGAAAAAAAAATTTATTTACCCTTTTAAACTATGGTCTATACAATCTCATGTGCACTTAATAATGTAATTACTTACTTGGCACTTACTATATATTATTGCAATCGTTGAATGCCCATGTGGACCTACTACTTGGTTATCTAACTACATTGATACGATATATGTGATATTTGTGTCAAAACGCGGACATTAAAGGGATAATGATGGTAAATTGCTTGATCTTTATTACTTATAGCACCGATTATTAATATATGGATAAATAGTACAACGATTACGTATCTTTGCAATTTTATTATTTAATTTATTTCATGGTTAATCAATTATCGTCGGAGTCAAGGGTTAAGTGTGGATTTGTTGTACTGCATTGCATGGGAATTTGTTTTGCATGGTCGAAACCTACCTTGTAGATTTTTCATTGGACCTAGGGTTATGAGATCCATGGTCGAGACATTTGTGGTACTTGCTTAGGGTATTGACCCCCCCTAGTAACCCTAACTAACTCCTCATTTCTACACTTCTGCTTCGTCGGCACCTCCTCTACAACTCCATCGCAAGCTATGCTATGTCGAGAAATAGCCACTCCTTCAGCCTTGACCTTGGCTTTCCATGGGGGATGCCGAACAGGTAAGCCCTATTCGACTTTGCAAATGTTTGGCTTTCAACCTTTGCAGTAGCTTGTAGTAATTTCTTAAGGAGTAAGCTCTTTTGTTTAATTTTTCATAGGAGATCAGTGGTGGCTAACTGCCATTCGCTACGCATTCAATCTTGATCAAAATTTTGACTTGCGTAGGTAATGACTTCTCTAGGTTTGTGAAACTAAGGTTTATGGGTTGTATCCTCCATTTCTTGAACCAAAAACTAGTTGCGGCTTCCTTCTCCACGTTCGGTAAGCCTCTTCAATGAATGAAGCTCTTCTAGTCATGGGTTACTAATATCTATTTTCGTGCAGGCATTAGTTCTTATTTTTCTTTTTACGTTTGCTAATTATCTTTTGAATTTCTCTATTACAGGGTTTCCACCGCTGACTAAAGAGTTTTCTAGACCAGGTAAAAATCCCTTTCTCAAATGTCTTTCTCGGTTTACAAATGTGTTCTATGATAAGATATTTTAGGCGAACTAACAGTCATGAAATTATTTTTTTTGCCGTAGGTAATCACGTATTTTTCATGTATTTGGGTTCTGGGATTTTACTTGTCAATCTCATGAATACTTCTGTATTATGTAATTATCACTTCCATAACACTTCACAGGTATTTGAATTTATATCAGTGAGGAATTTTGTTTTCTAGAGTAGATCTCTCCTTTCTTGATCTTCGGTGATATGCAACTTAAGGATGTCGGCATTTAGATTTTTAAGGCAGAAGATGTCGTTACGTTGTTACCTTGTTGCTTAAGGGGCTTTTCCATAGTGAATAGTTTGACATGAAGTCTCATTATGTAGTATTTTTCTTGCATCTTAAGAGCTAGTAGAACCCTCGGCTCCATTTACGAGGATTTGTCCCTCGGTAGACAGGGTTTACTAATATGTTAAAAGTTTACAGTGAAAGGTTATACAACCTCTTGAATTCTCTTTCAATGGATTTTTCGATTCTGCCTTTAATTATGGCTTTCTCTTCATGATTTAGAAGTTGTACACAATGGCGTCCTATTTGTTGAATAGATATATGTATATATGTTATAGTTCTTCTTTGGAGCCTTCGTGCTGATCTGGTATGACTTATTACGCAACTTGTTATCTGTGTGGATCATCATAGTATTAGTTTCTGGTCCATATTGTTTACAGAATGTGTATATTTCATCATTGTTTATGTTATCATAGCCGCTATGTATTATGGGTTTTTCTATGCGCCTATTCTTTCTAGCATCATGTATGAGGACATTCCATTTCAACGGAAGTTTTATCTCCTTTTTAAGAAATGAAATATGTGTTCGTCTAGTCTGTTTTAGTTTATGGTTAAATGAGATGTCCAGACCATCTATATTTCTGAGTTGTTTCCTACAACTCTAACTATCTGAGTATATCATAGGTTATCAGATAAATTACCAGTTTAGGGTCCAGGTTTCAGCCACGGACCTTGGACTAACAGTTTTCTGAGTTTTAACTTCTATTAGATGTTATATGTTGCTTTCCTGTTTATATGATAGTACAAATACTATCTCTGCTATGAAACAAGTATTAATTCCAACCACTACACTTCTACAGAGTTCATGTATTTCTATTAGGTCTGTTGTAATCTTCCGTCTAATACATTAGAAAAGGTATACTAAATACATATGCATACATCATTCTTGAATGAGATTCTTCTTTTCATATTTAAAAAAGCATAAAATGTATTAAAGAAATATCTCTTTCTAAATAGCATATTAGTACTTAATATTTCTGCAGTTTGTTTACTTATCTTGTTTTCAAAACTGCTAATGATTTCCTCCCTACCGTGAGAGAGGCGATTACGTCCTCATCTCCCCTCGTGCTCCATACTGAGATGAGTAGGTTGACAAAATTTCCAGAAGAGACCTCAAGACCTCTAGTCCAGTACTCTTCTTTTCGGGATTCGGGAACACTGAGTGTATTCCACTGGTCACTACTAGCTCAGGAATTCTCCACTCTCTCCTTTCCCTTCCTTAGTTACATAACATAACCCCCTTTCCTCACTGGAATGTACTTTTTATTCCTAAAGGAAATGTAACTATTTTTCTTTAGCTGTTTATGTTCAACCACTCTCAGTTCTTGGACTACTTTGATCATCAGTCTTTTTTAGTTTTTATGGAACCACCATTCCATACTTGAATTTTATTTCTAAAACATAATTAATTTGTGTTCAACATTTGTAATCTTTTTTTTCAAAAATAATGACTTTTTAGCCTCTTTAAAGTACATAACATAACTATTAGTTTGTACTTAAGCTAGCTGTCACAACTTCCCCCTCGAGAAGTAAACATCTTCCTCAGTGTTTCACTCCAGCTCGGCAAACAATTTTGGCTAAGCCTCATGAACAAATCCTTCGTCTTCCCAGGTAGCCTCATTCGAGCTTAAGTGCTTCCACTGCACTTTAACCTGGGTGATGTCTCACCTCCAGAGCATAATTTCTGTCCGATCGAGTATACGTTGAGGTTTGAATAGAAATTCGTCGTCTGATTCGACCTGCATTCAAAAAAAATTTGAATTAAAATTTCATACCACTCGGTATTTTAAGGTAGGATTTTTCTAATCTTAATCTACTTGAATACTTTGCGAGTGGATTACATGCTTTGGATCATGCACATATAATTTTAGTAAGGATACGTGAAACACATCGTGCACCTGGATATGGCTCGATAGAGCCAACTGATACCCCACAAGTCCAACTCTTTCCAATATCTAGAAAGGTCCACAAAACCTGGGAGCCAACTTGGCACAAGAAGTCCACCTCAGCGTGCTTTTCTTAGGCTTAATCCTCGCCCACTTCAAATTCCCAATAAGTTCTTTTTTTGTTTGAATATACCTTCTGTCTGTCTTGAGCCGCTTTCAGATTTTGTCTGATCTTTCTCACTTCTGATTCCATCTCAACCAACATTTCCGGTCCAAGCATCAACTTGGTTTCAAGGCTTCTCCAGTTAATGGGAGTACGACATTGCCGCCCATAAAAAACTTCAAAGGGGCTCATCTTCAAAGATTATTAGTACCCATTATTATATGAGAATTATACCAAGTGTAGATACTCTTCCCATTTTGTTGGCTGCTGCATCATGTACATACGCAGCATATGCTCCAAGATTTGATTCACCTGTTCAGTTTGTCCATCTGTCTAGGAATGATAAGCGGTGTTGAAGTTTCTTTGGGTTCCAAAACCCGTAAACAGGTCCTTCCATAATGTTGAAGTAAAATTCACATCCTGATCTGATATAATGGACTTTGGAATGCCATGCAATCTAAAAATCTCTCTCATGAAGATATCTCCTTTTTTCACAGTTTTTTAAGTAGACTGTACGGGTATGAAGTGTGCTGCTTTACTCAATCTATTGACCACCACCATAATGGAATCATTATGCCTTTTTTCTCTTGGTAACCCCGTAATAAAATATAGAGATATAACTTCCCATTTCCACTCAGGTACTGTTATAGGCTGCAACAATCTAGCTGGATGTTGATGCTCCACCTTAACCTATTGACACTCCAGACATTTGTTTAAGTACTCTGCAGTATTCATTGGCATACCATCCTAGAAATAAACTATTATAATTTCTCTTAGCATTTTCTGGTATCCTGGGTGTCTTGAGTAATTACTGTGGTGATATTCATTCATGATCATCTCTTTTAAACCCATTCGATTTGGAATATATATCTTTCCCTTGAAGGTTAACAATTGATCCTTGTTAATTCCATATTCATAAGGTTTTTCTTGTCTTCTGGCTTCCTCCACTTGTTGCCATAAAAATCGGTATTCAGGATCCTTCTTGGCCTCCACTTTTATCTGATCTAAAAATTTACACTCGATTTGATTATAGAAAAGTTCATAAACACAATGCATTTTTTTGCTTAAGGCATCCGCTACACGATTTTCTTTGCCTTTTACATGTTGTATATCAAAATCAAACTCACTTAGGAAGGAATTCCATCTTTCCTGGCGAGAATTTAAATCATATTGCTTAAAGTAGTTGGTTAGGCTTCTGTGATTGATTTTTAACACAAATATTTTTCCTAGCAAGTAGTGCCTCCATACCCGGACTGCATGCACTTATACCGATGTCAACTCTAAATTATAGGTTGAATATTGTTATTCATGCTCATTTAATTTTCTTGATTCATAGGCAACCACTCTTCCTCCTTGCCATAAAATTGCCCCATATCCTTCCTTACACACATTAGTACAAACCTCAAATTCTTTGCTGGGGTCAGCTACCCTCAACACCGGGGCAGTGGTCAACAAATGTTTTAACCTTTTGAAACTATTCTGGCACTCATTAGTCCATTTAAATACCTTTCCTTTCCTCTGTAAAGATGTAATTGGATATTAAATCTTTGAGAATCCTTCAATGAATCGTCGATAGTATCCTGCCAACCCCATAAAGGAATAGATATCCACCACATTTTGGGGTACGCACCATTCCATAAGAGTCTTAATTTTCTCTAGATCGATCGCTATTCCTTCAGCGGAAATGACATGGCTAAGATACTGTATCTGCTCTTTGAAAAAGTCACATTTTCTAAACTTGGCATATAGCTAATGTTTTCATAACATCTCCAACACTATCCTTAAGTGCTCCTTGTGCTCTTCCGTGTTTTTTGAGTAAATCAAAATATAGTCAATGAATATCAGAACAAAACTTTCCAAAAAGGGGTGAAATAGGCCATGCATTAGCCTCATAAATTTTTTTGGTGCATTAGTTAAACCAAAAGGTAAAAACATAAACTCGTAATGCCCATATCGGGTACGAAATGCAGTCTTGTATATATCCTCATCCTTAATTTTGATATGGTGATATCCATATCTTAAGTCTATTTTTCAAGAATACAGTTGGCCCCTTCACCTGATCAAAGAGGTCATCCATCTATGGAAACGGATACTTGTTTTTTACTGATAATTTATTGAGTTGTATATAGTCCACACACATTCGCATGGTTCCAACCTTTTTCTTTACAAATAACATCGGTGCTCCCCAAGGAGACACACTTGGTCGAATGTACCCTTTTTCCAACAAATATTGCTATTGCATTTCAATTCAATTAGCTCAGGTACACTCATTCGATATGGCGCCCTTGAAATTGGTGATGCACCTGGCATCAACTCAATAGTGAAATCGATGTCCCTTCTTGGAGGTAAAACTGGTACATTTTCTGGAAACACGTCCATGAAATCTTGTACCACTGGTATGCTTTCTAGCATAGGGGTCTTCCCTTTAGAATTTTTGTAACCCACCTAAATGGAATATATTTGACATCCTTTTCTAATACACTTACTCATTTGGGAGGTTGTGATAGGACACAACTGTAAGGGTTTCTTGATTCCTTGTATTTCTTGACGAGTTCCATCTTGCATTATGCAATATATAATCTTCTCTTTACAGTCCACTAGTGTCCAATGTTTCTCCAACCAACCCATGCCCAGTAGTACATCATAGGATCTTATAGGTAGAACATTGAGTTCCACATTTAACTGTTGGGTTCCAAATTCCAGTGTATAGTTTGGGATTTTGGCACAAACTTTTCCTTTTTCTCGAGTGGATAGATGTACCAGCCAGGGATTTTTGAATTTTTGAATTTGTAATTTATAGATTTCTAATATTCCGAGGTTTACATAACTTAAACTGGAACCTAGGTCAACCAAAATAGAAACAGTTTGTGAAATTAACTTACCTTCCAGCTCAATCATTGTTGGTTTATAATCTGCCTGCCGATCCTCCAAAGCTGCATTAATTCTGGGTATATTTTGGGCTACATCTCCCACCGTAGAGGCTTCTTGTAGATTAGCTACTATGTCATTTCTTCCCTGTTGTGGGAAGTTATTATAATAGTGATCTTAACCACATCCCCAACACTGTAAAGGTGTTTTTTGGTTTTGTACATGTTCTGGCTTGCTAGAAGCTTCTATAGGTTTTTCTTCTGTAGGCCACCAAGTTCTTTGATGGTTTCTCCTGAAGTGTTTTCTCACTGAATTCCTTGCAGAATTCTTAAAGTTATTAGTCCTAGCGTTTTTGTAGTTTGAACTACTTTTCTACCCTTTTCGTGGGTGCTAATTTTTTCCTAATTCTCCTTTTTCCTTGGACTGTTGATAACACATTCTCACTTTTCGAATTTATTCGTCCATGGTCCTTGGATTCACGAACTCAATTCGTTCTTTCATGTGAGTTGACAGGCTACTCAAGAAGCGTTGAACCTTAGCCTTTTCATCACTTAAATAAGGAACATATCTTAATAAGGAAGTGAACTTGGTTATGTATTCATCCATTGTCATTTGACCCAACCTCAAATCATGGAATTCTCTAGAATTTTCTTCATAGAAACATTCTGTTAGATATTTGGCTTTAAAGTATTGCCGAAACCCATCCCATGTCACGTCCTGGTCTTCAATGCTATGGAAATTCTTGACTTCCTCCCACCACAGGGTTGTATTTTCTCTCAACTGATAAATGGCCAACTTGGCTTTAAGACTGCTATTGTACTCATAAGCTTGAAATTATTTGTTCATATTAATCAACAAAGCTTCAACCACCACCTTCGCTTCTCCATCAAACGTAGGTGGTTTAATCTTTCGAAACTCACATTGTAGCTTGACTTTTTATTTCTTAATTTATTGTTGTTCTTACACATTATCAAACTCAGCCTCATTATAATTTCTATTTTTGTTACTTTGTTGTGAATGGCTTCTTTCCACTCTATCATTGGTTTGGTCCTTAGCTTGTCGTTCATTTTCTTCCTACATATCTCTATCAGGACTGGGCTGTATCACTCCTTGATTTTTTTTTATCGGAAAGGCTTTTGAGTATCCTTTCCAGCTCTTGCATCAAGAACTCATTGTCACTCCTAACCCGGACTATTTCTTCCTGTAACTTTTGCACAGTTCTTAGCAGTATACTGGTTTGATGTTGTTTTTCTTCTAGTAGTCTACTGGTTTTCTGGTGCTGATCTACACTCAGCTGAATCCACATTTTTAGATTCATCTCTGGATGGGTTTGGGGTATAGGTTCCACTGCATTTTGAGGTGTTTTTTTGTGTCGGTCTCCTCCTCATGAGTCTTCCACTATGCTATTTCTTTTATGTGCATCATTTACACACAATAGTTAGGTGACCCATTGGGTCCCAGCGTATGAACGTTGCTCTGATACCACTTGTAAATACATCACATCATAGAAAAAAAAATATTTAACCTTTTAAACTATGGTCTATACAATTTCATGTGCAATTAATAATTTAATTACTTACTTGACACTTACCTTATATTATTGTAATTGTTGAATGCCCACGTGGACCTACTACTTGGTTATCTCCCTGCACTGATACGATATATGTGATATTTGTGTCATGAAACAGACTTTAAAGGGCTAATGATGGTAAACTATTTGATCTTTATTACTCATAGCACCGATTATTAATATATGGATAAATGGTACAATGATTACGTATCTTGGCAATTTTATTATTTAATTTATTTCGTGGTTAATCAATTCCCGTCAGAGTCAAGGGTCAAGTGTGGATTTGTTGTACTGCATTGTATGGGAATTTGTTTTGCATGGTTGACACCTGCCTTGTATATTTTTCGTTGGATCTAGGGTTATGACATCCACGGTCGAGACATTTGTGGTACCTACTTAGGGTATTGACCCCCCTCGTAACCCTAACTAACTCCTCATTTCTGCACTTTCGCTTCGTCGGCACCTCCTCTGCAACTCCACCACAAGCTATGTTCTATCAAGCAATAGCCACTCCTTCAGCCTTGACCTTGGCTCACCATGGCAAATGTCGAATAGGTAAGCCCTATTCGCCTTTGCATATTTTTGGCTTTCAACCTTTGCAACAGCTTGTAGTAATTTCTTAAGTAGTACAATGTTTTGTTTAATTATTCACAAGATATCAGTGGTAGCTAATTGCCATTCGCTACGCATTCAATCTTGATCAGAAGTATGACTTGTGTAGGTAATGTCTTCTTCGGGTTTGAGAAACTAAGGTTTATGGGTTGTATCCTCCATTTTCTCTGCCAAAAACCGGTTGTGGCTTCCTTCTCCATGGCCGGTAAGCCCGTTCAACGAATGAAGCTTTTCCAGGCATGGGTTACTAATATCTATTTTTGTGCAGGCATTAGTTTTTCTTTTTCTTTTTACTTGTTCTCATTATCTTGTGAATTTCTCTATTACAGGGTTTCCGCTGCTGACTAAAGAGTTTTCTAGACTATGTAAAAATCCCTTTCTCAAATGCCTTTCTTGGTTTACAAATGCATTCTATGATAAGATATTTTAGGTGAACTAATAGTCATGAAAAAAATTTTGTACCGCAGGTAATCACATCTTATTCATGCATTTAGGTTCTGGGATTTTACTTGTCGATCTCATGAATACTTCCAGCTTATGTAATCGTCACTTCCATAACCCTTCACAGGTATTTGAATTTCTACCAGTGAGGAATTTTTTTTTCTATATTAGAGCTCTCCTTTCTTGATCTTTGGTGATATGCAACTTAAGGGTGTCGACATTATGTTTTTAAGGCAAAAGATGTCGTTACTTTGTTACCTTCTTGCTTAAGGGGCTTCGCCCTAGTGAATAGTTTGACATGCAGTGTCATTTTGTAGTATTTTTCTTGCATCTTAAGAGCTAATAAAACCCCCAGCTCCATTTACGAGGATTTTTCCCTCGGTAGACAGGGTTTATTAATATGTTAAATGTTGACGGTGAAAGGTTATACAACCTCTAGAATTATCTTTCAATGGATTTTTCGGTTCTGCCTTTAATTATGGCTTTCTCTTCATGATTTAGAAGTTGTAAATAGTGGCATTCTATTTTTTGAATAGATATATGTATATATGTTATAGTTCTTCTTTGGAGCCTTCGTGCTAATCTGGTATGACTTATTACGCAACTCGTTATCTGCGTGGATCATCACAGTATTAGATTCTGGTCCATATTGTTTACAGAATGTGTATATTTCATCATTTTTTATGTTATCATAGCCGCTATGTATTATGGGTTTTTCTATGCACCTATTCTTTCTAGCATCATGTATGGGGACATTCCATTTTGACAAAAGTTTTATCTACTTTTTAAGAAATGAAATCTGTGTTCGTTTGGTCTGTTTTAGTTTATGGTTAAACGAGATGTCCGGACCATCTATATTTCTGTGTTGTTTCCTACAAATCTAATTGTCTAAGTATATCATAGGTTATCAGATAAATGACTAGTTTAGGGTCTAGGTTTCAGCCATGAACCCTGGCTTAACAATTTTCTTAATTTTAACTTCGAGTAGATGTTTTATGTTTCTTTCATGTTTATATAATAGTACAAATACTATCCCTGTTATGAAACAAGTATTAATTCCAACCACTACACTTCTACACAGTTCATGTATTTCTATCAGGTCTGCTGTAATCTTCTCTCTAATACATTAGAAAAGGTATAGTAAATACATATACATATATCATTCTTGAATGAGATTCTTCTTTTCATATTTAAAAGAGCATAAATTGTATTAAAGAAATATCTCTGTCTAAACAGCATATCAGTACTTAATATTTCTGCAGTTCGTTTACTTATCTTGTTTTCAAAACTGTTGACGATGTCCTCCCTACTGTGAGAGAGGTGATTACGTCCTCATCTCTCCTCGTGCTCCACACTGAGATGAGTAGGTTGACAAAATTTCCAGAAGAGACCGTAACACCCCTAGTCCAATAGTCTTTTTTTCAGGACTCAAGAACGCTAAGTGTATTCCATTGGTCACTACCAGCTCAGGAATTCTCCACTCTCTCCTTTCCCTTTCTTAGTTAAAGAACAGAACCCTCTTTCCTCACTGGAATGTACTTTTTATTCCTAGAGGAAAGTAACTGTTTCTGTTCAACCACTCTCAATTCTTGGAATACTTTCATCGTCAGTGTTTTTTGGTTTCTATGGAACCACCATTCCATACTTGAATTTTATTTCTAAGACATAATTAATTTGTGTTCAACATTCGTAATATTTTTTTTCAAAAATAATGTTTGTTTAGCCTTTTTAAAGTAAATAACATAACAATGAGTTTGTGCTTAAGCCAACTGTCACAATTATGCTAAATAAATTTTTCTTATATATAAATGAATGTTATAATTAATAATGACGAACTTATCATGGTGGCGCTTTAATGGACCATTCTCCTAAATATTTTTTTCTTATATATAAATGAATGTTATAAATAATAATGTTGAACTTATCATAGTGGGCATGGAGCCAAGTGACACTAATCTATTTTTTAAAATTTATTAAAACTCAATGCAACCTGACCAACTATGTACAACAATTTAGCTTATTGGACTTCTTTTAGAGTGCAAAATTTGAAAAATAGTATGCACCTAAAGAGATTTAATCATATAGATACAATGCCTTGAAAGTTAACTTAAAGAGATTTAATCATATAGATATAATGCCTTGAAAGTTAACTTGGACACTTGGATTTTGTAAATTAAGCCACATAAATTTGCAATTCCAACAAATCTTTGCTAGAAAAAAATTTAAATTTAAATTTAAAAGTGGAATGAAGGGCTCCAAGGAAAACGACTCCAAATTAATTTAAAATTTTTAAAAAGAAATAATTAAAATTCTAAAACAACCACTTCTTTATATTAATGGCAGAATATCCTAGAATTTGCACAAGAAAATATTAATATTCAAAATTAAATTGGAAAATAATTTACTAAAACTCTATAAATTAAAATGAATTTAAAAAAATAATAATAATATGATGTGAAAAAATTTATATATATTTTATGAATCACATAAATATATCTTCATATAAAAGGTAATACTTTTTCTAAATATATAATCAAGTTATTTATTTATATATTAACATTATATAATTAAAATTGAGAAAAATGTAAAACCACGAAATTTAAGATACTTTTGTACGAGTGACAGAAAATATCGAAATCAGAATAGAATTTCGCCACTTTTTCGGTTTTGCTGGGTTTGCCGTATGAATGAATTTATATCAAAGTCAAAGTCAAATGGGTTTGTTGGGTTTGCCGTATGAAGGTCAAAGTCAAATGCCCCATTTTTCTTCTCTCTTTTTTTCCAGATCTAGAACATTAAATTTCAATATTGACTTGATCTAGGTCAAGTCAATATCTAGAAGTTTTTTCGGTCTCCATTCTCCTTTTCGGGGTCAAGATCAATAGCCCCATTTTTCTCTGAATTTTCTAATTGCATTACAGTTTTCACAAATGACGACTGCTGCTGTGATTATAAATATATGGTGGATAACAGCAAAACTCAGAGCGTTTGGCTTTGAAAGAAGTTGGAGTAGTTGCTGTGAGAGAGAGAAATGGATCATAAATGTATTGTTGTGCTCATCATGTTTGTGTGCTTTGCTCAACAGATGGGACGTGAATTCACTTCTGCTCAACGTCTTCCCTTCAATGGACAGAATATGATGGGGGAACCCTCTTCCTCCATGGCGGAGTATGGCCATAAAAGGGACGTGGAGGCGCTTCTGAGCTTCAAAAGGGGCATATCTGATCCATATGGAGTGCTCTCCGACTGGACGGCGAATAACTCAGATAACATGTGCGGGTGGAACGGAATTTCGTGCACACCAAACACGAAACGAGTAGTTGCAATTTCACTCTCTGTTCGCGGATTGAATGGTACGCTATCCCCTTCTATTGGCAACCTCTCTCTACTGAGGGATTTAGATCTTTCCGCTAATTGGTTGAGTGGAAGAATTCCACCCGAGGTTGGGCAGCTAAAAGCGCTGGGAATACTTGACCTCACTTATAATGGGCTCCACGGCTCTATTCCAAAGGAATTGTGGAATTGTACACGTCTTCACACATTACATATGAGAGGCAACGATTTGAGGGGTCCAATTCCAACAGAACTCGGTCGTCTGGTCCACTTGGAATCTCTCGACTTGGGCGACAATGTTCTGAGTGGAAGCATCCCAACTTCTCTCACCAACTGCACTTCACTCCAAGGATTATCAGGTGAGGGAAACAAATTGAGTGGTCCAATCCCTTCAGAAATGGGTTTGATGAAAAGCATATCTACTATTCATTTATCCAACAACTCACTAAGTGGCTACATCCCTCCCACGCTATTCAATTGTACTCAGCTATCTGTGTTGGCCCTACACAATAATGACCTTACAGGCACCATTCCCAGTATTCCCGAAGCCAATATGTCATTGACCTTTCTATCTTTATCAAACAACCATTTAACTGGACCTCTTCCACGTAGCATAGGAAAACTAAATGGTTTATCTAAGTTAGATATATATAATAATAATATTTTTGGCATTATACCCAATAGTATTGGTGGTTTAGTTGACCTAGAAATTTTAGATTTATCAAAGAATAACTTTGAAGGATCAATCCCTGAAACTATTGGCAATTGCATTTCTTTAACATATTTTTCTGCTCACACTAATAATTTTTCTGGGACTCTTCCAATATCTTTGGCTGATTGCACTCATCTTAAGTTATTGGATTTGAGGAGAAATAAATTGATAGGAAAACTTCCTTATTATTTGAGTTCTTTTTTTGATTTGGAATTTTTAAACTTTGGGTACAATAATTTCCATGGTGACATTCCTGAATGGGTAACAAATTTCACCCAATTGTCTATTTTAGATTTATCCAACAATAAATTCACTGGAAAAATGCCATTACATTTTGAAAGACTTGCACGATTTGTAAACAATTTACATTATAGTAATGATGATAGAGAAATGTCACTTGACATCAAAGGAAGTGAATATACTCTATCATACCTATCAACCAAAAACACAATATTTGATTTGTCCAACAATAATCTTATAGGACAAATACCTACAAGCATTGGAACTTTGAGGAGCTTAAGATTGCTAAATTTATCTCGCAATCAGTTGGAAGGGCCAATACCTGCATCTCTCAGCGACATATCTACTTTGGAGCAGTTAGACTTGAGCAATAATAACTTGAGTGGACAGATTCCTGAAGAGCTCTCTAAACTATATAGTTTGGCTATTCTGGATGTTTCATCTAATAATCTTTGTGGGCCAATCCCTGGAGGAACACAATTTTCCACATTCAGTGCACCATCATTTCAAAGCAATAAATGCTTATATGGATGTCCTTTAGATCCCTGTAATGGAAATGAGAACCCAAGGAGGGAAGCTCAGAATAATAGTAGCAGTGCCCATATTAAAGTGGGATGGCTAGACCATCTAGATGACAGGATGTCATTAAAGGCACTGGGGATTGGATTTGGAATTGGAATTTGGGGAGTAGTTGGTGTGTTCATCTTTTGCAAGAGAGCCAAACTGTGGGTGTTGGGACTACCTCCTAACAAACCACAACTCTTCTATGGAGTGTATAGATTCCCTACATAGGAATCCAAACAATGGTTGTTGGCTTTATTATGTGATGGACTAAATGATCTTGTAAATGCAAAATGATATTTTTTATGGTGTGTTATCTTCTCATATATAATATTTTTAGCATGATTATTATCTATGATTGGGTCTTCAAATTAGGGTTAATTTTATTTATAGCTCTTATTCATTTTTATCACATTGAATTAATTTCCAATCAAATGACATAAATATTACATTATATAAAACAAATGTTGTCACTTAAGTGGAAAAGTTAATTGCCTACTGAGTGATAAGGACTTCCATAAATAAATTTTAGGTGGATAGTAAACACTACTAAGTTTTCACATTTATACTTTTACTCCACGTTAAAGAAAACATAAATAATCATAGGCTCCTGATAGGTATATTTATTTCCATCTTTTATGGTAAATAGGTTATTTAGGTGAGTATGAGCTATTTTCAAGGATGCTTAAATTATGGTGGGAAATAACTAATGGTAAATAGGTTATTTACCATTAGACTTAGAGTTTCATGTGTTACACGCTCCAAATTTCTTCTATCTCCATACCACTCACTTTCCTTTTCAAAGAAAGTGGGCATAGTAGATATTTGAGGAGCTTTATTCTTCTCAGGTCTTCTTTGTTGTTGATAAGAAGTACTGGGATCAAACCATTGAAATATTTTTTTTTTATAAAAATAAAAACTGAACTGAATAGAAGTTGCAGCTCACAGGTGAGTATTGCACTTGGAGACTGCACTCAAACCAAGAGTACACACTCTACCTTCATTGATGGAATGATACAACTATAAGTACATCACAAAGAATTAGGGAGTTGTAAATGAGCTCCTATATCCTAGGAACTAATCCTAACTTAAGGAGCTATGTTACAACAATGTAACCATTTCTCCATAACTCTCCCCCTTAATGGAGAAAGGATTACCCTGAATTCCTAACATCCCTCTAAACAATTAAAACTTTATTCTCCCAAGAGGCTTAGTAAAAATATCTACCATGTTGTCACAATATTTACAATATTCAACACATATTTCTTTTGACTGAAGTTTTTCTCGAACAAAATGGAATTGAGTATCGATATTTTTGTTGTTTTTGTGAAATACTGGATTGTATACTAGCTTGATAGCGCTCTGGTTGTCAATTTTAATGGTAGTTTCTTCTTTCTGTTCTTCTCCTGCATCATTGAGAAGTCTTCTCAACCAGATAGCTTCACATGTGGCTGCACACAATGATTGGTACTCAGCTTCAGCTGAAAATAAAGCTACAATACTTTGCTTTTTGTTGCTCCATGCTATGACCCCGGATCCAATGCTGACTGCATAACCTGTGATGGATGTTCAATCGTCCAGGTTGTCTGCCCAATCAGAATCTGAAAAACCTGCTAAAGTAACATCAGATGTGTCAGTGTATAAAATACCATAATCACTAGTACCACAAAGATACCTCAACATGCTCTTTGCTGCAACCCAATGACTTTCGAGAGGTTTAGACATGTGTTGGCTCAACACACTAACAGAGTATACCGAATCTGGTCTAGTTGTAGTAAGATATATCAGACTACCAACTAGTTGTCTATACTTAGTGGCATCCACCTCCTTAGTGCCATCGTCACTGCACAACTTCAGATTCTGCTGCAATGGTGTTGCTGCTGACTTACACGGTTCCATCCTGAATCTTTCTAGCAGACTTCTGGCATACTTCCCTTGAGTAAAAAAAGTCTGTCCAAAATCTCTCCATACTTCCAAACCCAAACAATAATGGAGATTTCCGAGATCTTTCATTTCAAATACTTGTGACATCTGCCTTTCTATTTCTTTGATCAGAGTATCTGCATTGCCTGTTATAATCATATCATCCACATACAAAGAAATAAAAATTATTTGCCTCTATTTATTAAACTTGGTATACAGTTTTGGATCATTCATGCTCCTATGAAAAATCGGAGGCCTCGAGCATTATGAACAAGGCCGAATCACCTCAGGCACCAATACAAAAACTGGAGGAAGAGATGGCCCGAGACCTAGGGAAAATAAGAGAAAATTCAGAAACAAGAAACGTGCCAGAAGTAGGGGAGCAGGAAGAAATTGTTGACAAAGACACCTCCCCTAGTAATTCTGGTCATAACAATTTGTTACCCGATCAGGAACAGTTGCAAGAAGAGGGAACCATGCCTCCCATTTACAATTTTGAAGTTACAACATTAAACAAGCAGGGGAGGGACTAGAATCACAAGCAGATTCCGGTGACACCATCCTCTTGGACTTGAGGACACCCATGGAAATTGAACCTGAACACGACACCGCACCCCCCCAACCAGAGCCCCCATGCTGAGAATAAGTCTAAAGAAATAACTGAGAAAACCATTCTAGAGCCGACTCCAAAAAAGGAAAATTATGTCACCTTACCACCAGTGGAAATAAGAGAAGAGGAAGAGTTACACTTGAGAAAAATTAAGAAATTGAAGAGGAACTGTAAGAGACTGAAAAAGCTGGTAAGGAACCTTAGGAGGCAACTGATGAAGGAAAAGATGGCAAGGAAGCCAAAGGTAGAGACTGTCATCATTGGAACCCAAACTGAACTAGAAAGTACCACAAATGTTGGAACACAAACCAATTTGACTGCTACCACAGAGGCAGGAACAAAGACAGAAAAAAAAACTCATACTAAAGCATCCACCCAGACAAAGGAAGTCCCGGGATACGCTCACTTGGTGGAATTAGCTACTAAGCAACGACTGCAAAATGAGCCGTCGTAGACACGCCATGAATTGGCACAATATAGAAAAGAATTGGTGCCATTGAAGGAACATCAGGCACTACAGAGGAAGCTCACTGACCTCTCCCACACGGAGGACGAAACATTTTCTCAACTCAAGGAAGAACAGGCTAAGGTCAAAGCGACACAGAAGAAAATGGAGCAAGCTAAGGAACAGATAGCTGTAATCTTCTCTCTTTATGATGACACCTTGTCATGTAGGTCCCCTACGACTAATTATTCTTTGTTTTTAATGGAACGATACTTACTGCTAAAAGTCAAAGCTTTAAGGGAAGGAAAGCCCATTTCTTTCAAATGAGTAGGAGAATTTGTCCAATGTTTCCATGAGCAGGATGAGCAGATTCAACACCTCTTGTGCGAGCTTTATATGCACAATTTTATTTTGGAAACTGGTAACGATCTAGTAACCCAAGCCCCTTCATAGAGGATATCCAACTGCAAGCTTTTCTATCATATGCAAAAAATCAAGTCAGATGGGCTAAAGCCTATGGCATCTTTCAAAAAAGGGAGCACAACTTGGAGCTATGGGTCCAAGGACAACCCACAAACCCATTATAGACAATCATATGGTATTAGAACTTTATGAAGAAGCCAGGTGTGAAAACTAAACTCGGACCCATTCATAAGGATGTCATAGTAGGAGCCCAAGATTATTTCGAAGATATCAGAGAAGCGGCCTTGGCAGTAGCCAAACAGTGATGGATGGCCTCTGTGAACAATGTAAAGAACCGAGAGCCATTCAACTATAGAAACTTCAAGGCCGCTGCATCCAGATTTTACCTATACATCAGTCTAGTCAACCGCATGGGACCAGCCTGGTTAGGTTGCAGGTACCAGAACCCACTCCTTTGGCTTCCCCCTAAAGAATACAACCATGATTATGAACTACTAGAAGAAGCCACAAGTGTTTCCTTTGCACTGATAGAAAGGAAGCATGGATTTAGAATGCCTCAGGAGAGATCTTACCCTGCCTACTCAATAACACAGTTACACCTCAATCACTTGTTTGCATGAGGACATGAAAAAAGGTAAGCAGGGGAGTAATGTTGGGCCCAAATTCAGGTATGATTTCCCCCTCTAAATACTCTGAATTATCTTATAAATTTGATGAAATATTATTTCATATCAATAATAAGGGATGAAATAGCATAGAAATAGGCACAATTAGACGAAGGACATAAAGAATGATTCATAATAGGGAATTGACTCCTTTTTGTCCCTATCTGCAGGAAACTGGGAATGCAAAGACAATGATAGATGATGACCAATCAACGAATGCATGTATCAAGGTCATCAACAATTCCAGGTGACCAATTACAAGGCAGCTGAACAGTTTTTGGGTTTAATAACTCAAACGACAACCACGTGCAGCAGGCTGTCGTTTGAGATACATTCTCAAGAAATTGCCTCTAAAAAGGAAAAGAACAGACTAGGATAAGGAGAGAGTTCATAAGGAAATCCTAATACAGTCTGCCTAATTCTTTTTGGAAGAGCATTCCTGAATGAAATAGAATTCTGAACAATCCCCTCTTGAAGCTTCCATAGTTCTATAGCTTCTGTAGGTCTGGGCCCAACCTCCAGAAGTTCTACGCATATGTTATGTTCTGAGACTTTGTAGAATTAGTATTTGCAAATTTTATGTAGTTGCAACATATACTTTTGATAATATAACTACAACTTTTCTTATAGAACTTTTAACAGTTGTGTTCCTAGAAATAAGTACAATTCTGTGCATGATAAGTGCTTTGTTAATTCTGGTTCATTCACTAATTATGACTATTAACCTCTGAGTAGAAGAGGACTGACTCAGTATTTATATTTTCTATACCTCACATTTTCCTTCTAACCTGACACAGCGAGTAATCGGTTGATCACTAATGATTAGTTAGTTTTTATAGAGAACTCCATTGCAAAATTATTTACGTTAGGAAATTCACAGTTGAGTTATATCATTGTCTTATTAGTGATTTACTTTTGCTATTCTTTCTTCGTTGCATAGCTAGCCATACAGTTTAGTCCTCCATTCTTTCGTTATCACACAGTTACTCAGATTGTTTGAATCGCGTTTCTGTTTCCATATTACACTATTGCACACATTGCTTAGTTATATTGTAGTTTCAGAATTGCACAACTGAATTACTACTTCTTGGATTCTTTAATTTCATTTAGCTCTGTTCTTGAAGCAACTTAATTAGAACTTTGTTCTGTCTAGTCTCGTTTCCATTATTTATGTTCCAACTGATTTTACTTCGATTTCTGCTCAGTTCGATTTAGCAATCGCTTTGCTTCAACATAATTTTTCACTTATATGTTAGCAGCATTTTCCTTAAGAACAAAATATTTTATAGTTATGAATATTTTATTTGCATTAGCAAGAAGCATCCCTAGAGTAGTTAACTCGCACATACTGTGCCGACACCCTTGAAATAAAAAGACGAACCTCCGGTTGACAATTAAATAAAGGAACGATAGAGTTGCAGAAAAAAAAACCACCTCTACAGAACCAACACACTCCACAAGAGTTCTTTTCTTTCGTTCTGCCACTCCATTCTGCTGTGGTGTATGAGGCACTGTAAACTGTTGAAAAATCCCATGATATATGCAAAAAATCATGAACTCTCCCGACTTGTATTCTCCCCCTTGATCTGAGCGGAGAATTTTTATACATTTTCATGTTTACTTTTCTACCATAGTTTTAAATACTTTGAAACACTGAAAGGTCTGACTCTTTTTACTAAAAAAATATATCCAAGAGAATCTAGTGCAATCATCAGTAAACAAAAGAAAATAATATGCACCACCTAGCGACCGTGTATGCATAGGTCCACATATATCTGTATGCACCAACTCTAGAATATCTCTCTCCTTTCTATTAATATGCAGAGGAAATTCTTCTCTATGCATTTTCCCTAACGCACGTCCATCACAATCTAACTGAACACTATAAAAATTAGGGAGTCCATCGACCATAACTTTTCTCTGAAGTAACTGAGGTCTTGCAAATTAAGGTGACCGAAACTCTGGTGCCAGAGTTCTACGGTTGTCAATCCTATTGCAACCATGGCTTGTTGTGGCATGCTTTTCACATCTAGTCTATACAGGCTCCCCACAAACACTCCTAATGCAAATGTTTCCAACTTGCTATCCTTTATGACACAGTGGGTCTTGAAGAATTCAACTAGCATATCCTGATCAGTTATCATAGATACAAAGATCAAGTTTTTCCTAATCCAAGCCATATACAATACAGTCTTAAGATGTTTAATGTCGCCACTCGGTAACTTTACCGTAATAACCCTTGGATCTCATATCCTCTGTCATCTCCTAAATAAATTTTAGATCCACAATAATTTTCTTCAAGAAATTCAAACCATTCTTTCTTACCTGTCATATGTGAGGATGCGCCAGAATAGACATACCATATGTCGTCCTCATCTTCCTTAGATGCTGAAAGAGCACAATCAGCTGTAAATAGTCGAAGTTCATGACTATGTTCTTCATCTTCATCAAAAAAGTATCCTTTGTGCTTTCTCTGCTTATTCCTTGCTTCGTCTATCTGCCTCTTATAACAGTCCCTAATATGGTGGCCAATTTTCCCACAGTAAAAACATTTCTTGTTTGAATTTTTTTTTGTAGACATAACTCTAAATGATCTCTTTTGAAACATGCTACCTCCTCTCTATTGCTACTGTTGCTGTGGCTGTTGTTGCTGCTTCCCTCTAAACTGTTTCCTCTTCGCCATTAGAGGAAGATTATCACTCTACGGTTTTAAATTCTGATGTCGCTCTTCTTTTTGTGGCAAGATTCCTGTCAATTCTTCTAATGTAGGGGGTTTCTCCGTCATTGCCAATCCTATGATGAACATCTGATATTCATCCTTCATCCCATTCAATGTAATTGTGACTAGATCGGAGTTAGACACCTTCTCTCCGATGTCTCCCAATCTGTCCTTCAGGTCTTTAACCTTCGCAATAAATCCAGCAGCAGATTCATTCTCCTCCATCCTCATTGCAAACAACTTGCCTTTGAGAGACAAGATGCGATTTGTATTTTGTGTCTGGTCTAAATTCTTGATCGTAGTCCAAATCTCAGTGGATGATTTGCCATCTCTAATATGTGGGATAATATTGTCCTTAACCGACATCTTCAATATAACTTTTGCTTTGTTTCCCTTTTATCCCAGTCTTGTATAAGTGCGGTTGTTCCTGTTACAATATTTGGTTTATGTTCATCTCCTGTGACAATCGACCACGCATTTTCTCCCTCAAGAAATGTCTGTAGCTTGAATTTCCAATTGGTGAAATTGGACCCATTGAGTTTTCTAGACTCGTTGAGATATGTTTCTATGGTATTATTCATACTGGACTGATATGATTCCAAACCCTCCAATGATTCTAACCTGTTGAATAATTACAAGCTACACTAATAGAAAATTCAATACATACCAGATGCTGATCACGATCTGCTACCAATCTGGTCCGATCTTGTGACTGTAACTCAAATCCACCACCACTGAGCGAACCACATGTGCTGAACCTCCAACAAATATGTCTGCAGCTCCGATCTGCACCAACGAGAAAATTCGATCTACCACCACTAAGAAAATCCAATCTACCACCACCGGGAAAATCCACAACTTCAATCTGCCACCACCGGGTAACTTTGATCTACCACCACCGGGCAAATCCGACCTACCACCATCAGGTAAATCCACAACTTTGGTCTGCCACCACTGGGCAACTCCGATCTGCCACCACCGGGCAAATTAGATCTGCCACCACTGGGAAAATTTTCAATGCCCTATTGGCTAAGGTGTTGAGGACGCCTTATTTTTTAGCAGGGAAATGATGCAAACTAGCGTGAAGATATTGCCCATTATAGGTTTTCTTACGAAAGACTTGATGGGAGAAATAACCATCGTCCTTTCTAGAGATAAGAACTTCAAGGAAAGGAAGGCTACCATCCACCTCATAATCCATGGTGAATTTTATGGAGAAATATTGACTATTAAGATGAACGAAGAAACGATCCAGCTCATCCTTACCATGAGGCAAGATGACAAAAGTATCATCTACAAACCTTTTCCAACGCTTTGGTTGGTACAGAGCATAGGAAAGAGCCTTGGATTCGAAGTCCTCCATAAAGAGATTAGCAACAATCGGGGAAAGGGGAGAACACATGGCAACACCACAAGTTTGCTCATAAAAATTACCTTCAAAACTAAAGAAAGTCAATGTTAAGCAAATCCCAACTAAATGGGCCATGTCTGGATCACTATTAATGACTTCAATGGCCTCATTAATGGGGATATTGGTGAAAAGTGAGACAACATCAAAACTAACAAGCCTATCTCCAGGACCCATTCTAACGCCCTTTAACTCATTAAAAAAAGAGGAAGAATCTTTAACAAAGGATTCGATATGACCTACGAGAGGTTTAAGCTTATATTTGTTTTTCAAAGTTAAAAAATATAACTTGCATTGGCAAATGCTAAAATAATAGTGGTGAATAGACAAATCTATCGTTAAAATGTGCCTTGAAAGAGACTAATAAATATTGTGAGTTATAAAAAATAATATTTTTCCTTTATAAGTAAATGAGATTTCACCATAATTTAAAGAAATAAATATAAAAAATTAATTCAAAAAAATATCATTTAGCCTAATTCTAAATATATAATTATTTTTATTTATTCTTAAATAATTTGTAGTATACCTAGGGTGGATAATATAGGGTACAGAGGGAGGTACCCAAGGGAATAATATGATGTAATAATATAAGAATGATAAATAATTGGGCCATAGTTAATAAATAAAGTGGTTAACCCACATTATGTAAGGGACCACATGTAGCTAGGGAATAAAGTGATAAGTCCATTGTATTGGATGTATGGTATTGAGATACCCATGGTAACTACCCATGGTATTGCATGTATGAAACCTATATAGAGGCCAGAGTCTCTCCATTGGGATCTGTCAAGGATTATTGTATGGGCAAGCATATGGCTTTTGGAGTGATCTCCTTCCTTAAGGAGTGAATGTATGGTGTTGCCATACCTTAAGGGTTTTGATATTAATGAAGATCTGAAGTTTTGTCTTCTATGGTGTTATTTATTGGGCATATTTTCTATTTCTATACGTTTTCTTGTCAGGTCTACTACAAATAGAAATACTTATGAATGGACGAAAAAGATGACTCGGTTAATTTCCGTCCTGGTCATGATACATATCATAACTCGGACATCCATTTCGAATGCATATCCCATTTTTGCACAACAGGGTTATGAAAATCCCCGAGAAGCCACTGGACGTATTGTATGTGCCAATTGTCACTTGGAAAAAAAACCTGTGGATATTGAGGTTCCACAGTCCGTGCTTCCCAATACTGTATTTGAAGTAATTGTTAATATCCCCTATGATACGCAAATGAAACAAGTTCTTGCTAATGGCAAGAAAGGGGCTTTAAATGTAGGAGTTGTTCTAATTTTACCCGAGGGCTTTGAATTAGCTCCTCCGGATCGTATTTCCCCTGAGATTAGACAAAAGACGGGTAATATTTATTTTCAGAACTATCGTCCCAATCAAAAAAACATTATTGTAATAGGTCCTGTTCCTGGTAAAAAATATAGTGAACTTGTATTCCCCATCCGATCTGACAAGAAAACGTATAGAAATAGAAAATATGCCCAATAAATAACACCATAGAAGACAAAACTTCAGATCTTCATTAATATCAAAACCCTTAAGGTATGGCAACACCATACATTCACTCCTTAAGGAAGGAGATCACTCCAAAAGCCATATGCTTGCCCATACAATAATCCTTGACATCTCCCAATGGAGAGACGCTAGCCTCTATATAGGTTTCATACATGAAATACCATGGGTATCTCAATACCATACCTCCAATACAATGGGCTTATCACTTTGTTTCCTAGCTACATGTGGTCCCTTACATAATGTGGGTTAACCACTTTATTTATTAACAATGGCCCAATTATTTATCATTCTTATATTATTACATCGTATTATTCCCTTGGGTACCTCCCTGTGTACCCTATATTATCCCCCCTAGGTATACTACATTACACCCCCCTTAAACATGTTTCGTCCCCGAGACATAAGAAGAACACAAATAATAAGATCTACTCAAAAGAGTATTCCATTGGTACCATTCACGTGCATCCAACCATCCCAGAGAAAGGTGAACACTCGATCTAGTCGATGTCTCGCTCGCTTGAGATGGAAGTGGGTTCTGGTGGTTCTTCTGTGCTGATGTGTTGTGGGTGGATCGTCGCACCTCTCTTTGTGTCATCCAGGGGTTGTTGCCCTTGTTGCTAATTTGTTGCCACCTTCCTAGTTGTTGTCTTGATGGGTGATGTGGGTGGTGATATGTTGAAGCTTTAACTGATGGAACATCTTTCATTAATTCCTCCATTATTGGTGATGGAGTGGTGTCAGGTTCTTTTGTTGGTACTTTCTTTGATGTCTGTGTTTGGTTGTCTACCATCAAAGGCTCATCATCTGATGTGTCTGTGTCATTAGAGATTTGCGCTTCTTCCTCCCTAGTCTTTGCATGGTTCCTAATGCAAATATCATGCAATGTAATTTTCTTCTTTTTATACCAGAGCTTCATGAATTTCTTTTGCACATTAAAATTGATAGTACCAATGGATTCCATCCAAGGGTGTCCCAAAACAACATCCACATCAGACATATATGAAACATAAAAATCAGAATGGAACACATACTTATCCATAGAAATCTTCAAATCTTTATAAATTTGAACATCTTCATTATCAACCTGTGTGTTTTCAATATTTTTTGTTGGAGCTTGTAATTTTTTAGCCAAATTAACATTGATACAATTATGATTGCAACAAGGAATGATAGACACAATGATGTTCTCTTTCTGAATACTTCCATTAACCTGTAATATGGAAATATTAGTAGAAAAGAAGTCTTTATGTCTCTTAGTGTCTTTTCCGGCTTTAGACCACTTATCCAAAATGACTTTTTCAAGTTTTTTCTCGGGAAGTTTCCTCACTGCGCTGTCAAGTGAGGTCCACCATTTATTTGCCTCATCTTTTAGATGAAGCCCTATGGAGCATATCCAAAAATTTCGGTATTGAGACTTGAGATATTGTAAAAAATATTCAATAGTAGGGCCATTATCTTTTCCTATAAAATTAATCTTGCAAGAATCTATAAAATAAAGTAAGGGTTTGAAGAAAATCACTTACTTTGGAAAAAATTTAAAATGGACATTACTCAGTCAATATAACTCAGTATCCTTAAGAAAACCCTTTTTAGAAAATGGAATAGCCATTATGCATCTAACCATATGACTGAAATCCCGATCTAGGCACTTTGGAGACACAGATTTGCGCTGCAACTATCCCGCTGTCACAAAAATTCTGAAAAAATGGTTGATTTTAAATCAGTGATAACTCCCTCATCCAGACTCCGATTTGACCGATTTTTTTTTGAAATTGGGAGATTTTTCAAGGGGATCTCAGATATGTAATTGGTTGTCTGAAATTGTGCACCAGAATCTACTAAAAATTTCAGGAGAGCAGTCATACACAAATTGCCATAAGAAACATTTCTGCAACACAACTGAATTTAAATTAGCGATATCACCCTCATCCGGACTCCGATTCGACTGATTTTTATTTATTTTTAAAGTGGGTATTTTTCCATAAGGAATCCATATCTAACATTTATTTCTGAAAATTGTTCGCCAAATTTTTCATATCTTCTCTACAAACTCACCACCCAAAAATTTCCTACAAAAAAATGAAATAACAAATCTCCAAACTCTGCCCAAGAAAGTGCTCTAATATCACTTGTTATAGATATGACAAGAAAATATATAGAAATAGAAAATATGCTCAATAAATCATAGAAGAAAAAACTTCATATCTTCATTAATATCAAAACCCTTAAGGTAGGGCAACACCATACATTCACTCCTTAAGGAAGGAGATCACTCCACAAGCCATATGCTTGCCAATACAATAATCCTTGACATCTCTCAATGGAGAGACTCTAGCCTCTATATAGGTTTCATACATGCAATACCATGGGTAGTTACCATGGATATCTCAATACCATACATCCAATACAATGGGCTTATCACTTTATTCCCTAGCTACATGTGGTCCCTTACATAATGTGGGTTAACCACTTTATTTATTAACTATGGCCCAATTATTTATCATTCTTATATTATTAAATCATATTATTCCCTTGGGTACCTCCCTCTGTACCCTATATTATCCCCCCTAGGTATACTACATAATTGTAGTTAAATATTTATAATTAAAAAAAAAAATACTATTAAACTAAATATAAATATAAATATTTAGTCGTTCTCATAAAATTCGTTTGAAAACTTATAAGCCTATGATTGATATCTGAGTAGTGGGAGTGACAAAGGTGGCCAGTGAACACAAAAGTCTAAGAGTGAAAAATTATTCTATCGGAATGAATAAACGGTTTGGAAACATATCAATCAGTAAATCAATCAATCATCACATGTGCGATGGCTATCCATCTGTTTCATTCTAGTTCAAAAGCCATGGTTGTCGGTGAGAGTCAACAATGTAGTAACTACCTCACTTAGCCAAAGCTTGATACAGAGCCCTATTCATTGCATTCTGTCTAAAACGAAAACAAAATGATTTGGTTGCTCATGTGATACCAGTAACACTAAAACAACTCTCCTATTTTAAATTTTTGATCATCTCTTCTAGTTCTTCACTCCCATTTTGACTATTTCTCTTATATTATCAAAAGTTCTTGTATCTTATTCACTCATGTAATGTATCTGACATGAAATTATTTTGTGTTTACCATAACCCATTTGGTCCATAATACTAGGGTTTTTGGGGTTCAACTTGATGGATTTCTAATTACAATGATATTGAGATTTTGTGATTAACAATGTTGTTACTTCACCATAATAGGTGATGTGTAAAATACCATAATTATTTTTTGATAATAGAAATTTAATTTCAATTGAAAAGAAAAGCCAAGAGACTTTTCACACGATCACATACTACTATATTGGAGATTATGGCATTTCTGAATTGGAATGATTGTTAAAAGTAAATATATATAATCTCTCTCTTTTCAGATATACATAAAATTATAAAGCATGTAGAATTACTTTTATGTCATTTACAAAGTAGCATTCCGAGTATTCCTGAAGCTAATATGTCATTGTTCCATCTTTATTTATCAGACAATCATTTAATTTGACCTCTTCCACTTAGTATGGGCAAACTAAATTCTTTAGAGTATTTAGATATATCTAGTAATAATATTTTTGGCATTATACCTAGTAGTATTAGTGGTTTATTTTCCCTTATATTTTTAGATTTATTAAAGAATAATTTTGAATGATCGATCTCTAAAACTATTGGGAAAATTTCTTACTAATTCACCTTTTTTTTGTTGGTTTGAATTTTTTAAACTTTGGCTACAAAAATTTCTATGGTGACATTCATAAATGGGTAGCAAATTTCACCCAATTGTCTATCTTGGATTTATCCAACAATAAATTTAGTGGAAGAATGTCATTCTATTTTGAAAGACCATTACATTTTGAAATACTTGCAGGATTTGTAAACAATTCATTACTTGATAGTGATGAAGGTGAAGAAATTTCAGTTGACATCAAAGAGAGTAAATATACTCTATCATGCATATCAAGGAAAAACATGATATTTGATTTGTCCAACAATAATCTTATAGGACATATACCTGCAAGCGTAGGAACTTTGAGTAGCTTGCAATTTGCTAATACCTGCATCTCTGAGTAACATATCTCTCTAAACTATATAGTTTGGCTATTTTGGGTGTCTCCTCTAATAACCTTTGTCGGCCAATCCCTAAAGGAACACAATTTTCCACATTCAGTGCAACATTGTTTCAAAGGAATAAATGCTTATATAGGTGTCCTTTAGATTCATGTAATAGAAAGGAAAACACATAGAGAGAAGCGCACAATAATAATAGAAATTCCCATATTAAAGTGGGATGGCTAGAGCTTCTAGATGACAAGATGTCATTACTTGCATTGGGGATTGGATTTGGAATTGGAATTTGAGGAGTAGTTGGTGTGTTCATCTTTTATAAGGGAGTCAAACAATGGGTGTTAGGTCTAGCACCTAGAAAACAACAACTCTACTCTTTAATGGAGGAATTCAAACAATGGTTGTTGGCTCTATTATGTGGTGAATTTAATTGTCATATAAATACTAAATGATATATTGGTTTATTATCTTCTCACATATAAAAAAAATTAGTGTGACCATTATTTATGATTGTATTTTCAAGTTAGCCTTAAATTTATTTATATATCTTATTCATTTGGTATGAGATTCAATTAATTTTCAATCAAATAACATAAATATTACACTATAAAATAATATAATTTAGAAAGATAATAATATTAATAATAAATATATTCACAACTTAATTATCTATTTTTATTTATAAATATTCATTTAATATAAAAAAAAACTATTTATCACATATCTAATAATAATTAAACATAAAAACTCAACTTTTCAACTTCATTTTTATTCATTAGACCTATTTCATTTTTATTAATTAGACATATCTCCCTTATTATGAAATATGCTTAAATGTACTTGTTATGTTAAAAATGTAATGAAATGGTTATGTTAAAAATGTTTGTGTATTAAAGTCATAATATATGAGAAGAATTTAATTTTTTATTTTCTATTTTAATAATTAAAAAAATTAACTTTTTTCCAAAAAGGAAAAATCACAATTTTCATTAATATGAATGAAAATTATATGTTGAATTGTTCATAGAAAATAAGCTCATTTCTAGAATCATAAGAATAAAAAAAGATATACATATTGTTATAATAAAATATAAATTAGTGCCTTATATATGATTGTAGTAGGTCACTATATAAATTTTCATATATTCGTTCTATACTTTTAATTGTAAAGAGACACACATGGAATGCGAACACACATGAAAGATAAAATAGTGAATTTCATTTCTTATTAACATATATGTACATTTATAATACATTCTTGTGACCCTTGTATTCATCTTCCAAGGTCTCTTGGACTTCCTTTGACTATCCAACTTCCACAACTTAACCCTTAGTAGATTAGGTGTCCAACATTACCCCCCTTAATCTAAAGGGGTATGTATGAGTCCAAGAAGAGAGTTGTAATACAAAATGTTGAAAATATAGATGGAAGCACTAGGATGAATGTGCTCTCTGAAATGTTGGTATAAGGTGTTAGTTAAGGATGACCACCAACACTAGAATGCTTAATGCAGTTCGCAGAACTCTTCCAAATCTCACATGAAGTTGAAGTCTTCTGCTAGAGGAAGAGCTCCTAATGCTTTGAAGAGGGAGACCTTAAAAATGGAAAAGGGAGGTCTGAAACCTACATAAAAAGGGAGAAAATCAACCTAAAAAGGGATGTCTTAGCCTACGGTGGTTTAAGGATGACCAGAAACTCTGGAATGCTTAATGCAATACCTAGAACTCTTCCAAAACTGGCAAGAAGCTGAAGTCTTCTTCTAGAGGAAGTGCCCCCAATTATTTGAAGACAGAGAAGCTCAACCTGAAAAGGAAGGTCTCAACGCCATATAGATGGTTTAAGGCTGACCATGAACCAAAAGGCATGCTCAAGGGCATCTCTGGTTTTGTCTACAACTCTGAATTTGGGAGCATGTTCACATCGTTGGTCAGGCTCACTTGATATGGCATGAAACTTGTATGTGGCCATCATTTCCCCCCTTTTCATATACAAGGTGATAATATGGATAAAGCCCAATTGCACGACTGTTCAATACCCTACAACAAATTTTGTCATATGACTGGAATATCTTCTTGGTTGTTGAAGCCCATTGCTAAGAAGCGATCCATCCAAGGTGAATCTTTGTTGTAGCTAGAGGCTTATTTTTGAAGCATGTGTTTGAAGAATGAGTGGCTTTATGATAGTGCTTACATGGATGAAGATCAAAACAATGATCTTTCATATGGCTAACTTGGTCACAATGTTGGCATATAACATTATGTTGTTGTTGTTGTTGTGGAAGAGGGGAAGAAATTGGAACATCTGAAGGTGAACTGTCATTTCAAAGTAATCCAACACTCTGAAGTTCGATGGGCTTTGAGTAATCTAGAATATGAAAGGACAAATCCTTGTCATATCCAAGACTAGTTTTGTGCTTGTTATGGACAAGTTCTTCCAAAGGTCTCATGATGGGCTTGGGAAGTGTAGTCTGAACTTCTGCATCTACATGCAAATCCACTCTTGAACTAGGCACTGGATGTGAATCAACCTCAAAATTATATTTTTCCTATTGATGGGAGACCGTCTCAATGTTCAGAAACAAAAAAAAGAAAAAGGTTTAGAATCATGACTCCACTGTTGTAATTATTCTTGCTATAGTTGTGACTAAATTTGCAAAAAATCAATCTTTTCTTATACATTTTGTAGACAAGTTTTAATGTATCTGAGAATGACTTTTTCAATCATGATTGTATTGTAAATAGTATAATTTAATAAATTATTCATTAATTACAATGCTCCATGTGCCATTTTCCAACAAATTAAATTTTAAATGCACCCCCAAACAAAATAAAATGTGTCCCACCAAGCAGGGCTTCAAGGAATTGACATCAACGTGTCTCATCATACATGAAGGACTATCATGTTGGACCAACATAATCAATATAGGAAATAATTCTATTCAATGTACATACACGCGTATAATAAAAAAGGCATATGAAAACAATGTAAATTCTTTAATGTGGGAGAGTTGAGATACTTCAACCATGTAGCTCACGAAAAGTTAAATTGGACCAATATGACTGAAAATAAAAGCTCCATATTCCAAACAATGGGGTTATCTATATTTTCCTTCGACCTAGCCTATTTCAAAAAGGCATCCACTACCTTTTTATTTTTAATTTGTTGGGTTTACATCAACACCAATTATCTGAGATTCTTCCTTAATTTTACACTTTGTATTACAACAAAGTCTATTGCTCCAAGGAAAAAAGTGGCAGTAGTTGATACTATGTGTGATTTTCCAAGAAAACTCAAAACTTGCTAGCCTACAGGAATGTCGAGAACCTAGAAAAAATGACTAGGGCCAGGACTAGGTGAGCGAGAGAGAGCATCTAGAGATAAGAGTATGAAGCTCATGACCAGTGGATGGAGTTCAACCCTTTGATAGTGGTGTAATAGTTCTCTAGCTTATAACAACGCTTAATATTTTCATCCCTTTTGGAATATTACTAACATCATCAACTATTAGTTGACATCAAAGGATGTGAATATAATTTATCATACCTATCATCAGAAAACACTATATAAGTTATTTGTCCAACAATAATATTATAGGACAATACCTAAAAGCATAGAAAATTTGATGAACTTTAGATTGTAAAAATTATCTGGCAATCAGTTGGAAGGGCCAATGCCTACATCTCTTAGTAACATATCTACTCTGGAGTAGTTAGACTTGAGCAAGAATAATCTAAGTGGACAGATTCCTGAAGATTTATCTAAACTATATATTTTCGTTGTTTTGGATGTTTCATCTAATAAACTTTGTGTGCTAGTCCTGAGAGTAACACATTTTTCCACATTCAGTGCAACATCATTTCAAATGAACAAATTCTTATATGGGTGTCCTTTAGATTCATGTAATGGAAAGGAAAATGAAGGAAAAGATCACAATAATAGTAGCAGTGCAAATATTAAGGTGGGATAACTAGAGTATCTAGATGATAAGATGCCATTAATGGCATTGGGGATTGGATTTTGGATTTGAATTTGGGGAGTAGTTGGTATGTTCATCTTTTGCAAGTAAGCCAAAGAGTGGGTGTTGGGTCTACCTCCTAAAAAACCACAACTCTTCTATGGGGTGTATAGATTTCCTACATAGAGATCCAAACAATGTTTGTTGGCTCTATTATGTGGTGAATTGAATTGTCATATAAATGCTAAATGATATTTATGGTGTATTATCTTCTAGGATGTAAAATTTTTAATATGATCATGATTTATGATTGCATTTTCAAGTGAGCCTTAAATTTATTTATATCCCTTATTCTTTTTTATCACATTCAATTAATTTCTAATCAAATGACATAAATATTACATTATATAAAATAATAAAATTTGGAAAAAATAATAAATATATACATAGCTTAATTATCTATTTTTTATTAATATATATTCATTTTAATATAAAAATTATTATTTATCATATATTTAATAATAATGAAAAACTAAAGATACAACTCTTTAACTATTATTTTTATTAATTACACCTATCTTCCTTATTATGAGATATGTTTAAATAAAATTATAATATTAAATTTTTTGGGATTTTTTTTTAGATCTTTCCGCTAATTTGTTGAGTGGAAGAATTCCACCCGAGGATGGGCAGCTGAAAGTGCTAGGAGTACTTGATCTTAGCAGTAATCTGCTCAATGGCTCTATTCCAAAGGAATTGTGGAATTGTACACGTTTTCAAACATTAGATATGGGAGGCAACAATTTGAGGGGTCTAATCCCACCAGTACCCGGTCATTTGGTCCACTTGGAATTTCTCACATTGGGTGCCAATGCTCTGAGTGGAAGCATCCCAACTTCTCTCAGCAACTGCACTTCACTTACAGAATTGGATATTGAGTACAACAATTTGAGTGGTCCAATCCCATCGGAATTCAGTCTCTTAGTCAGGTTGGAAACACTGTGTTTCGGTGCCAATTCTCTAAGTGGAAGCATCCCAACTTCTTTGTGCAACTGCACTTCACTCCAAGAGTTATAAGGTACAGGAAACAAATTGAGTGGTGTAATCCCTTCCTTAATGGGTTTGATGAAAATCATAACTGTAATTGATTTATCCGTCAACTCACTAAGTGGCTACATCCCTCCCATGATTTTCTATTATACCCAGCTAAATTATTTGGCCCTAGACAATAATAACCTTACAGGCACCATTCTGAGTATTCCCAAAGCCAATATTTCATTGAACTTTCTTTTTTTATCAAACAACCATTTAACTAGACCTCTTTCATGTAGCATCAGCAAGCTAAATGCTTTATTTGTTTTAGATATATATAATAATAATATTTTTGGCATTATACCCACTAGTATTATGGTTTAGTTGACCTAGAAATTTTAGATTTATCAAAGAATATCTTTGAGGGATCAATACCTGAAGCTATTGGAAATTTCACCTTTTTAACAAAATTCTCTACTCATGTAGTAATAATTTCTGTGGGACTCTTCCAATATCTTTGGCTAATTGCACTAGGATTGAGTTATTGGATTTGTGGAGAAATAAACTAATAGGAAAAATTCCTTACTATTTGACTTTTTTTGTTGGTTTGAAATATTTAAACTTTGGGTACAATAATTTTCATGGTGACATTTTTGATTGGGTGACAAAATTCACCCAATTGTGTATTTCGGATTTATCCAACAATATATTTAGTGGAAGAATTCCAATTCATTTTGAAAGACTTGCCACATTTGTAAACGCCACTTCAATATTACTTGAAGCAGTTAATATTGGTGAAAGTAGAGAAATGTTAGTTGACATAAAAAGGGAGTGAATATACTATATCATAACTATGATCAGAAAACATGATATTTGATTTTTAAAACAATAATATTATAGGAAAAATACCTGCAAGCATAGGAACTTTTAGGAACTTGCGATTGAAAAAATAATTTGGCAATCAGTTGGAAGGGCCAATACCTGCATCTCTCAGTAACATATCTACTTTGGAGAAGTTAGACTTGAGAAAGAATAATTTGAGTGCACAAATTCCTGAAGAACTCTCTAAACTATATAACTTGGATGTTCTGGATGTTTCGTCTAATAACCTTTGTGGGCTAATTCCTAGAGGAACACAATTTTCCACATTCAGTGAAAGATCATTTCAAATGAATAAACTATGATATGAATGTCCTTTAGATTCATGTAATGGAAATGAAAACCCAAGGAGAGAAGCTCACAATAATAGTAGCAGTGCCCATATTAAAGTGCGATGGCTAGACCATCTAGATGATAGGATGTCATTTTTTTTTTGTAAGCTAGTCTCATTCTGTTAATTAAGAAAATATATTACAATCCATTGTTCTGAGAAGAGGAACTTATACAATTCCTGCTCTCATCTGCGTCTAAAAATTCAAAATGAAGGGCTGCCCATAGTAGGGAAACTAACCCTTTACTTGTCTCTGAAAACTTGATTCACCTACTTTCACTAATACATTATCAAAATTATTGAAAATAACTCTAAAAATGATAAACAACAGGTTTTTCCAGAGGTGGAAAGAGGTGAAAAAACCTTCATTCGCTGCCTACGTCATCATGCTATTCTTCATCAGGTGTCGGCAGTTATTTCTTAGTAATTGGACACCCGTAGATGCGAAAAATTTCCTCTTGTTCCTCCATGAAGACCTATGGCTTTGGCTCCATCGTCTCTCCGCAATCATCACATTTTCACCAGCCCCCTGGCTGATAGTGCCATAGATTGGGTAGAGAAAATGAGGAAGTTTTGATGGGCAGACACATGAAATTTTTAGGTGGGGGAGTGATTTCTAAGGGAATGGTTGATTTATGATACCTCCTCTTCAATTTGGGTGGAGTCGGTGTAGAGAGCTTAGCATTCGGGAAGAGGTGAGCTACATGACATGACTCCAATGGATTATCTACGAGGATGAGGGAGGCCATGAGAGATGAATGAGCAAGAGGAGCATCCGCAGTCTGGTAGGCGAAGGTGCTAACAGTGATGGACGGGGTTGCAGAGAGAGTCGAGGAGCTATCATTGGCTGGGTCCACGAATGGAGGGTCAAGAGAAATATCGTGCTCAATAATGGACTGGTAAAAATGGTCCACAAAAGCTCTGGTGAGTCTGGCTGGCAGGGCTCCTCTAGTGCTGCCTCTGCAAGGCTTCTTTCTCTGCCTAGGCACCATGGAAATGAGAGAAAAATGCTGCAGAGAATGCACTAGGTGATGGGGAAATAATTCGAGAGCGCTTTTCTGGAAGATCAAAGGATGAGTGCAAAGGTTAGCATGGCAATGGTTTATTAAGGCGATGCCTCTTTGATCGAGGCCCCAGCTGGCGTTCGTCTTCTTCATTAATTGCATTAATGACCGACTGCTGCCACCAAGTGCAACAAGCTTACTGTAGCATTGTCGTTTCTTCATGCGGTTTGGCATGTCACACCACAGGATGAGCTGGCCTCCAAATCACCCGGATCTAGGATACAGGATGTCATTAATGGCATTGGGATTGGATTTGGGATTGGAATTTGGGGAGTAGTTAGTGTTTTCATCTTTTGCAAGAGAGTGAAATTGTGGGTGTTGGGTCTACCCCCTAAAAAACCACAACTCGTTTATGCAGTGTATATATTCCCTACATAAGAATCCAAACAATGGTTGTTAGCTCTATTATGTGATGGATTAAATGATCTTGTAAATTCTAAATGATATATTTATGGTGTGTTATCTTCTCACTTATAAATTTTTTAGCATGATCATTATCTATGATTGCATCTTCAAATTAGCCTTAATTTTATTTATAGCTCTTATTCATTTTATATCACATTGAATTAATTTCCAATAAAATGACATAAATATTATATTATATATAACAAATGTTGTCACTTGAGTGGATGTTCTATTTTTTGAAAATTTCCAAATTGATATATGGGGTGGAAAAGTTAATTGCCTACTAAGGGATAAGGAATTGCATAAATAAATTTTTGGTGGGTAGTAAACACTACTAAGTTTGCAAATTTATACTTTTACTACACGTTGAAGAAAACTTAAATAATCATAGGCTCTTGATAGGTATATTTATTTCCATCTTGTTCCTATTCATATTTTATGCAAATACTTGCTTAAATTATCTTGAGAAATAACTAATGGTAAATAGGTTATTTACCTGAGTACGAGCTATTTTCAAGGATGCTTAAATTATGGTGGGAAATAACTGATGGTAAATAGGTTATTTAGCTGAGTATGAGTTATTTTCAAGGGTTCTTAAATTATGGTGGGAAATAAATTATGGTAAATAAGTTATTTACGTGAGTATGAGCTATTTTCAAGGATTTTAATTGTATATGGTTTTCATATGAAGTTTAACAATGAAACATCATGGCACAAATATTTAAAAAATCGTGGCATAAATATTGCAACTATATCAAACAAATTATGGAAAAAAAAATCTAAGGCAATTATCCACATGACACAAAGGTTGCAATAAGGCATTCAAAATTATGATCCATCAAATGTTTGAAAACTATTTATTTCAATAATTTTAATAAATAAATATTTTTTTTTTCAAATATAAACAATATAACTTGAGTCGACAAATGGTAAACTAATAGTGGTGAATTGGCAAATCTATTGTTAAAATGTGCTCTGAGGACTAATAAATATTGTGAATTATAAAAAATGATATTTTTCTTTATATGTAAATAAGATTTCTCCACAATTTAAAGAAATAAGTATAAAAAAATATTTATAAGTATATAATTATTTCTATTTATTCTTAAACTAGCAATTGCACCACATGTTGCAAAGGAAATGCCATGAGGAAATATCATAGGAAAGAGCAGCATAGATGAAAAAAGTAAAAAATTAATGTAATTTTATTTTATTTACTGGCATTTGTCTGACAAAAACTTTGAAATTCAAACTTTTCATAATTAAGCTACAATAATTAGGAAGGACGGTAGTTTGAGGAATCCCATCAATATCTATTCTTTCATAAGTATGTTCAATGATAATGTATGCTTCTTCATAATGTCTCTAGTATTAAGGAATTCCATCAATATCTCTTATTTTAGAAGTATGTTCAATGATAATCTATGCTTCTTCATAATGTCTCTAGTATTTACCTACCAACTGCAGTTACTAGATTAGATAAAATTTGATTTATATTTTTTGAAAGTTTGAATTTCAATAAACTTGAACCCTATTCATGACCTTTCTCTCATTTATCATTATCTCTTCATACGCACATCTGTATATGTATTTTAATATGGAGAATTTGCATCATTATGGTCAAAGGTCAGTTCGGTTCCTTAATTTCATTCATGAACTAGTTTAACCACTGAAAGGTGCTCAGGTCAATCCCAGAAAGACCCACATTAATAGTAGGTTGGATCCTGGCATTGAATAGATCGGCCATTGAAAATATTTTTCCATCGGTAATGGAAATTGCATTAGTGGGAATATAAGCTGAAACATCTCCAACTTGAGTCTCAACTATTGGTAGGGCAGTAAGATGGGTTCAAGCGCTTGAAGAGCGAATCTACCGAAACAAATACGATTTCCGCGCTAAGATACTCCTTTCATTCTTCCCCTATGTTGTTTACGAAATTTTGGGGAAGGCTCCCATGAGGGCTAAGATCTTTAGAAGCTCACATACCAAAGCACCAACCCCACAACAAATAATTTCACATCTTCCAACTTTTTCTGCGCCTATTTTCCAGATATAAAAATATGGGCATCATAACAACTATTCAAAGGCCTCACATTCTTTAAATCCCGTTCCACATCAATGAATTTGCTTCCATATTCCTCCACCTCTCAAGGGCCATTTTTCCGACATAAGTAAGCTATGTGTAGTGCCTAACCTTGTAGGCCAGTTATAATGTTGTCATGTGTATAACAGGAAGAAATTTTAAAAGGATGAAAAGTATTAATTTTTGAGCTAAACAACATTAGAGTTGGTAAATATATGTTTATAAAAACTTACATACTTTGCAAATCGAAGACATATTAGATTGTGTTAATGCCAAATGTAAAAACTACTTAGAAGTGAAAAGTCCACAAACAAATTAGTGCTTCAAAATTCCATCTTTGAAGTTGAATGGTTTAGTGAGAATTCCATTCTTTACAAAGAAGCATTGCCCAATTGATATGCAAGCACCATAATACCCACTATTTATGTTTCTTCCATATATTCTCAAACATTGAGATAAGTCAAAATCAACCATATTTAAGTCTTCAAGGGCCAAAACCCCTGCAAACTCTCTAGCATCTACAAACTTTTTTTCATAGCACACGATGGAAAAGTATACGTGGAAAGAAAATCAAAAATCAAAATCATTTTTCCTTTATAAAGGCATGAACTTACTGATTTTATAATGCATGATGACATGGGAGGGCACAACATGGGAGGGGAGTTATTCTTAAAGGGAACACCTTACTAAGTAATTATTATAAATATATAATTTTATTTAATAACATCGTGATAATTATCCTAGATAAACCAACTAAGCCATAATTATTAACTAAACGACAACTATTTCCTCATGGATTAAACCTCTTTCTTATTTTGTCGATGAAAACATGGGAAGGGAGTTCTTCTCAAAGGGATAGCCTTACTACGTAATTATTATAAATATTTAATTGTATTTAACATCATGAAAATTATCATTAACAAACCAAATAAACGATAACTATTAACTAAACCACAACTATTTCCCCATGGATTAAACCTATTTCTTATTTTGTGGATGCAGCTATACGTTAGAGGTGTATGTGTGCTACCTCTTCAAGTTTCATTTTCTATTTGACAATTTGACTCCTTTGCCACCAATATTGTTTTGAATTTATATTGTTGTTTGGATGGTTATGTGATGATTACTTTTATCTGATAATACTATGATAATGCTATGCCAAGATAATCATGAAATATTTTGTAGTTATTATTAATATGAATTACGTTTGAATCAATATTTTAAATAATTTATAACAAGCTCATTTTTGATGGGATTCCAAATATATTCTCATACCACTCGAAGTGAATAGCGAAGAGGAACTAAAAAATCACATAAATAAATATAAACGAAGTGAATTGTAGAAACTAAACTGGCCTCATGGGCTGAACCAGGACAAAAACCCAGCCCATCCCAGCAACAACTGACATCTACTAAGTCTTGCTCATGGGAGTTCTATACAACAATGTAGTATGCAAAATTGTAATTTTTTGAGGAGCTATGTCGTCTTTCAATTCCTCATAAGGCATCCTTGCTGTGAATGCATCCGATGCCTATTTAAAATGGACATTCAATTCCATCTCTTCCTTCATATTTGATCTGCAATTGAAAATTTACAGGTCTAATTAATGTCTTTAACTCAATGTTTTCACATAATTTCGTAGATGTGAAAGGTGTATATACTCACATGGAAGATCGTATTGAACTGGGCGAAACCAGAAAAACTAAGGAACTGGGTGAAGTGAGGCCAAGCGAAAAGGCAGACCCAAGCTAAGCAAAGGCGAAGGAAGAAAGAAAGGTAGACCCAAGCTAGGCACAGGCACAGGCAGAAAGAAAGCGCTTGGCTAAGTGGAAGAAGGCAGAAAGAAAGTGATTGGCTAAGTGAACACACCGAAGGTGCTGGAATAGATGAGCATAAGACACTAAGATGAAATTTTAGTTCTCGATGAACATCCTTATATGAAATTCTAGTTCTGCCTGCAATAGAAGACATATTAGTAGGGCTTGGTGAGTTAGTTAGCTATTTACCAAACCATAAATTAAGGAGTTAGTGGATCTAATGATCGAAAACATTTCAATCATCTAACATTTGATCCAGTGGCACACACAAGGACACAACGAAAACTAGGTGAGTTGTTTTGAAAGAGAAATGCCTTATGGCATAATAATCGTAATTAAATATTTATAATAATAATAATTATATAAAAAACATATATATTTTTTTAATATTTAGTCTAAATATAAATATATAACACTTCTATTTATTTTTAAATAATTATCATTAAATATTAATTATTATCTTTCCTTTAAAATCATAAATTCAAAATTCTTATTACTATATTAATATTTATTATTTCTTTTATTGATTGAATTATGGTAATTATAAATAGAGTTAAAAATTAAATGGTGTAATTACAAATATTCCTCCCTTTTTCATGGTTTTACAAGATTTCTTTGTAATTTAAAATTTAAAGAAATAAGTGACATTGTAATGGTGGATATTTATGGATTATGATAGATTATAAAACCTGCAACGAGGATTATGGAACCAGTTAAATCAGCAACTATATTTCCTTATACTGTCTAACGAAACATGGATCTTTAGCACCTAAACAATTAGTCTCTTCTTATCATCCTGCTACTTGTTTGATATTTGATACTGGTATTAGCACATGATACCATTGCCTTTTGTACTAGCCTATTCAACAACCTCATTGGATATGATAACAATTTTGCAAGATGTAAGTCAAGATTATAGTTGTTATCATACAATTCTTTTGAAGTCTATCATTGATATTTGAGCAGCGGGAGTGACAAAGGCCGCCACTAAACCAGTGAACAGGGAAGTCTAAGAGTGAAAAATTATGCTATTGAAATGAATAAATGGTTTGGAAACATATAAATCAATAAATAAGTCAATCATCACATGTGCGATGGCTATCCATATATTTCATTCTAGTTCGAAATACATTGTTGTCGGTGATAGTCGATAGTGTAGTAACTACCCCACTTAACCAGAGCCTGATACAGAGCCTTATGCATTGAATTTTGTCCAAAGCACTTAAACACAAATATTTGGTTGCTTATGTGATACCTGAAACACTAAAACAATTATCCTATTATTTGTTGATCATCTCTTCTACTTCTTCACTCCCATTGAGTAATATTATCAAAAGTTCTTGTATCTTATTCATGTAATCTATCTGACATGAAATTATTTTCTGTTTACCATAACCCATTTGGTCCATAATACTAGGGTTTTTCTGGTTCAAGTTATGGATTTGTCGTTACAGTGATATTCCGACTTTGTGATTAACAATGTTGTTACTTCACCGGAATAGGTGATGTGTAACGTGTTATCACCTAAAAAATTTTAGAACATCATTGTGTCAATTTTTTTTTCTGGTTATGGTTCCAAATTTAGTTTAGAAGTCAATTTGAGATTTGGTTAAGGGTAGGTTAGATTTTTATAAGTTCAAAGGTCATCATTAAGTTCAAATAAAGTCTTTCAAAGGTCCATTCATTGTCAAAATATCCAAAATTTCTATTTAGGAGTCATTCCATAAAGTTTCAGGTCAAAAATTTGCATTTAGCCAAGAAACCTTACTTTCGTAGCGCCACCAGTTCAAAAAAGTGGATTTGCGCTACGAAAGCGCTAATATTTTCGTAGCACAAACTTGGAAAAATACACTGCTGGCGCTACGAAAGCACGGTTTCTTAACTGTCGTGTCAATTGAGCTGAAATTTGTTAGAATCCATTGGGAAATGATAGGTTAGTGGTATGATGAGTCAGTTAGTGATGAGATTCAATGTACTTACCCATCTTACAGTCATCATTGTCATGATAGGGCATGAATGAGGCATAATTTAGTTATGAGCTGACACTTCAAATTCAAAATCTTGCTTAACTGGTCATACACATTCCTCTTGCCTCCATTCGAATGTCTAAATTCTGAAGTGTCAAGCGAAGCCTATGGTTGTTTAATACAAAGTTTTTCTTCATCTTATTCAAGCAAGGCTGCTGTCATATAATCAAGCGAGGCTATTGTCATATAATCAAGCGAGGTTGTTTCATATACTCAAGTGAGGTTGTTTCATATATTCAAGTGAAGATGACAGAGTTTTCTGTGAAGCATGGTAGAGGAAAAGAAAGTCCACAGAGGAGGACACTGCTTAAGATATGAGCCTGAAAAGATGAAGGCCATAGTTGAAGATCCAGCAGTGAAGGAGGCATTCAGTAGAGTATATTGCCTTCAGTTTTGTGAAAATCTATAGGGTTGCCACAGACAGGTGTCTAAAGAATTTTCCTTTCACTTCAATGGAACAACTACCAAGTTTGGGATGCTAAATGTGCCAATTACACCAAAAATTATTACTTTTGTGACAGAAATACCAAGGGGACAAGAAACATGGTTTAAAGGTTTCAAATCTGATATGGAGCCATGCAAAGAATTTATGAAACCTGAGTATGCAGATATGGACCTAAATAATTCAATCCCTAGAAGCTGCATCAAGAATACTTATGCAAAGTTGCTGCTCAACATCGAGAGATATTTCACATGTGAAGGCAGGTATCATAAGGTATACACATATCATTTCAAGTTTCTTTTTCATTTCACAGGTAAAATTTCACTTGATTTTCCCTTTTACCTTTATAGGAGTCTTGCTAAAATGGCTGATAAAATACAAGCCAAATCTGAAGGTTATGAAACATCTTTGTTTGATCATGGTTTGATGAAGTTATTGATTTTGAATGAGCTTCAGAAGATTGGCAGGGATTGGTCATCCTTTTTTGTTATGAATGGTTTTGAGTTGGAGGCATTAACTCTTGCTAGAAACCCTAAAACTAAAGGAACTCCATCACCACCAGTAGCAGAATTTAGTCAACTTGTGGTTGCAAAACCAAAGGAATTTGTAAAATTGGTGCCAAGGAAACAAGTTGAGAAAAGGGCAGAGCAGACACAAGTGCTTGATACTCCAACTCCATCACCTGCAAAATAGAGGTCAAATATTATTAGAAAGGAAAAACAAAAGAAATTTGCCAGCAAGCAGGAAATCAAAAGAGTGATAAGAAGCCAAGCAAAGGCATCAAAAGGAAAGACAATTGTTTCAGTTTTAGAGGAAAACCTGGTAATTAACGGAAATTTAGATGACATCCTTCATGCAATTGATATAGAGGAGACACCCATTGTGCAAGCTGGCTTTATTAAAGATGATGAGAACAAACAAAAAAAAGCTAAGTCTGTAAAGAAACTTGAGTTTGAGGGTGAAAATGTAGCTTTTATCTTTCAAGCTAGAAAGCCTTTAACTAGGCATCCTAAGAAACTCAAGGGGGGCAGAAAGGAAGTTCAAGAAACTATTGAAACAGCTAAATCCCCTGAAGAAGTGTCTGATCTCTCCTCACCTATAGTAGAGCATGCAGCTAGCAAAGCAAAGAAGGGAAAAGAAGAAATGACAGAGTGTCAACATCTTGAAGAGAAATTGAGGTTAGCAAACCAATAAATTGTTGTGATGAGAAATAGGGCCAGAAAACACAGTATTGAGAAAATAGAGTTTAAAATAATGAAGGCACTGTGGGAAGGTCAAATGGGTTCTAGGTCTGAAACCCCAAGCAGTGCAGAATGTTGATCAACGGTTGTCATTGATGTCAACCCAAGCAACACCAGGGACTAAACCAATATTGCATGGGAATTTTGACCTACCAAATTAATATATTCTGGGTCAAAAATTATTTTTATGGTTTCTACTTGTCGAGATGTTTCCGTTGATATATGGCACGCCATGTAATTCTTCACGGTTTGAGAGATATTCATGTTTGAAATTTGTACCCCTAGTTAGTGGGCTAAAAACCCATGGGGTTGGGGCATGGGTCATTGAAAAGTAATAATTAATATTTTTTAAGCTCCTAAGATCCCTCCCACGTTAATTTTTTGAAGCCCCTCTCAACTTAAGCATTCATATAAATTGTGATCTTCATTTCCTCCTTATGCATGGGATTTGGCCATCTGAAACAGGTCATCGTGGAATTTTCGATCTAAATTTTTTTATATGAAGGCTCAGAAACTAGAATTTTTATGAGGAAAATCCGAAATTCTAAGGAAGCTGTAGTAAAAATTTCATATCAAGTTGCGCAATATTTTTGGAGATATGATCTGTGGAAGTAAGGGTTTTGCAGGCTCCTGAAATTCATCTCAAAGAAGTGACCTTGGTAAAATCGTCATAACTCTCTCTCTGAGTATCGGATTGGAATTCTGTAAAAAATGATGGATAATATACAGTCTTTAATTTTCGCTCTATCAATTTTAGAAACAAATGAAGAAAAAATGAGACGTGGCACGCCGTACAAGTGCGCTCTGCTGAAACAGTCCATAGTTAGGGCATTGTGAGAGATTGGGTATAAATATCTCTTCAAGAATCCAAATTGGGTCAGACCTATGGAATTGGAAAGATGACTCAGAGGACTACTACAGGACCAAAAATCAGATATTGAGGATCTGAAATGACAAAGATACATCAGATTCAATATTGAGCTCCTAGAAGGCAAGAAAAAGCTAGATCATGTGTTGTCAAGGGTTGCAAAGGACCAGAATTTTTACGGTAGAACAACAATGCAAGGTGAAGCAGAGGGTAGCATGACATGAGCAGCAACCAAGGTGCATAACAGCAGCAAGAAGTTCATCATATGAAGTCTTCAAGTGGGCGGCACTGCATACAATCATTGTAAAGGTATCACTGTACTTAGTCATTGTAAATACATTATTGTATAAATTGTACTAGTATCTATCTTCCAAGGGTTGAAGAGGCAGTGTTGGGAGGTCTAGGATCATCATTAGGTGGTTGTGTTAAATTTTGGGTTATGGTCTAGTATATCTTCTTCTTCTACATCATTCTATATCATTGTAAAGTAGACCATTTTCCCTGGTACGGGAGTCCATTGTTCTTTTGTTCTTCTATAGGGTGGTAGGGTGGTGCTAGGGTGAGTTGTAGCTCATTGGGTGTTGGGGCATCCGTTCAGTTGACTACTGAAGAATCTCGGGCGTTGGAGCGTCCATCCAGTGGGAGCTGGAGAATAATGCTTTTCTAGATTCTAGGAAGTTGGAGCTTTATTTTCAATTGGAGTTGAATATTAAAGAATTATTAGAAAAGCATTAGGTGGTTTTTGTCCCGGAGTGGGTTTCCACCTTAAAAAATATGTGCATTTGTGTTCCTCTTGTTTGCTGCTATCATTGTACAAACACTGATAATAATTGAAGATTAACTAATGCTCTAATTGAAAGGAATACTGATTCACCCCCCCTCTCAGTATTTCCAACAATTGGTATCAAAGCTTGGTTCCTTCAATAGCAGTTTAATAGCTGGAAGGAGGTCATGGAGCATACCAAGAATGGTGTACCTCTATTCAATGAAAATAATTATGCACTCTGGAAAGGAAGAATGGAGGTCTATCTCTTGGCACAAGGTTACGAAGTATGGGACACTGTTAAAAATGGATTTACATCAACCGCGGATGAACAAGGTAAGAAGAATTTGGTAAATGATGCAAAAGCAAAGAATATTATTATCAGTGGACTTATTGAATCTACTTATCATAAGGTGTTGGGTTTTAAAACCGCCAAAAATGTATGGGACAAGCTTGAGAATATATATGCAGGTGACTCAAATGTCAAAGAAGCAAAGCTTCAAATCTATAGAGCAAAATTTGAGCAACTCAAAATGAAAGAAGATTACAACATTGCTGCATACTTCCAATATGTTGATGAAATAACCAATAATCTAGAAGGATTGGGAGATCCAGTTGACGAGAAGACTATTATACGGAAGATCCTTAGAACACTACCAGGGAGATTCAACCCAAAGGTATTGGTCTTAGAATACAGTGCAAATCTGGACAAACTCAGCAAGGAAGAATTACATGGAGTTCTCATAGCATATGAAATGAGACTTGATGAAGAAAAGGGTACTTCAAATCTAGAAACTGTGTTCGTTGCATCTAAGCAAACCAATAAGGACAAACAACCTTCAATTGAAATGACATGCACCTGCAAGTGTGAAGAAAAGGGAGATGACGGAGAAGGTCTTTCAGATGAAGAATATGCTTACTTTACAAGAAAACTAAAACCTGGTAAGGGAAAATTCAAAGGTAAACTTCCATTGATATGTTTCGGTTGTGGTGAGGTTGGGCATTTCGTAGCAAAATGTCCAAAAAAAAGTGATGGCAACTCAAAAGGAAAGAAAGGCCTTAAGAAATTCAACAAGTAAGGAAAAAATAAAGGATCCAAAAGGAAATTTCTCTCTAAAGAAGATAGCTCCTCATCTGATGAAGAAAGTGACAGCAAAGAAGAAGCCAATGACAAAGTATTGTTTATGGCCAACTACAATAAACAAGAAGTATCAATCAATGAAGAAGAAGGGTTGACCATAGAAGAATTTTATGAGGAGGCAATCAAGCTTATAAAATAGCTCAATGCTGAGAAGATCCGTTCCAACACTCATGAATAACAAGTTCAAGGTCTCAAAATTGAGGTTGAAGAACACAAATGTATTGAAGAGTCACTTCAAAAGAAGTTGGAAGAAAGCAACCAAGAAAGGGAAGCATTAGAAGCCAAAGTAGTCTCGCTGCGTAAGGAAGTGAAGAAGGGAAAAATTGTCCAAAACTATGCCAACAACTCAAGGGCATTGGAAGAACTCATCAACAATCAACGATCTTATAACGACAGAACTAGCCTCAGTTACAAAGAAGAAGAAGCAGGACCTTCTACAACAAAATACAATGAACCTATGAGATCTGACATACATGAAGACTTCATTGGACAAGATTCGCAAGCACATCCTTGGAAGACGATTCCTCGACAAAGATTTTCATCCAGGTACCAACATATTTTTCATGGCTATTGTTATTCATGTGGAAAATTTGGTCTTAAAGTTGTAGAATGTTGCACGTACCCTATGAACCAATACAATTCCAAGAGATTCTTCAAATATGAACCTCCCAGGGCTCAATGAAACATCAATAGATTTGAAAATTTAAGAAATAATATGGAATGTTACAAATGTCAGAACTTTGGACACATAGCCAGAGACTGCAGACTTGAAAATCCTCCAGAATAATCTTCAAAGCCACATAATTAACGAACATGGAAGAAGAAGAAGACTGATAATTGTGCTCTCGCTCTCAAGGCTCAAAAAAAGAAAGATGTGTGGTATGTTGACAGTGGTTGCTCAACGCATATGATTGGAGATAGAAGGAAATTTGTATCTCTGAAAGAGAAGAAGGATGGAACCATATCCTTTGGAAATGATGGATCTTCAAATGTTATAGGATCAGGTATCGTCACTCTCGGAAGCAAAGATGTTATAGCCAAGAATGTTCTATTGGTCAAAAACATGAATCACAATCTGCTCAGTGTTGGACAAATGTGTGATCAAGGACACAAAATGCTATTCAACTCCACAAAATGTGAAATCAGGAAAGGCAGGTATGGTAAAATTGTGGCTACAGAAAGTCGAGCTCCAAACGACATATATGTTCTGGATGAAGCAACTAAAGCATGTATACTAGCTAAAGAAGATGAAAGTTGGTTATGGCACAAACGAATGGGTCACATAAACTTTGACAATCTTGTCAGGATAAGAAAAAAGGAAGCAGTACGAGAAATGCCGAAAATTTCAAAACCTTCTAACACACTATGTGAGGCATGTCGGCATGGCAAGCAAACAAAATTCCAATTTAAAACAAAAGAAAAATTTTCATCACATCCATTGGAATTGATACATACTGATCTATGTGATCCTGTGAGAACAAAAGGCTTAGACAGAGAATTATATTTCATGTTGATGATAGATGACTATACCAGGATGACAGCCATTAGTTTCCTAAAGAAAAAATATGAAGCATTTGAGTGCTTTAAGATCTACAAGGAGTTGGTTGAAAATGAAACTAATTTGAAAATAAAGTGTTTAAGATCAGATAATGGTGGAGAATTCACTTCCAAATTATTTCAGCAATACTGTGACGAAAATGGAATAAAAAGGAAATTTTCAATAGCACGAACACCTCAGCAAAATGGAGTTGTTGAAAGAAAGAATAGAACTGTACAGGAAATGGGTAGAACAATGTTGAAGGACTCAAAATTGGATGAAAAATTCTGGGTTCAAGAAATTGATACAACAATCTTCATTATCAACCGAAGTCTTCTCAGAAATAATTGCAACAAGACTCCATATGAATTATGGAAAGGAAAAATAGCTAATGTAAAATATTTTGGAATCTTCGGAAGCAAATGTTATATCAAAAGAGAAGATCAAAATTTGGGTAAGTTTGAATCACGTGTTGATGAAGGTATATTTGTTGGTTACTCACGCAAAAGAAAGGCCTATAAATGCTATAATCTAAGACGAAAATAGATAGTGGAGAGAATAAATGTTACATTTGACGAAGATGGTGTTGTAGCGAGTAATGATGAGGATCTAGAATCTTTGAAACTTGAGACAGAGGCTGAAAAAGACACAGATAAAATTGTAGAACAAGAAGCAACTATCAAAGGGGAAGAAGTAAACAATGATCATAAAGATATACCAGAACAACAACAAGAAGCTCCTCCAAGGAGAACAAAAGAGTGGATTCAAAAGAACCATCCATCAAATCAAATCATTGGTGACATAAATGAAGGTCGACAGCTTCGTTCATCACAACAAGCTCACGTTGCTTTTCTAGCAACCTTTGAGCCTAGCAGTTTTGAGGAAGCCAGCCAAAATAAACATTGGGTAGCAGCTATGAATGAAGAATTGGATCAAATTGGGAAGAATAACACCTGGGAATTAGTTCCATGACCAAAAGATAAAAATGTCATTGGGACTAAATGGGTGTTCAGGAACAAATTGAATGAAGATGGGCAGGTTACCAGAAACAAAACAAGATTGGTTTGCAAAGTCTATGCACAAGTGGAAGGAATTGATTTCGACAAAACATTTGTACCAGTTTCCAGAATGGAAGCCATCCGAATGTTTCTCGCCTATGCATGTTCAAGAAAAATCAAAGTCTACCAAATGGATGTTAAGTCAGCATTTCTGAATGGAGAATTAGAATAAGAAGTTTACATCGAACAACCTGAAGGTTTTCTACTATCACAAAAGGAAGACTATGTCTGCAGGTTAAAGAAGGCTCTATATGGTCTCAAGCAAGCTCCGAGAGCATGGTATGCTAGTCTTGATGGATATCTACGTCAACAAGAGTTCAAGAAAGGTACTGTTGATAGCAATCTTTATGTACAAATAGATAAAGATAATTTAACAATTGTTGAGGTATATGTGGATGATATAATATTTGGTAGCAATGATGATCTAATAAGTAAGAAATTTTCTACAAAGATTCAAAGTGAGTTTGAGATGTCTTTACCTGGTGAGCTGACATACTTCTTAGGGCTTCAAATATCTCAGCAAGAGAAAGGAATATTTATATGTCAAGCCAAGTACATCAAGGAAATGCTCAAGAAATTCAAAATGGAAGATTGCAAACTCATCCTTACTCCAATGGTAACAGGTTGCAAATTGAGCATAGACGACTCATCTAAGGATGTGGATCAGAAGTTGTACAGATCTATGATTGGTAATCTTCTATATGTAACAGCCTCTCGGCTAGATGTTATGCTGTGCTGACAAGTAAAGATTCCAAGCAGCACCAAAAGAATCACATATTATTGTCATCAAAGGAATTCTTCGATATCTAAAGGGCACAGAAGAATATGGCTTGTGGTATCCCAAGGGTAACAATCTCATTATTCAAGCCTTTACAGATGTAGATTGGGTAAGAAGCGTTGATGATCGTAAGAGTACCAGTGGAGCAGCATTCTATCTAGGTGGTTGTCTCGTATCATGGTTGAGAAAAAAGCAAACTTCAATCTCGTTATCTACAACAGAAGCAAAATACATTACAGTAGCATCATGTTGTACTCAAGTCCTTTGGATGAAACAAAATTTGCAAGATATTCAAGTACAATTCAGTGAGCCTATTCCCATATTCTGTGAAAACACTAGTTCCATCAACATCTCCAAGAATACTATCATGCATTCAAAAACAAAACACATTCCAATCAAATATCATTTTGTTAGAGAACAAGTCGTTGAAAATAATATCAAACTTGAGTATGTTTGTACAAAAGAAAAAATAGGCTGATATCTTCACTAAACCTTTACCTCGTGAAGAATTTGAATATCTTCATCAAAAGCTTGGGATTCTCCCAAGTTATCAGTAGATTTTCCCTTTTCAAGAATATAAAGTGGGAGTGGAAGTGTGTACAGGTCTACAGGACGATTGTGTGTCAGCGAGAGTGGAAGTGTGTACAGGTCCGCAGGTTGGTTGTGTTTCAGGGGGAGTTACCCTTTGCCATTGATGTCAAAAGGGGAGAGAATGTTGCTAAAGAGTCATTAAGTGATCGGGGGGGGGGAGTAATTTCTGTGTTGTCATCAATGAAAGCAAAGGGGCGGGGAGGGATTGTTGATCAACGGCTATCTTTTCTATTGGCTGATGTCAACCCAAGCAAAGACCAGGAGTAAACTCAATATTTCATGGGAATTTTGACCTAAAAATTAATATATTCTGGGTAAATAATGCTTTTGATGGTTTCTACTTGTCGAGATGTTTCCATTGATATATGGCACGCCATGTAATTTTCTGCTTCGCTTGAGATATTCATGTTTGAAGTTTGTACCCCCAGTTAGTGGGCTAAAACCCCATGGGGTTGGGGTATGGGTCATTGAAAATTCATAATTAATATTTTTTAATCTCCTAAGATCCCTCCCACGTTCACTTCTTGAAGCCCCTCTCAACCTAAGCATTCATATAAATTGTGATCTTCATTTCCTCCTTATGTATGGGATTTGGCCATCTGGTCATCGTGGCATGTTCGCTCTAACTTTTTTTCTACGGAGGCTCAGAAGCTGAAATTTTTATGAGGTGAAGCAGAAATCCTGAGGAAGCTTTAGTAAAAATTTCAGATCATGTTGCACAATATTTTTGGAGATATGATCTGTGGAAGTAAGGGTTTTTACAGGCTCCTGAAATTCATATCAAAGAAGTGACCTTCCTAAATTCGTCATAACTCTCTCTCTGTGTATCGGATTGGAATTCCATAAAAAGTGATGGATAGTGCACAGTCTGTAATTTTCTCTCTATCATTTTCAGAATAAAATGAATAAAAAGTGACACATGGCACGCCATACAAGTGCGCTCTTCTAAAATAGTCCATAATTAGGGCAGAGTGAGAAATTGGGTATAAATCTCTCTTGAAGAATCCAAATTGGGTCAGACCTGTGGAATTGGAAATAAGACTCAGAGGAATGCTACAGGACCAAAAATCAGATATTGAGGATCTGAAATAATAGAGATACACTAGATTCAATATCGAGCTCCTAGAAGGCAAGAAAAAGCTAGATCATGTGTTGTCAAGGGTTGCAAAGGACCACCACGGAAGAAAAGAAAAGCAAGGTGCAGCAAGAGTAACATGACATGAGCACAAACCAAGGTGCATAACAGTAGCAAGAAGTTCATCATATGAAGTCTTCAAGTGGGCAGCACTGCATACAATCATTGTAAAGGTATCATTGTACTTATTCATTGTAAATACATTATTGTATAAATTGTACTAGTATCTATCTGCCAAGGGTTGAAGAGGAAATGCTGGGAGGTCTAGGATAATAATTAGGTGGTTGTGTTAAAGTTTGGGTTATGGTCTAGTATATCTTCTTCTTCTACATCATTCTATATCATTGTAAATTGGACCATTTTCCCTGCTACGGGAGTCCATTCTTCTTTTATTCTTCTACAGGGTGGTAGGGTTGTGCTAGGGTGAGTTGTAGCTCATTGGGTGTTGGGGCATCCGTTCAATTAACTACTGAAGAATCTTAGGGGTTGGAGCGTCCATCTAGTGGGAGCTAGAGAAGAATGATTTTCTAGATTCTAGGAAGTTGGAGCTTTATTTTCAATTGGAGTTGAATATTAAAGAATTATTAGAAAAGCATTAGGTGGTTTTTGTCCCAGAGTGGGTTTCCACCTTAAAAACTGTGTGCATTTGTGTTCCTCTTGTTTGCTGCTATCATTGTAAAAACACTGATAATAATTGAAAATTAACTAATGCTCTAATTGAAAGAAATACTGATTCACCCCCCCTCTCAGTATTTCCAACACAGAACAGTTTTTCACATGGACAGTTCTAGCTATCAAGGAAGCCAAATTTTTCAGAGTGATCAATATCACTTGAGAGCCAATAATAGAAGACTTAGAGATCAAGTGGTGGATTTTGAGCAGAAATTGAAATTGACTCAGAGTGAGTTAAAGAGCAAAGGTGCAGAATGATAATCATTAAAAAAGTCGAAAGCCAAATCAAGTAGGAACCTCATGAAAACTGTGTTTTTCAGTTCATATGACCTTTTGATTTGACAAAACCAGTGTTATTTTGAGTTTTGGAACATTTATGGTTTTCATTTTGAAAAAAATTGGACAAAACTGCTCACTTAGAAGTTTCGTAGCGCAAACAACATAAAAAGAGTGAAAAGCGCTACGAAACTGCTGTAGCAGCTTTTTTCACTCTTTCTCATAAATTTTTGAAGGAAAAAAATATGAATTATTAATTTAAATTTCCAGGGAGGCTGTATTAAATGATTATAAAGAGAAACGTGGAGGAAAGAAATCAAAATTTTGACAAAAAGAAGGCAAAAGAGTTGTGCTACGAAAAGTGCTACGAAACTGTGTTGTTTTCCTAGCACAGGTCTATTTCAGCTCATTTGAACAGTTTGATGATATTTTTGGACAGCTGGAACTTAGGGAAGATTTTGGGCAAGTGTTACTTTAGTTTATAACAGCAAGTAATCTCGAAATGATGAGTTTATGATGGTCAAAGTGTCTCAAGAGTGCAAAGGACTCTATGCCTAGAAAACACGGGACTGTTTCCTACTTTGATGGAGGTTAGCATTATGGTCATGATTAAGTGTTGGAGATAATCATCTAGATTCGACTAGGTGTTAATAAATTTTGCAAAGAATGTAATATAATTAAGGTAAGGTTGTTATATATAGGTGATTAAGAGTTTTAATCCTATTTGTAATAGCACTGTTTAGTGGATTAGCTATCCTTTTGTAATAAATACCATGTCATATGGTTAGGCAAGGTGTCAAGAGTCAGGAGTTCAATGTATGTAGCTGTAGATAAGGTCATCTTATGTTGTAAATGATCTATAAAAGATCAAGAAGTCAAATATGGCAAGGGTTGGACATTTTTAGCAAGAGATTGTGTTTATTGTAAGTGACTGGTTTCCAGCTTAATACAGAGTTTTCTACTTAGCCAACTTGAGATTCATAAAGAGTTCTAGTGTGTTCTTGTTCTAATTGCATCTTATTACTATCTTATGAAAATGATGTTTGTTTATGTTACTTAGAATTCATATTTGATGCTATGACTTCCTATATAGACAAACTAACTGTGTTTTTTACTATTTCACATGTCTACCTCTTGACTAGAACTCTGATATGCCTTGACTTCCATGCTAGGTAGATTATTTGGTTTTACTGAAACTATTTTGAATCCATAAGCCCAATGTGCACTTACTAATGTGATTTTCAACCAATATCTATCATTTATCAACCTAATACCCCACATAGAGTTGGCCATCTATATATTTATCAAAATCATTAACCCTTAAGAGAGCCCTCTCAAGTTGAGGAGGCTAAGCCTCAATCGAAAGATTGGTTTGAAACAGTTACATGAGATTGATTTGACTAGAAGTCTATCAGGTCTAATTTTGTGATAACATTTTGGTGCATCTTCCGGGAGCCTGAAGATTATATTTTCCCGAAATTTTGAAGCTGAACTTCTGAAGGTAGCAGGAGCTTAGGAAAATTTTAGAGGCTGCATCTACCTTGGTGACTCCATTAAAAATTTATATTATCAAAGGTGGCTTCAAGAAGGAGATACACGAGAAGTAATCCTGACCCAGATCAACCTGCCATTTTGGACAATCCAAACACCATTTCCAGAGGCAGTCAAAGCATTTCTGAAATATCAGGTACTCCATCACATTCGAAATATTTGTCCTCTAAAATATTAAGAAGTCCTGAAGATAAAAGAGTTGATGATAAAATCCAGGAAGTCTTATTTAGATCTGAAAGTGAAAAAGAATTAATTGAAATAATATTAGACTTGCATAAGAGAGGTATTGACACTTCAGCTCTAGTAACACAAGAAGATAAAGAGGAGTTTTGTGAAGCTGTTACTTCTTAATTGTTGTTGGAAAGAGAGTCTTTAGATACTTTAAAAGAGATTTACCCTTTTGAAGTTTTGTTGAAAATTAAAGATGGTTTACCTCTTCCGAATTGGAGTTCAATTGTTAGTAGACAACCAAGACCAAGTAGTCCTCCTCATAACAATTCTTCATCCTCTACTGATGTCATTCCTAAAGCTGTCATGGTTCCTTTAGCCATGGATACAAATATACCTCCTCCACCTGTTGCACCTGCTAGATATGCCCCTCTTTTTCTTCCAGCTATTTTACATGACCTCCTTAGAAAATATGCTGCTACAATCATAACTTGGGGAAGTGATGAAGATATTACAACAGAAGAACATGTGGATCAATTTAATGATTTTATAGATAGGGAGGAGGTTGATCATGAAGATGTTAGGCTGAGATTGTTTTCTCAAATATTTACTGGTGAAGTTAGGAAGTTGTAAAAAGCCCTTACTCCTGGAAGTATTCATAATTGGAATGAGTTTGAAGATACTTTTTTGAGGAAATGGGGAAATAGAAATAATCCAGTACAAGCCCTCACTGAATATAACAGTTTAAGAAGAGTTGTGGATGAGACTGTTCAAAAATTTTCAAAAGGGTTTAACAAGGCTTATGACTCTATTCCTGCCCATTTAAAACCTCCACAAGCTTTAGCTCAGATGAGATATGTCGAAGCCTTTGACTATGATTTTTCTATACTGGTGAGAGAAAGAGAATCTCCTTCACTTGCTGAAATGCAGAATGATGCAGTGAAGGTGGAAGTGAATACGATAGTAGCCAAAAGGTAAAAAATGGGTAAGACCAAGTTAAAAGAAGAAGAGAAGCCTTCCACCTTTGCCTCTGATGATAGGTTTGATTCAATGATGAAAACAACAGAAAAATTGATGGATAGGTTGGCTCTTGGGAACACCTCTCCTCCTCCTGCACAACATGAACCTTAATTTAGAAACCCTCAGTTCAGGAGACCTCAAAATCAGCAGAGACCAAGAGAAAAAAAAAATCAGTAGCCTGAACCTCCAGTGAGACCTCCTTTCCAGAAAAACCAACAGAACTTAGTTGACGAAGAAGATGATCTTGAAATTCCTGAAGAGTTTATTCACTGTTTAGATGAGGAAATGTCTGTAATTTTCTTGACTAAAGAGGAACACGATGAATCAGACCAAGGTAATCATGGAGGAGAACCATCAGACTATCTTAAAGGGTATCAACATGCTATTTTTGAGATGCAGAAACAATACAATCTCAGAAATAGAAATGTGCCAATCATTGCAAATAAAACACATCATAAGAAAGATACACCTAAGCCTGCTGATGGTAAGAAAGATGCACCTTCTGATGGTAAGAAATATATGCCTACCCTTCTTCCTATCAAAGAAACTGAAAAATCCATTTCTGTTTTCAGTTTGGAAAATGAAATTTGTAAGATCAAAATACCTGTACCTTTTGGTAATATTCTAAAAGTAAATGAGTATAGAAGTAAGATTTTCAAAATGTTGAATTCGCAACCAGAAGCTGCTAATATTTTGAATATGCATGAGGATCATCCAAATTTTTACTTGGGTCCAAGATTAGAAGATGAAAAGAATGAGGAGGTGCCTCCTCTTTATGTGAGCCTTAGCATTCATGACATGACATTACATAATGCTATGTTAGGTTCAGGCGCCTCTCACAATCTTATGCCCAAAGTAATTATGGAAAGGATGGGGTTGGAAATAACTAGACCATATAAGGACTTGTTTTCTTTTGATTTGAAAAGAGTTCAATGCATTGGTTTAATTAAGGATGTTATTTTGGCTCTAACACAAGTTCTTGCTAAGACTGTAGTCATGGACATCGTGGTAGTAGACATTCCACCGAAGTTTGGTATGCTACTATCAAGGTCATGGGCAACAAAAATCAAAGGTACAATGCAAATGGACCTTACTTATGCCACCATCCCTGTTTTCGGTGTGCAAAGGAGGTTATATCGGGAGATAATGATGGCTTACATGGTGAGTAGTAAGGAATTTTTTTTCCAATGTATGCTCTTGATATTTAACTTGGAGCTGCTATTCTTTTCAATGAATTGACTAATGAAGAAGAAGATGAGAAGAAAGCAGAAAATCAGCAATCTGAAATTCAGCAGTCCGAAAATTAGCAAGCAGAAGGTCAACAAGTTAGTGATAAGGATACAGAAGGTTGGTGGTCATTACATTTTGATGGATCAGTGGGAAAATATGGGGCAGGAGCAGGGATTTGGATCACAATTCCAAGTGATAAAAGTAAGCTCCTTTCCTACAAATTGAATTTTGATTGCACGAATAACATGACTGAGTATGAATCCTTGATTTTGGGTTTAGAAGTTTTGAAAAGAATGAATGCCCAAAATTTTTTTGTTTTTGGATATTCATAATTGGTCATTAAAAAAGTTTAATGTGCTTATCAAATAATTGATATTAGGATGAGGGCACATAGAAAATTCTTTTTGGACTTGTTGGAAAATTTCCAAGCCTACTCATTCATTGTCAAAACCAGAGATCAAAACTCCATTGTTGATTCTCTTGTTGTCTCTACTAGTCTTTTCATCATTCCTATACATTCCACTGAAAAATATGAGGTTGAGGTTCGCCATAGACCAGCCATCCCCGATAACATTACTCGTTGGAAAGTTTTTGAGGATGATCAACTAGTGAAGAACTTTATTGAACTGAAAGAAGAGTTTGAAAATACACAAGTAGATCAGTAAAACATGCTTGCTGAAACCAAAGGAAAGTCTAAAGTTTTGCAACTGAAGAATAATTCAATACCAAAGGGTCTTCTAACTCTCGATTTTTTTTTTTGATTAGAATGGTATTTTTAAATCTCCTTAGATACAAGATGATGATGAAGAGGTGGAGAGTTGTAACATTGGTACAATAGCTATGCCCAAAATGATTAAACTTTCAAATTTTCTTTCAGTAGATATGAAGTGCAGATATATTGAGATGATGAAAAGGTTCATAGATGTTTTTGCTTGGAATTATGCTGACTTGAAAATGTATGATACAACTATTATTCAACATAATATTCCCATCAAAGAAAATGACAAGCCTTTCAAGCAAAAGTTGAGGAGGATTAATCCACTTCTCATGCCATTGATTGAGAAGGAAGTCAAGAAACTTTTTGATGCGAAAATTATTTTCCCAATCAGATTCTCAAATTGGCTTGCAAACTTAGTTCCGGTTAGGAAAAAGAGTGGATAAATCAGAATATGTATTGACTTCAGAAATTTGAATAAAGCTTCTCTGAAGGACAACTATCTTCTTCCAGTGATGGATCAAATTTTGCAGAATATTGTTGGTTCCCAAAGGATGTCTATGCTTGATGGTTTTTCAGGGTACAATCAAATCCTTGTACATCCGGATGGTTAGGAAAAAAGAGCCTTTACTACACCATGGGGCACTTTCATGTATGCCAAGATTCCATTTGGTCTCATGAATGCAAGAGCTACCTTTCAAAGGGCAATGAATATTTCTTTTTCTGAAGAAAAGGACAAGATGGTGGTTGTTTATTTTGATGATATAACAATGTTTTCAAAGAGGGAAGAAGATCATTTAAAATACCTTGAAAGAATTCTACTGAAATGTAGAAGGTTTGGCATCTCTCTAAATCCCACTAAAAGTATCTTTGCTTTAACTTCAGGTAAATTACTTGGACACATCATTTATAAATATGGGATTAAGATTGATCCAAACAGGGTCAATGCAATTTAGAAGGTGGATTTTCCAAGTAGGAAGGAGATTCATCTTTCCTTGGAAAGGTAAATTTTGTAAGGTGATTTATTCCTAATTTTGCTGAAATTGTGAAGGATATAACAAGGATGTTGAAGAAAGGAGTTTAAATTAAGTGGATAGCAGAAGAAAAGCACTCATTTGAGGAGATCAAAAAGGCACTCACACAAGCACCGATTTTGATCAGTCCAGATTTCTCAAAAGAATTTCTGGTTTTACTTTTGCATCAGAAAATACTATTGCTGGATTTTTACTACAAAAGGAGCAACAAGGTATTGAGCAGCCTATTTCTTTCTTTAGTAGGACATTGGCTAGCTCTGAGCTAAAGTATAATACCTTAGATAAGCAAGCCTATGCCTTGGTGAAGGCTATAAAAGATTTCAAAATTTATATTCTGCATTCTCATATTGTGGCTTTTGTTCCTAATATTGTTGTGAAAGACATCCTCACTCAAGCTAACCCTGATGGTAAGAGGGGAAAATGGATTTCAAAATTACTGGAGTATGATATAGAGATTAAGCCAACAAAATTGGTCAAAGGGAAAGGCTTAGCAAAACCGATCGCATAGTCAAACTTTGACTATCTTGACATGAATTTAATTGCAGAAATATTAGAAATTTCAGATGAGGAAGAAGAGCTAGTCGCTTTTGAAGAAAAATACATCACTTCAGAGTGGTACAAGGATATTCTATTTTTCCTACATCATCATAAAGAACCTGTTGAGCTGATAAAGTATAAGGTAAGATTTGTGAAGCTGAAGTCCTTGAGATATTATATTTTTGATAGAAATTTGTTTTGGAAGGATATTGGCAGAATATTGTTGAATTGTTTGCTGGAAGAGGAGGCTGATAAAGTAATTGAAGATTTCTACAAAGGGGATTATGGAGGTCACCATTATTGGAAAGATATAGTGAACAAGATTCTTAGAGTAGGGTACTATTGGCCTACTATATTTAAGGATGTCTACAAAAAGATTGCTACCTGTCATGAATGTTAGATCTTTGATGGTAAGAAGAAGCTTGTACCTTTACCTTTAATGCCTATCTATGTGGAAGCGCCATTTCCACAGTCGGGGCTAGATTTTATTGGGGAGATTCATCCATCATCATTAGGACAACATTGTTGGATTCTCATAGCGAATGATTACTTCACTAGATGGATTGAAGCAATTCCAACTAGGCAAGCAAATCATTCTGTTATTATTTCTTTTCTAGAAAATAATATCTTGTCTAGGTTTGGTTGTCCGATGAATATTGTAACTAATAATGCACAAGAATTTAAGTCTAAGAAACTGATCAATTTCTGTCATCAATATCATATTACTCTTGGGCATTCTATTGCATACTATCAGCAAGGGAATGGTCTTGCTGAATCTTCTAACAAGAGGATTGTGAGGATCATCTAAAAGGTGTTGCAGGAGAATAAGAAGGCTTGGAATTTGAAGCTGAAGTATGCCTTATGGGCTGATAGGAAATGCACAAAAAGGTCAATTGGAACTTCACCATATGAGCTGGTATATGGAGCTGAAGCTATTTTTCCTACATCATTAGGGGTACCTGTCATGAAGCTGATTCAAGTATTAGAAGAGGAACCCAATGCAGTCTAGAGGAGAATAAATTAGCTAATAGCTCTGCAAGAGAAGAGGGATGAAGTTTACAACAAAAATTAGCAATCTCGAGACAGAATCAAAAGGACATTTGATAGGAAGATCAAGGAGTAAAGTTTTCAAATTCAGGATAAAGTGCTGAAATGGGAAGCCATAATTGAAGCGAAAGGAAAACATGGTAAGTTTGAGAAATTGTGGAAAGGTCCTTTCAAGGTAGCTGCTTTCCATGGAAACAATAATTACATATTGCAGGAGATGGATGGAAATCATATGCTTGAGGACCTTTCAATGGAAAGTTTTTAAAGCATTACTCTTCCTCAAATCTGATTGATCATTCATGTCATTGTACATATTCCATTTTATGAGTTTTTCTGCTAATAATGACAAGCTAAATCAGAAATCTTGAGCCCGAGGTGAAGGCCATTAGAGCTTGAGGAGAAAGCTTGGCAATTTTGAATTTTTTTTTCTGTTTTTGTCAAGAAAACAGATAGCAGCACTGGAACTATTGGTTCTTAGTGTACCACAGGGGCACACTATCCCAAGTGGAGCAATTTTTATCACCTAAAAATTTTCAGAACATCATTGTGTCAATTATGTTTTTGGTTATGGTTGTAAATTCGGTTTAGAAGTCAATTTAGGATTTGGTTAAGGGTAGGTTAGATTCCTATAAGTTCAAAGGTCATCATTAAGTTCAAGTAAAGTCTTTAAAAGGTCCATTCATTGTCAAAATATCCAAAATTTCCATTTAGGAGTCATTCCATAAAGTTTCAGGTCAAAAATTTTCATTTAGCTAGGAAACCTTACTTTCGTAGCACCACTAGTTCAAAAAAGTGGATTTGTGCTATGAAAGCGCTAATAGTTTTGTAGCGCAAACTGGGAAAAATACACTTCTGGTGCTACGAAAGTGTGGTTTCTTAACCGTCTTGTCAACTGAGCTGAAATTTGTCAGAATCCATTGGGAAATGATAGGTTAGTGGTATGATGAGTCAGTTAGTGATGAGATTCAATGTACTTACCCATCTTACAGTCATCATTGTCATGATAGGGCATGAATGAGGCATATTTCAGTTATGAGGTGACACTTCAAATTCAAAATCTTGCTTAATTGGTCATATACATTTCTCTTGCGTCCATTCGAATGTCTAAATTCTAAAGTGTCAATCCAAGCCTGTGGCTATTTAATATAAAGTTTTTCTTCATCTTATTCAAGCGAGGCTGCTGTCATATAATCAAGAAAGGCTTCTGTCATATAATCAAGCGAGGATTTTTTATATACTCAAGAGAGGCTGTTTCATATATTCAAGTGAAGCTGATAGAGTTTTCTGTGAAGCATGGAAGAGGAAAAGAGAGTCCACAATGGAGGACATTGCTTAAGATATGAGCCTAAAAATATGAAGTCCATAGTTGAAGATCCAGTAGTGAAGGAGGCATTCAGTAGAGTAGGTTGTCTTCAGTTTTGTGAAAAGCTACAGGGTTGCCACACACAGGTGTCTAAAGAATTTTCCTTGCACTTCAATGGAACAACTACCAAGGTTGGGATGCTAAATGTGCCAATTACACCAAATTTTATTGCTGATGTGATAGAAATACCAAGGGGATAAGAAACATGGTTTAAAGGTTTCAAATTCGATATGGAGCCATGCAAAGAATTTATGAAACCTCAGTATGCATATATGGACCTAAATAATGCAATCCCTAGAAGATGCATCAAGGATAATTATGCAAAGCTACTACACAACATCCATAGATATTTTACATGTGAAGGCAGGTATCATAAGGTATACACATATCATTTCAAGCTACTTTTTCATTTCATAGGTAAACTTTCACTTGATTTGCCCCTTTACATTTATAGGAGTCTTGCTAAAATGGCTGATAAAATAAAAGCCAAATATGAAGGTTGTGAAACATCTTTGTTTCATCATGGTTTGATGAAGTTATTGGTTTTCAATGAGCTTCAGAAGATAGAAAGGGATTGGTCATCCTTTTTTTTTATGAATGGTTTTGAGTTGGAGGCATTAAATCCTGCAAGAAACCCTAAAACTAAAGGAACTCCATCACCACCAGTAGCAGAATCTAGTCAACCTACGGTTGCAAAACCAAAGGATTTGTAAAATTGAAGCTAAGGAAACAAGTTGAGAAAAGGGAAAAGTAGACACAAGTGTTTGATCCTCGAACTCCATCACCTGCAAAACATAGGTCAAATATTATCAGAAAGGAAAAACATAAGCAAGTTTCCAGTAAGAAAGAAATCAAAAGAGTGACAAGAAGCCAAGCAGAGGCATGAAAAGGAAGGACAATTGTTTCAGTTTCAGAGGACAACCCAGTAATTAAGGGAAATTTAGATGACATCCTTCATGCAATTGATATAGAGGAGACACCCATTGTGCAAGCTGACTTTATTAAAGAAGATGAGCACAAACAAAAAAAAGCTAAGTCTATAAAGAAACTTGTGTTTGAGGGTGAAAATGCAACTTTTATCTTTCAAGCTAGAAATCCTTTAACTAGGCATGCTAAGAAACTCAAGGAAGGTATCAAGGAAGTTCAAGAAACTATTGAAACAACTAAATTCACTGAAGAAGTGTTTTATCTCTCCTCACCTACATTAGAGCATGCAACTAGCAAAAAAAAGAAGGGAAAAGAAGAAATGACAGAGTGTCAACATCTTGAAGAGAAATTGAGGTTAGCAAACCAAGAAATTTTTGTGATGAGAAATAGGGCCAGAAAGAATAGTATTTAGAAAAAAGAGTTTAAAAGAATGAAGGCACTGAGGGAAGGTCAAACTGGTTCTAGGTCTGAAACCCCAAGAAGTGGAGAACATTTTTTCACATGGATAGTTCCAGCTATCAAGGAAGCTAACTTTGTCAGAGTGATCAATACTCACTTGAGAGATAGTAATATAAGACTTAGAGATCAAGTGGTGGATTTGGAGCAACAACTGAAATTGACTCAGGGTGAGTTAAAGAGCAAAGGTGGAGAATGATAGTCATTAAAAAATTCAAAAGCCAAATTAGGTAGGAACCTCATGAAAACTATGTTTTTCAGTTCATATGACTTTTTGATTTGACAAAACTAGTGTTATTTTGAGTTTTGGCATATTTATGGTTTTCATTTTGAGAAATTATGGACAAAACTTCTCACTCAGCAGTTTCATAGCGCAAACAATGTAAAAAGAGTGAAAAGCGCTATGAAACTACTGTAGCAGCTTTTTTCACTCTTTCTCATAAATTTTTTAAGGGAAAAATTATGAATTATGACTTGAAAATGCCAAGGAGGATGTATTAAATGATTATGAAGAGAATCATGGAGGAAAGAAATCAAAATTTTGAATAAAATAAGGCAAAAGAGTTGTGCTACGAAAAGCGCTACGAAACTGTATTGTTTTCGTAGCGCAGGTCTATTTCAGCTCATTTGAACAATTTGATGATAGTTTTGGATAGTTGGAAATTAGGGAAGATTTCAGGCAGGTGTTACTTCAATTTCTAACAGCAAATAATCTTGAAATGATGAGTTTATGATGGTCAAAGTGTCTCAAGAGTGCAAAGGACTCTATGCCTAGGAAACAGGGGACTGTTTCCTATTTTGATGGAGGTCAGCATTATGGTCATCAAGTGTTGGAGCTAATCATATAGATTTGACCTAGTGTTAATACATTTGGCAAAGAATGTAATCTAACTAAGATAAGGTTGTTATAGATAGGTGATTAGGAGTTTGAATCCTATTTTTAATAGGACTGTTCAGTGGATTAGCTGTCCTTTTGTAATAAATACCATGTCATATGGTTAGGCAAGGTGTCAAGAGTTAAGAGTTCGATGTATCTAGTTGTAGATAAGGTTATATTATGTTGTAAATGATCTATAAAATATCAAGAAGTCAAATATGGCAGGGGTTGGACATTTTTAGCAAGAGACTATATTTATTGTAAGTGACTATTTTCCATCTTAATACATAGTTTTCTACCTAGCCAACTTGAGATTCATAAAGAGTTCTAGTGTGTTCTTGTTCTAACTGCATCTTATTACTATATTATGACAGTGGTGTTTGTTTATGTTACTCATAATTCATCTTTGATGCTCTGAATTCCTATATCGACAAACTGACTGTATTTTTTACTGTTTCGCATGTGTATCTCTTGACTAGAACTGTGATATGCCTTGACTTCCATGCTAAGTAGATTGTTTGGTTTTACTGAAACTATTTTGACTGCATAAGCCCAATGTGCACTTGCTAATGTGATTTGCAACCATTATCTATCATTTATATACTTAATACCCCACATAGAGCTAGTCATATATATTTTTATCAAAATCATTAACCCTTGAGAGAGCCCTCTCACGTTGAGGAGGCTAAGCCTCAATCGAAAGATTGGTTTGAAACAGTTACATGAGATTGATTTGATTAGCAGCCTATCAGGTATAATTTTTGGATAGCATAATGTTTCTTCTTAATTAAAAAAATTACCATAATTTTTGTTTGATAACAAAAAGCCATTTTTAATTGAGAAGAAAAACCAAGAGAATTTCGACAAGATCACTTAGACTACTCTACTCGAAACTATGGAATTTCTGAATTGGAATTATTGTTAAAGTAAACATACATAACCTCTCTTTTCATTTCTTTTCAGATATGCATAAAATTATAAAGCATGTATAATTTCTTTGATGTCATTTATAAAGCAGTATTCCGAGTATTCCAGAAGTCAATAAGTCATTGGTTTGTCTTTATTTATCAAACAATAATTTAATTAGACCTCTTCCACATAGCATGGGCAAACTAAATGCTTTATCGCCTATATATATATATGACATTATACCTAGTAGTATTAGTTGTTTTCTTATGTTTTTAGATTTAATAAAGAATAATTTTGAAGGATCAATCTCTGAAAATATTGGCAATTGCATATCCTTAACATATTTTTCTGCTCACACAAATAATTTCTATGGGAATATTCCAATATTTTTGGCTAATTGCATTGATATTGAGTTATTTGATTTAAGGAGAAATAAATTGATAGGGAAATTTTCTTACTATTTCCCCTTTTTTTTGTTGGTTTGAAAATTTTAAACTTTGGCTACAATAATTTCTACGGTGACATTCTTAAATGGTTAACAAGTGTCACCCAATTGTCTATCTTCGATTTATCCAAAATTAAATTCATTGTAAGAATGCCATTACATTTTGAAATATTTGTAAACAATTCATTACCTGATAGTGATGAAGGTGGAGAAATTCCAGTTGATATCAAAGGAAGTGAATATAGTCTATCATGCATGTCAAGGAAAAACATGATATTTGATTTGTCCAACAATAATATTATAGGGCATATACTTGCAAGCATAGGAACTTTGAGTAGCTTGCAATTTGCTAAATGTATCTGGCAAGTAGTTGGAAGGGCTAATACCTGCATCTATGAGTAACATATATCTTTCAGAGCAGTTAGACTTGAGCAAGAATAATTTGGGTGCACAAATTCCTGAAAATCTCTCTAAACTATAGAGTTTGGTTGTTTTGAGTGTCTCCTCTAATAACATTTGTCTGCCAATCCCTAAAGGAACATAATTTTCCACATCCAATGCAACATTCTTTCAAAGGAATAAATTCTTAGATAGGTGTCCTTTAGATTCATGTAATAGAAAGGAAAACACATGGAGAGAAGCTCACAATAATAGTAGTAGTTCCCATATTAAAGTGGGATGGCTAAAGCTTCTAGATGACAAGATGGCATTACTCACATTGGGGATTGGATTTGGAATTGGAATTTGGGGAGTAGTTGGTGTGTTGATCTTTTATAAGAGAGTCAAAAAGTTTGTGTTAGGTCTAGAACCTAACAGACAACAACTCTACTCTTCAATGGAGTAATCCAAACAATCGTTGTTGGCTCTATTATGTGCTAAATTTAATTGTCATGTAAATACTAAATGATATTTATGGTTTATTATCTTCTCACATATTAAAAAAAATTAGTGTGACCATTATTTATGATTGTACTTTCAAATTAGCCTTAAGTTTATTTATATCTCTTATTCCTTTTGTATCATATTCAATTAATTTTCAATCAAATAACATAAATATTATATTCTATAAAATAATATAATTTAGAAAAATAATAATATTAATAAGAAATATATTCATGACTTAAATATCTATTTTTATTTATAAATATTCATTTAATATAAAAAATATTATTTATCACATATCTAATAATAATTAAAAATAAAAATTCAACTCTTTAACCTTAGTTTTATTAATTAGACATATCTTCCTTATTATGAAATATGCTTAAATGAAATTGTTATGTTAAAAATTCTTGTGTATTAAAGTCATAATATTTGATCAAATAATTTAATTTTTTATTTTTAATTTTAACAATTTTTTTTTTTTTTTTTTTTTTTTTTTTAAATTTTTTTTCAAAAAGGAAAAATCACATTTTCCATTAATATGAATGAAAATTACATGTTGAATGGTTCATAGAAAATAAGCTTGTTTCTAGAATCATAAGAATAAAAAAATATATACATATTGTCATAATAAAATATAAATTAGTGTCTTATATATGATTGTAGTAGGTCGCTATATCAATTTTCATATATTCGTTCCATACTTTTAATTGTAAATAGAAACAAAAAATAACAAGCGGCATCTCACGAGCTAGAAAGTTGTTAGACACACATGGAATGAAAAAAGGCATGAATGATAAAATAATGAATTGCATTTCTTATTAACATATATGTACATTTATAATACATTCTTGTGACCCTTGGGTTCATCTTCCAAGGTCTCTTGGACTTCCTTTGACTATCCAATTTCCACACCTTAACCCTTAATGGATCCAACATTCCCCCCTTAATCCGAAGGGTTATGTATTTGTCCAAGAAGACATTAGGATATTCCGACACATAGGAAACAGTTAAGTATAGCTTGGTCTAGAGTAGAGTTAGGTAAAGTGTGTTTCTTTACGATGTACATTTGTAACTTATAATCCGACGGTCACGATTTGTAGTGATTCGAGTTCATTCTCTCCTTGGTATTACCAACAATTTATGCATGACTTAGCACCTGATTGGTCCATGATCTCTATTTAAAATGCATGGAAGGTCATTTGTCCGGTAACCGTTTATGAGAGAAGCTGTTATGAAACCATATCCATAAATAGAAGAAAAGAGACATCAATGCCTTATAAATATGCCACTTCGAGGGGGAAACCTCCTTTAAATTACATAAATGAACAATTCTTGGATGATACAAATGAAAAAACCTCCTTATATATATAGGATTCCATGGGGTCACAATATAATCCTAGCTAACCTAACAATAATAATGTAAGGGCACAATAATAACAATATTGTGGTTACAGGGGTACAACAATAACAATAAGGGGGTTACACTAACAACAATAAGGGACTACACTAGTAATATAGGGACCTAACATGCCCCTCTCCTTCAAAAAAGTGTTTTCCTCAATGCTTGTGTAGCTATGGATGCTTATGTATAAAATTCTCATCCTCCCATGTAGAATCTTTAGTGGGTAAGTTCTTCCACTTGATGAGATACTCTGAAATTGATCGATTTCATAGATGTCGAGTTCTTCTTTCCGTGACTACTTTAGGTTCCAATATTATTTCTCCTTCCTCATCAAGTTCTGACAATATTGTTTGAACTGGAATTTTGTCACCTATAACCTTCTTTAAGCATGAAACATGGAAAACTGGATGCACTTGCGAAGAAGCAAAAAGCTCCAATTTGTATGCCATAGTACCAATCTTTTGCAACACCTTATAAGGACCATAGTACTTTGGCGATAATTTATTATCCTTCTTAGCTTGCTTGAGGGACATTTTTTTGTATGGTTGTAGCCGTAAAAATACCCAGTCTCCTATATCAAAACTTATCTCGCTGCGATGTTGATATGCCTTTTGTTTAATTCGATTTTGTGCCGAATTTAGGTTATCCTTTAAGAGTTGGAGAACTTCTTGTTGATGCTCGATGTGATCTTTGACTGCTTGAACCTTAGATTTTTCTCTTAAATATGATGTGACAGATGGTGGATGATATCTAAAGTGCCATAAATGGGGTCGTTTTTGCTGCAGCGTGGAAGGAAGTGATATATCACCATTTAGTTAGAGGTAACCACTTGACCCATTGTGTTTTCTTATCAAATACAAAACAACGAAGATATCCTTCCAAACATTTATTTTACTATGTCAGTTTGACCATTGGATTGAGGATGATAAGATGAGCTATGAGCTAGTTGAGTACCCAAGCAAGAAAATAATTCCATCCAAAAATTTCCAGTAAAAATGGGATCTCTGTCACTTACAATAATCTTTGGGTTTCCATGTAGCTTTTAAATTTTTTCCATAAATGCAGTAGCAATTGTACTTGCTTTAAATGGATGAGATAATGCACAAAAGTATGCATTCTTGGTAAGTCTATCAACTACCACCATGATGACACTCTTTCCTTTGGACTTAGGTAAAACTGTGATAAAATCCATTGAAATATTCTCCCAACGTTGACTTGGAATGGATAAATGTTGTAGAATACCCAGGGTCTTAATTGTCTCAACTTTTTCTTGCTAGAAAACCAAACATTTCGCCACAAAATTTTGAATATCAGATTTAAGGCCATCCCAAAAAATTATTTATTCACCCTGTGGTAAGTTTTTAAAAATCCTAAGTTTCCTCCTAAAGGAGAAGTGTGCAATTCAAAAAGAATCTTTTGTTTTAGTTGGGAATTCTTACAAATATATAAGCGATCTTTGTACCATAAGGAATCATTTTTCCAACTAAATGTATGAAATGTACTAGGATCTTGCTACAATTTTTGAATGAGTGTCCACATTTCTTCATCCTTCTTCCATTCATCCCTTGCTTTGGTTATCTAATATGGTTGGATAATAGAAATGGCATAAAGCAATGCTTCCACCTATTCATCCTTTCTTGAGAGTGCATATACAACAAAATTTAGCTTCCCTTTTTTGTATAAGATCTCAAAGTCATAACCCAACATCTTTGTGACCCATTTTTGCTGCTCTTCTAAAGATAGTCTTTGTCTCAAAATGTTATTAAGACTATCATGATCAGTTTTTACCTTGAAGTGTCTTCCCATTAGGTAAGGTCGCCATTTCTTTAGTGCATGTAGTATTGCCAAGATTTCCTTCTCATAAATAGATTTATGTAAATAATTTCCTTTGATTGGACAACTTTCAAAAGAAATGGGTATTCCTTCTTGCATTAAAACAACACCAATTCCATTTCCAAAGGCATCACATTCCATAATAAAGGTTTTTGTGAAGTCCGACATAGCTAAGACCGGTGCTTGGCACATTGCCTCTTTAATATGTTGAAAGGCCTTAGTTTCTTCTGGAGTCCATGAAAATGCATATTTCTTCAATAATGTTGTTAGAGGTGCTGGTATTCTCCCATAATTCTTAAACAAACTTGCAATAATACCCTGTTAACCTGAGAAATCCTTGCAACTTCTTTATGGTTGTGAGGACTTTCCATTCTTTAATGGCTTTAATTTTGTTAGGGTCTACCTTAACACCCTCATGAGATACAATATGACCCAGATATTCTACCTCTTGTACTCCAAAGAAACATTTGGATGTTTTTGCATATAATTGTTTCTCCTCCAATAGTTTGAGCACCCTATCAACATTTTGAACATGATCCTTCCAGGATCTTTTGTATATTAGTATATCATGAAAAAATACTAGCACAAATTTTCTAAGGAAGGGTTTGAAAATGGAATTCATCAACCCTTGAAATGTAGAAGGTGCATTGGTAAGGCCAAAAGGCATGACCAAAAATTCATAATGAACCTCATGAGTTCGAAATGATGTTTTCAGAATATCTTTAGTCTTCATTCTATTTTGATGATATCTTGAACAAAGGTCCAAATTGGTAAAATAAATTTCTCCATGTAATTCATCCAATAATTCATCAATCACAGGAATGGGAAATTTATCTTTAATAGTGAGCTTATTGAGCTCCCTATAATCTGGACACATGCGCCATGATCCATCCTTATTATGCACCAACACTACTGGAGTAGAGAAATAAATTTGACTAGGTTGAATTATACCAGCCTCTAACATTTATGCAATCATTCGTTCAATTTCGCTCTTTTGGACATAAGGATATATGTAAGCCCTGCTGTTTGGAGGGACACTTCCTGGAATCAAATGAATAGCATGATCATGATAAAAAATAGGTGGGAGTCCTTTGGGAGTTTCAAACACCTTGGAATGATTGTCCAAGACTTTTTGGATATCTGGAGAAATAGATTATTTTGATGTTGGAACTTCTAGTGAGCATAATTGTGAAATTACGCCTTGTTTTTCTTTCTTCAGAAGCTCTTTCATGATATTATAGCTTATTATCTTTCCCGTATTCCCTGTAATACCACGTAATTCGACTTCCTTTCCTTATGAAAAAAAACTTCAAAAAATGTTCTTGAAAATTAAAATCTACCATCCCCAAAGATTGTAACCATTGTAATCCTAGTACAACATCAGCACCTCCCATTAGAATGGAAATCATTGGACTATTCAATACATATTCCCCCATGGCTAGCTTGATATTATATCATTTTCCAAAGCAATTTATTGTTCCTCCATTTGCAACCATCACTTGAAATTCTGGTGTTGGGTATAGGAAACAATTAAATTCCTTGGTTACCTTATAATGAATAAAATTATGGGTACTACCCGAATCAATCAACACTATTACCTTTTTCTTCTTGATATGTCCTTCTATCTTGAGAATTTTATGAGTGGTAATTCTTGCCAATACATTACACGATATGGTCAAACTCATTTCTTCTTCTTCTCGATTTGGTTCCTGGTGTATATCCTCTTCTTTTGAAGCTTCTTGTTCATTTTCTTCCTCATCTTCACAATCTATGTAGAATAATTTCTTCTCTTCACACTTATGACCTTTAGTGTATTTTTTCTATCACAGCTATAGCAAATCCCTTTTGCTCTTTTTTCTTCCAATTGTTGTGCTATCAACCTTGTAGGCTATGAAAGTCTAGGAGTAGCAACACTTCCATCTTTAGAGATGTGAGTGGTAGGCTTCCTTGTCGCCATAATTTTACATTCAATTTTTCTTGCCAACCTGAATGCCTTCCCCAATGAATCAGGTTCCCAAATGTGAATCTCATGTTGGATATTATCCTTTAATGTCCCTATGAAGACATCAATTCTGTGTTTTACCTTTGTAATCAAACACACAAGTGGTAAGTCAAACAAATTTGTTGATGCTTTGAGCAGAGTAAATTTGATTATGTAGGAATTGAAGATTGGAATTTTGGGGTTTGAAGAGATGATTGATATGTATAAATAAAACACAGATTTTAAAGAAATATATCCAGATATTAAAAATTTTGTGATTCATAAGGGAAGACAGTGGTTGGACTACCTGATTCAAGGAGGATTTTTGTTCAAGAATAATAAACTGTGTATACCTAAGTTCTCCATGAGGGAAAATCTGATTAAGGAAAAACACTGTGGAGGACTATCTGGACACTTTGGACAGGATAAAACATTTTCTCAGGTAAGTGATTTTTATTGTTGGCAAAAAATGCAAGCTGATATCAAAAATTTTGTTGAGAAGTACAGAATTTGTCAACATGCCAAAGGAAGAATCCAAAACATTGGGTTATATCAGCCACTATTAATACCCAATAGACCTTGTGATGTTGTCAGCATGGATTTTGTTTTAGGTTTGCCAAAGACTCAAATAGGACATGAATATATCTATGTTGTCGTAGATAGGTTTTCTAAAATTGCTCATTTTATTTCTTGTGAGAAAACTAGTGATGCAACTCACATTGCTAAATTATTTTTCTGTGAAGTTATAAGATTACATGGACTTCCTGTGAGTATTGTTTCAGACAGAGATACAAAATTCGTAGGACACTTATGGAGGACTCTATGGAAGAAGCTAGGTACAAACCTTAGTTTCAGTTTAGCCTATCATCCTCAGACAGATGGACAAACTAAATTGGTGAACAAGAGCTTGGGAAACATATTAAGGAGTTTGGTTTAAAAAATTCCAAAGCAATGAGACTTAGCACTTGCTCAAGCTAAATTTTCCTATAATGATACTCCTAACCGGAGTACCGGGATGATTCCGTTTCAGATTGTTTTTGGAATGCATCCAAGAGGTGTGTATGAACTTAGATATTTGAGCAAACAAGAGACAAGGAGTGCAAAGGCTAAAGAATTTTCAAAACAGATACCGAAGTTGTATGAAAATGTCAAGCAGAGATTATAGAAAAACATCCAAAAGTATAAACAAAGGGCTGATATGAAGAGGACTGAAAGGGAGTTTCAAGTAGATGATTTAGTCATGGTTTATCTGAGGAAGGAAAGGTTTCCAATCCGGACCTATAACAAACTTAAAGTGAAAAATATAGGGTCATGTAAAATTTTTAGGAAGTTTTCCTCAAATGCATATGCGATTGAGTTACCAGAAGGGGTTAGGATATCACCCATATTTAATGTTGCATATTTGTACCCATACAAAGAAATAGAGAAATAAATACAAGAAAAACCTACAGAAGAGGAGGACCAGACTCTGAATTGGAAGGAACAGATGCCAAAGACAGTAAAGAAATAAGTGGAAGCCATTCTAGAGAAAAGAGAAACAAAGAAGACTAGGGGACAAACCTATTATCAGTATCTAGTCAAATGGAAAGGACAAGCAGTGGAGTATGCCAATTGGGTGACAACAACCGAGTTACAGAAGTTTAATTTGGATCCTGAAACATTGATGGATCAATCTTTTCTTCCCCGAGAGTATGATGCAGGAGCATCTGGATTTAGCCAACAATGTGATTGTGTGTTCACACATTGTGGCTAATGAGTGGTGAAAAAAAATTGGTTATTAATACTTTGTTAAGCTTTAATTGTGAGGATTTAGTTTGTTTTGATTTCCTAAATTAAATAGGAATAAAAATAGCACATTGGTTCTCCCTGTGAGGAGATCAAACCAAGTAGGCTAGATCATTAAGATAGGATAGAATTTTTTTGTTAGAGTGGTTCAACAGAGAGATAATAAAAGACAAGAGAACCACTTTCAGGTAGATATAAGGATGAATAAGTGTGAGGTATGAAATAGGTGTGAAAGTGGTGTGATAGAGAGTGAATAGAATGGAGAATCAATGTAATAATCTATCCATCAAGTGCAAGACTCTGTGTATTTTTATTATTGTTAATTCCAAGTATGTTTGTAGTTTTATTCAGCTTTTTGTTTTAAATTGTCGCTTTTTATTTATCTACTGTAGTCTCGATATCACATCGTGCACGTAGGGGTTTCCGTCTAATATGTTTTTGTGAAATTATAAATTGAGTCGAGCTTGCGAAGTCATGATATAGGCCTTTACAATGATTTTATCATTGACTGCACATTTTATCCAAGGAAGGACCTATTAGACGTGTGAGCAGAGAAGATACAATGAGGACAGTTTGATCTGGGCATAGATCAACGACGGAGATTAAATCGCAAACCCAATAGAATATCGCAAATCAACAATTTTTATGTTTATTGCTAAGTCATCGTAATTTATATGTTTTAAATTGCGATGCGATGAGGAGCCACATGTCGTCTGAAGAGTGACATCACTATATTGCAATCAGCGACTTTTATCATTACATGTTAAGACATCTTAAGTTAAGTTGTTTAAGTTGCGATGAAAATTATATCACATACCATAGAAGATGAGGAGAACTCGTTATGGTAAATGTTAAAAGGTGCGACGTGCGATAAGGTTTTCGGGCTGATTTGTGAAATCACAAAATCACAAACATTGGGAAATTCTTAAAGTTTCGAATTTGTGAGGAGGTAAGTTATTAAAGTTGTGAAGTGTGATCCGCCATGATTCATCACCACTTGTGTGGGCCCATAAACCACAGGCTCCGCGTATTTTGAAAATTTGCAGTTTTGCTGTATAAGACTTGCATGAAGAAATCTACATGGAACAACCCCCTAGCTTTATCCAAAACGACTCTAGCCTTATTTGTAACCTTAGGAAGTCTCTTTATGGTCTCAAAAAATACCCTCGGGATTTGTATGCCAAAATGTATAGCTTTCTCTTAAATAATAGCTTTTCTAGATGTCATTCCGACAACACTATCTACACCAAGAAAGTGGGTAACTCCTTAATCATCCTTGTTCTTTATGCTGATGATCTTATCCTTACTGGTAGTGATCCCAACCATATAAACCATTTGAATTATAGCCTCAAAAATAAGTTTGAAATGACATACTTATGCCACTTTCATTATTTCCTTGGTCTTCAAGTCTTGCAATCCAAAGAAGGTATTACCCTTTCTCATTCCAAGTATGCCTATGATATTCTCCGCCACTTTCACATGGAAGAGTGTAAGCCAACCCCTTCTCCCTTTCAGTCTAGAGTCCAAGTTTCAGTCACTTGTACTTCCCCTGAAGTTCGTGCTACCTCATATTTTCAACTTGTTGGTAAAATTCTGTATCTAAGCCATACCTGTCCTCACCTTTCCTTTGCCATTGGTCTTGTTGCTCAGTTTATGGAAAAACCTCATGAAAGTCACTAGAAATAAGATAAAAGAATACTTCGATATATTCGAGGTACAGTTCAGTTCAGGATTCATTACAGTGTAGGAGAATCTCCATTGTTGGTTGGTTTCACTAATTCTGATTGGGTTGGTGACCTTGATGATCGAAAGTCTACTGCAGGTTATGTATTCAATCTTGGTTCAAGACCTATTACATGGTATTGTAAGAAACAAAGTGCCATATCTCTTTCTTTGGCAGAAGCAGAGTATCGTGGTATTATTGAAGCCAGTAAGGAAGCCCTGTGGCTTTGCCATATCCTGTCTAAATTTGGTCTTCATCAACAACATCCAACTACACTTTGGTGTGATAATCAAAGTGCCATTCAACTATGCAAAGATCCATTTCAACATGAATGCATGAAACACATTGAGCTACATATACACTTCATCAGAAATCTAATTCATGATTGTGTTCCTGAAGTTCACTATTTTTCAACCGATGATCAAGTTGTTGATATATTTAGAAAGGCTCTCACAGAAGCAAAGTTTACCAAACTTTGATCTATGCTTGGATTTCAAGAAAGTTATCATTAAGGGGGGATAGGCCCTAATGCCTCCTTCTTTCTCCTATTTTGTTACCTTTGTAAATCCTTCAATCCTATCCCAAGTTGTTCTTAAGGGGGGTATTAGGATATTCCGACACATAGGAAATAGTTAAGTATAACTTGGTTTAGCATAGAGTTAGGTAAAATGTGTTTCTTTACTATGTACTTTTGTAACTTATAATCTGATGGTCACAATATTTAGTGATCCGACGACTCATTCTCTCCTTGGTATTACCAACACTTAATATGTGGCTTAACAATGAATTGATCCATGATCTCTATTTAAATAGCATGTAGGGTCATTTTTCGGGTGACCATTTATGAGAGAAGCTTATGTAAAAATTTCCTTCTTTATATTAATAAATTGCTTGAAGTGGTCACGTTGGCTCAGGTTGTGGATTGTTTCCCTCTTTGAGGGTTTTAACCACGTTAAATACTGGTTTACTGATCTATGATCTGTTTGTGAGTGGCGACCTTTGGTGTTTGATCTAAGGAATTTACCCTGTAAATTCCTACATTCACCAGGTCATCATTTGGATTTTCGGTTGATCAGGCATGGGTTCTCGTCATTGTTTAATATATACAACATCATTATCACTATTATAATAAGAATAAGTGATTTTATTAATAAAGTCAGTGATAGTGTCAAGTCTATTGTTACACACTCTAACAATATAAAATTAACAAACGCTGAAACTTTATCATATCTCATGCGAAGACATGAATTTATTGGTGGAAAAATATGTTAGAGGAGCCTACTGAATCTTATCACAAGCCCAAATAAAATGAATCTACTCATCCTATAATAATTATTTTATCACAAAATTTTAGTTGTTTAATGTATGTGTTGCTCGAGAGAGCTAGTTAAATCTTAGATGGCAAGAAGCAACAAGAAACTAAGTTGTATCTAGCTTCATTGAATCTTAATTAGAGGAGGGATAAAAATATAGTTTATCTAAACAAATGTGATCTGGGTCAAATAATTAAATACCAATGTCAATGTAAATGAAAATATCATACAATTATTGAATGGTTTAATATTAATACTATCCAGCACTCATCCTATGATCATTCAAGGAGGATCAAATCCAACCATCTACATGAAGAAATATATAAAACAAGGTATCCTCCTTAGCATAGAGGTTTGCTTAATTTTATAATCAAATTCTACCTGATTTTTGAGAGAGGACATAACCAATAGTGATTATTTTCCCTTTTTATCTCAATTTCCTTCATCGTGCACAAATGTTTTTTTGTATGATGCCATTGCTAATTTGTAGGTTTCCTTTCTGAGTTCTTTCTAGAATGTGAATGTAGAGTTGTATTGGTTAACATCTAGAAAAAGGTATAGATATTTATTTCGAATTATTTCCACTATTATTATCATTATAGTTGGTATTAATTACGTGATTGTTTTGCAAGGTATGGTCTTCTTGTTCCCTATTGATTAATTTAAACTTGACTATGTATCAAATTCTCTTTCACATGCATATTCCATCTTGCATAGATGTACTTAGATGATGAAAGCATAATAAAAAGTATTCCTTTGCTAGTTATATCTCACCTCAATTATTGTTCTAGCATTTGGGATTTCTCCTCTTTAACAATGTTTGAATTTACTTTTACTCTTCTAAGTAAAAATGTGTTATTTAGTTTCTTCTTACAAATGTGAGTTCATGTATTTATTTTTATTTAAGTTATGATTTTATGTAAAATTTTGTAAATTTTACCTCGCTTTACTCTATTTTACACTATCCCCGGTTCTTGTAAATATTCTATCAATTTGTAACAACACCGAGTTAAAGTTTCATGTAATAAACGATAGTAAAGGAAAAAAAAATAAGACCAAGGTCATGGGATACATATTTCAAGATAAATTTTGGGTAAGAACTATAGTGGGAATTTCTTGTGGTTTATTATGGCTAAATAAATTTGCAAGGGCATTGGAAAAGGTAAAGAGACCTTATTTGTCATTTAGTTATGAAAATAAGGGAAAATAGGTGACAAGGGAGATGAAGAGACACAAATTTGCAAGAGGAAATTGTAGGAAAATGAAGAAAAAAGGAAAATCAATGATAAAAATGCATAAGAAAAATAATTCATAGCTATTGTTGGTTTAGCTTTTGTCAGTTCTAGTTTTTGGCTATATTACACTCTTGAAGACTTAGATAATTCTCTGATCACTTGAGAATTCACTTGGTTTTGGAGAAAGGAAAGAAAGAAAGCAAGTAAGGAAAATAACAGGCAAAGGGAAGCAAAGGAAAATCAAGGAAGGTTGGATCAACAAGTTCAACAAAGGTATTTTACAGGTAACATGTTGCATGTGTGATTTCCTAGCTGGGTTATGAATGCATGCTACATGCATTTGTTTATTTGGTTCATTCCTCGTCATTGGCATGGGTTTTTACTGGCTTGACAACGGGTTTGACCTTTCCTTTCCATTTCTTAGATAACCATGGTGTGATGGGATTCGTTATTGGTTAATATTTGGATTTCCGGAAGGTTTTGGATTTGGGTGAGGTGGTCTCAGGAAAATTCCCAAGGGTTGGGGGTGGATATGGTTTTCTCTTTGAATTCCTTGATAGGTGGGTGGAGACAAGAAAATTCCTCAAGGGATCATGAAGTAATTATGAGGCATCTAATATTGGTTTGGTTTTGTGATCTCGGGACCAGTTTAGGTGAGATCACATTAGCATGAGGGTGGATGTGGTTTAACCTCTAGAGACCCTAGTTGTTTATGCCTTGTTTTATCCCATTTGATCCCACATTCATGCTTGGAATATGGCATGGGGGTGATTGGCTGAAAGAAATATTTGGTTCAACCCAATCTATGGTTGGATGGTACATGGAAGTCCCTAACTTGGTTGGATTTCACATATGTTAATGCAAGCTATTTTTCATTTATGATTTATGAGCACATGTAATAGTTATCTAGTGATCTTATGGTTGTTTTTTCAAGATTAATATTCTTGTTATAAGTATGGTTCTATGATGTGCTTTAGCTATGGCTCTTTTTCATGATTTGATAAGTATTTGAATGGTTAAGAATGCATGGGCTAACTACTGTTATTACAGCTACTTATAGAGGGAATAGGGCCTTCTTGGTGAATCTAAGATGAGGAATAACAATTTATCATCATATATGCATTCGTGATCTGTAAATCATATGTTTACCATGTGTTTGATGAAATGTATGTTGAGTACTAGGCTTGTTTTGGTTGAGGATTTGTACAAGTTTTGGATGATTAGTCTTGTCATTTGTATTTTCATGATTCTAGAAGGTTACAAGTAGTTTTTGGAAGTGGTATACATACTAGCCTAGGAATGTGGCTCAAATATCGAAACCACAAGCACAAAACGTAATGATTTTGGCCATAACCACATGGAAGGAAGCTTGTGCGTGATGTTGGGGTGCTAAGTCAGTGAAAAAGGTTCCAACTTAGGGATTGGTTTCTTAGGGTGATTTTTTAGCTCCTAAGTGGTCTGTAGCCATATGAATCTAAGTCAAGTTTTCATTTTTTATGCCTCACTTCCTTAATTAGAACTTGGAGGTTAGGACATGTCATAATAATTCTCATCTCATATTTTCCCTAGCAGGCCAGTTAGAGAGGGTAAATGTAGGAGGAAGAATTTACATATTGGCATCATAATGATTTTTATTCTCTTTGGGTGATATCTGATAACATATATTGGTATCATAGCTTCCAAGTTCAAACAATTGGATTGGATGGGATGGATGCATGCTGTTATGCGTGCATTGTCATGGTTATGGTTATCATGCATGAGGTCATTGTATGCAATTAGTTTTATCATGCATGCTTTCAATATGTTGATATGATTATGTATATACATGTATCATTCTCATTTGGACTAATTTTTGCAGATGTGATAGCATCCCCTGAACGTCATTGAGGTATGATTTTGATTATGGTATCTATTTGGTTTAACTAACATGACATGTTTGTAGGAAGAAGAAGATAAGAGATGACAAGAGAAATGGTGGATTATAGTTCACGTGACTCTACCTACAGATCATTTGAGTAGCAAGGAGATGAGTATTCTCCTAACATAGTAGATACATTGAGGATTTAAGGGAAAAATTCAGAAGTTGCAAGGAAAAAATTGCAGGTTGATTGAGGCATAAGAAACACTTTCAAGGGCTGAGGAAAAAGCACAGAGAGGTTAATATGGTAATTCTACAGAGTCTTTCAAAGTTTCACAGACAAATGGAAATGGGGATAATCTACAGAGATATGTAGGAGGAGAAGACAAATGGGGCATATGGTAGTAGGTCTTGGTCAGGAAACAGGATGGATAGAGAGGATACAATCAGATGTGGCATATCATTGGAAACACCTGACAGAAGGACTCGTATGTATGTGTTTCATTCTATTTCTTCATCTAGGATACATCATCATCATCACTACCACCATCGTTATACGAGGAGTGATTATTTTCCAGAGAAGTTCAAGAAATTCAAGCCTCATACATTTGATGGAGAAATGAAGAAGTCAGAAGATGCAGAAGAATTTTTTTTTAGATGAAGAAGTTCTTCATATTGCATAATTATTCAGAGAACATGAAAGCCAAAATAATCACCTTCAACCTTAAAGGGAAAGCATACATTTGGTGGGAATATGTGGAGAATTTTAGGGGAATTCGAGAAGAGGAATTGATTTGGGATAAGTTCGAGAGACTCTTCAAGAAGAAGTACTTATCTGAGAGGTACTATGATGACATGGCTAAGGATTTTTTTGAGTTGTATATGGGTTCTATGACAGATTATGAGTACACTAATAGGTTTCTGGAGTTGTTGAGGTATGTTCCTTACCTCAAGGATGAGAAAGAAAAGATTCAAAGGTTCATCAGTGAGTTTCTAGCAAAATTTAGAGACCAAACTGAGTTTCATGATCCTCAATCATTGGAGGAAGCCATCAGGAAATTGAATCATTATTATGAGCAGTCGAAGCACAAAGTTGATCCTAAGCATGATTTCAAGGGGAATGACAAAGCTAAAAGGAATTTTCCACCGAAGTGAGAAATACCTCAAGATGTAGTGGGGAAATAGAATGTGTCTCCTTATAATAATTCTAATGCGATAGAGAAGGGACATGGATCTCATCTTGGAGAGAAACAAAATAGAGGTAGTTGTAGAGAACCACTGTAGTGTTGGATTTGTGGAAAATATCATTGCAAGGATTATCCATTATACCAAGGTGGTAGACCTCATATCTATGGTGCTCAGGAGACGCAAATGGTTGGAGATGTTGGTTATAGTATTCCTTAGATTTATGCAATAGTGTACACTAGACAAGATGACCACCAGACATCCATTATTGAGATGGAAGGTAAGATTTTTGATCAAGTTGTTTCTATTTTTATTAATCCTGGATCTAATTATAATTATATCAATCCTAACTTTGTGAATAAGTGTTCCTTGAGAAAAGAAGTGCATGCATAATCTTGGTTGGTGTTGTTGGCTACATGGACCAAGAAAAAAGTTCATCAGTGGAAGAGAGTTTGCGCATTAGAGATGAATCATAAGCCTACATCAACACATATAAATGTGCTTCCTTTGGAATCATATAATATGCTTTTGGGCATGGAATAGTTGTTCATTCATATGACTAAATTGGATTGTTATGAAAAGGATATTGATTTCTTGGATGATAATCAAGAAAAGAGAATCTTGTAGGGAAAGAAGAAGCCTACATCGGTGATGATGGTTACAACTATGCAGGCTAAGCACAGTTTCAGGAAGGGGTGTGTATTTTTTGCAATGCATGTTTCTAGTGACAAAGGTAAGGATTTTGAGGATGTAGAAGTACTCAAGAGTTACCCTGTCATACAATACTTTCAGGATGTATTTCCTATAGAGATTCAGAGTTACCACCTCATAGCGAAGTGGATTTCTCTATTGAGTTGGTACTAGGAAAATCACCAACATCAAAGGTATTGTACTAGATGAACACTCCAGATTTGGTGGAATTGAAGTTGCAGCTTATACATTAAACCAAGTGTGTCGCCTTTGGGTGTAGATATTTATTAATATTGATATGTATTACCAGACTCTCCTTATCTAACAAATTAATCTTATGTCAAATACATAATCCTTCCACTTAATTCCTTTTGGAAATTAAATTGCCAATTGCAAACACGTGAAGAAAATCAATCGCACATAACAACATGTTTTACTGGGAAAGCTTAAAGCTAAAAACCCCAAATCATATATTATGTATATCAATGGAATCATGTAAAACTCTCATACAAATATTAGTACATTAAGCTCTCAGTACAATATACAATTGTCACACACTATCATGCAGAAATTTTTATATCTATGCACCAATTTCTTGACTCCTGATAGCCTACCTCCACTGCGCAATCCCTGCTGAAGAATATCCCTGAATGAATTCGATCTTGCCTTGCTTGCACTATGCAATCCTAATTGGCATCTCCAATGTATATGTAGATGCATTCAATGCATAACTATAGTCACAACAGATAGTCCATCTCACCCTTTCACCTATCTCTCCACTGCATCTCCACTGGAACTGACATGCAAGTAGTTAACTGTTGTATTTCTTCAGTTTCATGTGAGTCACTAGTTGTGAATTAATTAAATAATTAATTCACAAAACTCTCACTAGTGTATCATGAGTGACAACTAGCACAACTGAGTTTAACTCACTTAACTAACTTAAACTAGATAACAACTCCCATAACTACTCTTCCAACTCTGTTACAACTCGCCACTTCAGTTATAACGAAGTCCTCCATGCATAACTCACCAACCAACCCTAGAAATTGCGTAATTCCTTCAGCCCACTGATGTGCCACATCTGTTCACTGAAATAAATTGCTCCAAGAGAATAAGTTGATATTTAGAGTTTGATTATTATTAAGGGCTAATAATAATCAACATGCATCTATTTTTAGATTAGTGATCTATAAATAGACTTCACCCAATCTTCTAAAAATAGAAATTCATCCAAATATAGAATTTACTCAACCATCTAGAATCAACATCCTACTAACTTTAGAATATGCTCACCATTCTAAAAATAGACATACACCTAAAAATAGCCCGCGGGCCCCACTTAGTCGAGGTGCTTAATTTTTACTAAGCTCATCATCTTGTTGAATCCCAACACTCCCTCTCAACAAGATAGGGATTATCCTTCACCCCGATCCTACCTCTATGGTATTCGAATTTTCTCCTGGTGAGCGCCTTCATCAGAATATCTGCATCCTGATATTCTGTTAGAATGTACTGAAGCAACATGATCTTTTGTTGCACACAATCTCTAATATGATGATACCGGATATCTATATGCTTAGATCTATCATGAAACATAATATTAATCAAGATTTTAATGCAACTTTGATTATCACAATGTATCATTGTAGGATCTAAATGAGAACCGAACAAACCTACCAGGATCTTCCTCATCCAGATAGCCTCACATGCAGCTTGACTTGCTGCCATGTATTCTACTTTCGTTGAACTGAGTGCCACGAATATTTTTTCCTGCTGTACCAAGAAACTTCCATAGATCCAATACTAAAAACCCCTCCTAATGTGCTCTTTATTTCCATTGGGCTGCCTGCCCAATCTGCATCTATGAAGCCATGCAACTTCACCTCATCTATCTATCTATACCATAAGCCATACTGAGATGTGCCCCTAAGATATCTTAGGACATGCTTCCCTACCTTCCAAAAGAGCTTGGTATGCTTAACCATCGCTTGAATAAGTTGGTTCACTGCATAGAATATGTCCAGTCTTGTATTAACTAAATACATGAGCGAACCCACCAACTGTCGATAAACAGTGGCATCCACTACCTCTGCCGATGTAGCACCCTCTTTCCTCCAATTTCTTGGAAGAGGAGTATCCATGGGATTTCAATCCTCAATGTGAAACTTACCAAGTATCTCCCGAGCATACTTTCCTTGAGACACAAACAGTTCACCTTCTCGTTGCCATATTTCCAATCCAAGGAAATAATGAAGTAGGCTCAAATCCTTCATCTAAAAATCCTTTGCAATTTCTTCCTTGTATAAGTGTATCAAATGCTCATCACCCATTAGTATTAAATTGTCAACATAAAGAACAATGATTAAAATCTTACCCTCCACCACAATTTGGTATAGGTTTGCATCTGCCTCACTCTTGGTGAAGCCAAGTCTAGTGAAACAGTCGTCGATCCGAGTGTACCAAGCATGGGGTGCTTGCTTCAGCCCATACAACGCTCTTTTGAGTCTGCACACATGCGACTCTCTCCTAAAGATCTCAAATCCTTCAAGCTTCTCAATGTACACTTATTTCTCAATGATCCCATTAAGGAATGCAGTCTTCACATCCATCTGATGAATGTGCCAACCCATCTGCACTAAGAGAGCAAGGATGGTCCTTATGGAAGAATACCATGCGACAGGTGCAAAGGTTTCTTCATAATCAATCCCCTCGATCTGTGAGAAGCCCCAGGAAATAAATCTTGCCTTATACTTCTCGACACTCCCATCAGAAGCTTGCTTTACCTTGTAGATCCATCTTGAACCTACCATTGATTTACCCACCAGCCTTGGAACAATCTCCCAAGCACTATTTTCGACAATGGAGTCATACTCCTCCACCATGGCATCTACCCATGTGGGCTCCTACGCTGCTTCCTCAAAGGAAGATGGCTCTGTCATGATACATTTGCTCATAAGAGCCATGTATCTAGTGAATAGGTTAGGTGACTGTCTCTATCTGCGCTATGATGTAGGGACTCCTACATTCTTTGCCACATCAAGCTTCAGTCTCAGCTTTTGTGGTATGCTTCCTGCGTGTTTTGATGTTTGGTTTTGCATGAGTGGACTCCTCCAGTCCATGAATCTCCTCCTGTGGCTGATCCACATCTAGCGCCTCATCTTTGGGAGCAAGTACCTCCTCCTCTGCATGCAAGTGTAGCTCCCTCTCAAGTGACAACTTCATGGCCTTCACCTCATTGAATTTTATATCCCGTCACACCACAGTCATCCAACTGTTTGGAAAATACACACGATCATTATGGGGTGTTTCTATGTACCCCACAAATATCCCAACTTTTTCATTCAGCTCCAGCTTCTTCTTGGCGTCCTTGGTCACATGAACATAAATAGATGAGCCAAAAATCTTTAAATGAGAAACATCCTGTTTCTTACCAGTGAAAGCTTCTTCAGGTGTACTCATGCCAAGTACTTTATGAGGACAATGGTTTTGCACAGAAGCCATAGTGTTGCATGCTTCCACCCACAAGTGCATCAGTAGGCCTTGGTCATGCAGCATAGCTTGTGCCAAACCCACGATCATTCTGTTCTTCCTCTCCCTGACCCCATTCTACTATGGGTTATGAGGCACTATGATTTATCTTTGAATTCCTTCTTTGCTACATAAGTATTTGAATTCATTTGAGATATATTCACCACCATTATCGCCCCACAGAGCCTTCACTTGATTCTCCGGATCCTTCTCCACCAATGCTTTAAACTCACAGAACTTTGAGAATTTTTTATCCTTCTTCTACATGAAGAATATCCAGCATCTACGAGAATAGTCATAAAAAAAAATAACATAATACTTGTGTTTTTCTATTGAAGCAACCGAGAAAGGTCCACACACATCTACGTGAATTCTCTCTAAGATCACCGAAGCACGGTTCTCCTTCTCATGAAAGGTGGTCTTCACAAACTTACCCATTGTACATACCTTGCACTGATATGACTGCACAAGGGTACCCTTGGGAAGTCCAGTAGAAATCTGCTGCAAAATCTCCAGAGCGCCATGGTGAATATGACCCAATATCCTGTGCCATAATTCGCCTTCATCCCCGCTCACCACTTCTTCTGCTTTGCCCATCATTGCAACACAACCATCTACCTCCAGCTTGTAGATATTCTTGACCCGAATCCCTATCCTCTTGGTTTTACCCATTGTTTTATGTTGCAGGAAATATTTTCCATCACTGAAAACAACATCATAACCTTTGTCCTCCAACATCGCAACTGAGACCAAGTTCTTCTTCAGACCTGGAACATGCATAACATCTTTCAATAGAAATGGTTTATCTGACTCCCTCTCAAAGGTAATGGTTCCAATGTCAGTTGCACTATATCTAACATCCTCACCCATCTCTATATGCATTTGGAGATCCTTCTCCTCCAAGTCACTAAAAAACTCCCTATCTCCTGTCATGTGGAAGGAAGCACCACTATCAAGATACCACACCAATCCCATTGTGCTTGAAACCAGGCATGTGATCAAAGAGAAATCAAGTTTAGATTGTGGGGCAAGGGCATCACTCGCTGCATCTCCATCACCCTTCTCGTTCTTCTTTTTCTGTGGGTAGTTAGTGGCGAGATGCCCATGTTCGTGACAGTGAAAACACTTCACCTTGGACAAATCTAGCTTCTTGCCTTTAGCCTCGGATTTTGAGTGGAATTTCTTCCCCTTCCCTTTCCTTGATTTGGCAGCCAAAGAAAAATTCCCTTTGTCATCATGTTTTGATGAAGAGCCATCCCTGGTATTCTGCCTTGTCTTCTCCTACACTAGATCTGACCAAAGTCACTCCCAATCCGGTAGTTTCTCCCGTCCATTGACAGAGTCTTCATAACTGTGCAAACTCTTCGGAAGCCAAAGGAGAGCCAAGCTCACCAAGTCATCATCCACAACTGTAATTCCCACACTCCCCAGCTCATCCTTAGATTGGAAAAAATTCGTGAGATATTTTGGAATACTGTCACCCTTCTCCATTTTGATTTTTCTGAGTTTATCTTTCAGAGCCAAGTTCCTATGGTCATTGTTGCTTTGGTAAAGATCTGTCAAAGCCTTCCACATTGCAAATGGAGTGCCTTTCACATGAAGGCTTGACACAATATGGTCTTTCACACCTTCCAACAGAATCCTTCTTGTCTTCGCTACCTTCTTTTACCAGGCGTCAAGTATTGCAGCATTCGTCGAAGTGGGCTTAGGAACATCTCTATCAATGAAATCTTTTAGACCATTATCTTCAAGCACTGCCTCCATACTGTCCTTCCAAGCCATGTAGTTAGAGCTTCCCTCAAGTGAATACTCCAACCGCAACCCATTGAAACCCATTTCAATGTTTACTCAACTGTCGCAGCAAGAAAAGTTTCTAGCAAATTCGAATTGTTCCACCACACAAAACTCAGCATTGCTTCAATACTGCAATCTTTAGTGATTAACACTGCTCCAATACCATGTAGATATTTATTAATACTGATATGTGTTACCAGACTCTCCTGATCTAACAAATTAGTCTTATGTTAAATACATAATCCTTCGAATTAATTCTTTGCGAAAATTAAATCGCCAATTGCAAACACATGAAGAAAATCAATCGCACATAACAAAATGTTTTACCAGGAAATATTAAAGCTAAAAACCCCAAATATCATATATTATGTATATCAATGGAATCATGTAACAATCTCATACAAATATTAGTACATCATGCTCTCAGTACAATATACAATCGTCACACACCGTCATGCAAAATTTTTCATATCTATGCACCAATTTCTTGCCTCCTAACAGCCCACCTCCACTACGCAATCCCTGCTGAAGAAGATCCCTGAATGAATTTGATCTTACCTTTCTTTCACTTCGCAATCCTCATTGGCATCTCTAATGTCTGTGTAGATGCATTGAATGCATCACTATAGTCACAACAGATAGTCCATCTCACCCTTTACCTATCTCTCCATTGGGTCTCCACTGGAACTGACATGCAAGTAGTTAACTTCCATATTTCTTCAATTGCATGTCAGTCGCTAGTTGTGAATTAATTAAATAATTAATTCACTGAACTCTCACTAGTGTTTCATGAGTGAAAACTAGCAAAACTAAGTTTAACTCACTTAACTAACTTAAACTAGATAACAACTCCCATAACTACTCTTCCAACTCTGTTACAACTCGCCACTTCAGTTATAATGAAGTCCTCCATGCATGAGTCACCAACCAACCCTAGGAATCGCGTAATTCCTTCAACCCACTGATATGCCACATCTGTTCATTGAAATAAAGTGCTCCAAGAGAATACGTTGATATTTAGAGTCTGATTATTATTAAGGGCTAATAATAATTGACATGCATCTATTTTTAGATTAGCGATCTATAAATAGACTTCAACCAATCTTCTAAAAATAGAAATTCATCCAAAGATAGAATTTTCTCAACCATCTAGAATCAGCATCCTGCTAACTTTAGAATATGCTTACCATTCTAAAAATAAACATACACCTAAAAATATCCTCTGGGCCCCACTTAGTGAAGGTGCTTAATTTTCACTAAGCTCATCATCTTGTTGAATCTCAATGGGGTGCACCAATATTGTCTGTAAATAAGAAGGACGATACTCTCATAATTTGCATTGATTACAAGTGGTTGAACAAGGTGACTATCAAGAATAGGTATTTATTTTCGAATATTGATGACTTGTTTGAATATTTAAAGGGAGTAGCAGTGTTTTCAAAGATTGATTTGAGATCAAGTTATTATCAGGTTCTACAAGATTTCACTATGCAACATGTATGGGAATTATGAGTTTTTGGTGGTTCCATTTGGTCTTACTAATGCTCCAACTACTTTCAAGTGCTTTATCAATAACGTGTTACATCCTTACTTGGATAAGTTTGTGAGTGTTCATTGATGATATATTGATATATTCTATAATGAGGAGGAGCATGTAGAGCACATGGAAGAAGTGTTGAGATTGTTGAGAGAGCATCAGTTGTATGCCAAGCTCAAAAATTGCAGTTTCTTTTAGACATAAGTTCATTACTTGGGAAATGTTGTTTCCAAGCAAGGGATTAACACCGGATCCGAAAAATATTAGAGATGTCATGAAGTGGCCTACTCCTAGCAATGTGGATGATATGAGATCATTCATGGGACTATCAGGTTACTATAGGAGGTTCATTAGTAATTTATCAAGGATTTCCTATCTAATTACATCATTGCATAGAAAATTAAAGAATTTTGAATGGATAGAGGAATTTGAGCAGTTGAAGAAATTGCTTACAAATGTTTCAGTATTGAATATTATCGATCCCCACAAATAATTTGTAGTTTGTAAAAATTATTAGAAGGGAGGACTTGGTGGGGTCCTGATGCAAGAGGGACAGGAAGTATGGTATGAGTCAAGGAAACTGAATGATCCCGAGTAGAACTATGTCACTCGTGATCTCGATTTGGAAGCTATTATTCATTCCTTGAAGATGTGGAGGGATTGTCTTCTTTGTAAGAGGTTTATTTTGATGAGTGATCATAGTGGACAAAGGTACTTGTTTGACCAACCCGATCTGAATGCCAAAAGAGATAGATCGTTGGCTACCATAACTGAGTTTAATTTTTAGATTAGGTACATCAAAGGAAAGGAGATCATGTTTGCAAATGATCTTAGTAGTAGAGTGCAAGTAAATCATATTACAAATATGATTTGTTATGGGACAAAATTGTGGGAGCGGATCTTGCCAAAAGGGAAACATGATGATAGGGACCGACAACTAAAGAAAAAGTTGAAAAAGGGTGAACGTGATAGGTATTAGGAGTATCAACTCATGACATATGGCTTGGTCTGATTCAGGAACAAGATTTATGTGCCAAATGGAAGTGAGTTGAAGAAGCTTATCCTGAGGGAGTTTCACGGGAAGCCATATTCAGGTCAACCAAGACACTAGAAGACATTGATAGTTGTTAAGAAGTTCTATCATTGGTCGAACTTGAAGAAAGAGGTAGTTGAGTTTGTTGCTAGATATTTGGGGTGTCATTAGGTGAAATATAAAGGTAAGCATCCAATTGGTTTGGTTCAGTTGATTCCAATTCCATAATGGAAATTGGGGGTAATTTTCATGGACTTCCTTACAGGTCGCAGAGGACATCGAAGCAATATGATTCCATCATGGTTGTGGTTGATAGGATGAGCAAGGTAGCTCACTTTTTTGCATTGAAGTATACGAATTTAGCTAGTGAAGTAGCTCAGATATTCATCAGGGAGATATTGAGGTTGCATGGTGTTTCTAAGAACATCATATAAGACAGAGATGCCAAGTTCACTTCTAGGTTTTGGAAGGAGTTTCTTGTAGGCTTGGGGATAGAGTTGGATTTCAGTACAAGTTATCGTCCATAAACATATGGGAAGACAAAGATGTTCAACATGATTATGAAGGATATGTTGAGGATGTATGCCAAGCATTAACAGATGAGGTGGGAGGAGTATCTTCCACTCGTATAGTTTTCTTACAATAATGGGTATCAAGAGTCATTCAGGATGAGTCCATTTGAGGCTCTTTATGGGTAGAGTTGTAATAATGTTATCAGTTGGAGTGATCCAGTGAACAGGGTGTTGATTGGACCAGCCATGTTGGCAGAGATTCAAAAAGAAATGTAGGTGTTGGTTCCTTTGTTTTGAGAGCCATGTTTTGACATGTTTGGAGGTTGGCCACGTTTTGAATAGAGGTAACCGTTGGTAAGTTGTGGAGGAAACATCGTGGGAAGGAGAAGGAACCCCCCAAAGGCAAGCAAATACGGAGGAAGGGAAAAATAAATCAAGACGCAAGCAGCCACAACCGAGCTAAAAAGGATGTTGATATCCAAGGAAGCAGACACAACTGAGAAAGAAAGGCACCTGAAAAAGGAAAAAGTTGGAGCATCCGAGAGATAAGTAATAGTCCAAACAAGCGTAGGGTTTAAGAAGGCCAAGGGGAAAATTTGAAGGAAGGAGAGAGGCAAGGAGGATACATAAATGTTGTTGTATAGTCTTTCGATCCTACACTATTCTATATCATATTACTTATGTATTGTTCTACCATGCTAGTTTTATCTAATGTCAATGAGGCCTTTGAGCCCTATGTATTGTTGTAATGTTGTGGAAGGTAATAGAAGAAGGATTTGCTGGGATATATGAGAACCTTTGGGCATGAATTTATGCGGATTTTTAAAAATTATAATATTATTGTACATGTGAAATATACTTTCTCCCTCAATGATTGAGTTTTTATGATTGGATTTATAAATGTTATAGTCGTGGGTTTATTGGGTACTGATAACCTCCATGTGGTTCATCCCGATATCAGATTCCATCCCCTTAACTAACTAAGGTCATGACACATCTCAGGTGAGATATATGATTCTTCCTAAATAAGGTGAAAATTTTGGGATTATGATAGACTACGACAGAGCCTTTATTGGACCTCTGCCTGAAATCGAGGTCTCAACCCGTTCATTATTTTTCCGCCAACAATAGGTTATTAAGAGGAATTTGAAGACAACACATGATATATAGAAGCGTTATGAAAATAATCATAGGACGTTCAAGGATTTTCAGGTTGGGGAGCATGTGTACTTATGCATCAAGCCCAAGAGGAGCTCCTTGAGGATCAAATAATGTGCCAGGTTGGCACCTCGATATTGTGGGCCTTTTGAGATCCTTGAGAGGATTGAAATAGTGGCCTATAGACTTGCACTGCTACCAATAATGAAGGTCCATGATGTTTTCCATGTTTCATTGATTAAGAGATATGTGTAGGATGTTGATCATGTGATTTATTGCTCTGTATTGCAGTTGGAACTGAAGGGAGAGTTCCATCCATAGCCATAGTGCATTATGTAGTGGAAACAACTCATGCTCTAGAACTGAGAAATAGAGTAAGGTAAAGTGTAGTGGAAACACTTTGGGCCCAATAAAGCTACATGTGAGATGGATGATCAGATGTAAGATATGTATCCTTCATTATTTTTTGGTTCATATAAATTATTTTTTGGTATATGTACATATCTATATATGGTTGATATTTTAAATACTACAATGAGCTATGTTATAAAGCTCCAATAAGAGGTACGTTTGTTTTTCCTTTCAATCGGATTTCATTGTAAGTACTGCATTGAGTTATGTTATAAAGCTCCATGGGAAGCATGTTTTGGTTTTCAGTAGTTTTGTGGTCGTAGATGTCATAGAATATTGAGGATGGTGTTCCCCCAAGGGGGAGGGGTTTGTAACAACATCAGTTTAAATTTTCATGTAATAAAGGATAGAAAATGCAAAAAGAATAATACCAAGGTCATGGGACATGTATTCCAAGTTGAATTTTGGGAAAGCACTATAGTGTGCATCACTTTTGGTTTATTATGGCTAAGGAAGTTGGAAAGGCATTGGGAAAGGAAAAGAGGATTTAATTGGAATTTAATTATGAAAATATGGAAAAATAAGAGAAAAGGGAGATGAAGAGACACAAATTTTTGTGAGAAGGAAACTATAGGAAAATGAAGAAAAAAGGAAAATTGATGATAAAAGGGAATCAGAGAAACAATTCACAACTTTTTTTGGTTTTGCAGGTTCTTGTTTTCGAACTCTTACACTCTTTCACACTTAGAGCATTCTTGGAACCCTTGACCATTCACTTGGTTTTGGAAAAATACAAGAAAGCAAGCAAAGAAGGAAAATGACAATAAAATCAAAGAAAAGGGAAAGAAAGAAGGTTGGATCAATAAATTTAGCAAGGGGATTTTGTAGGTAACATATTACATGTGTGATTTCCTAGCTTGGTTGTGAATGATTAGTAAATGATTTTGTATATTTGCTTCATTCGCTATCATTGGCATCAATTTTTCCTGGTGTGACAGTGGTTTCAACCTCCCCTTGCCATTTATTTGATAACCATGGTGTGATGGGATTCGTTATTTATTAAGCTTTGGATTGCCGAAAGGTTTTGGATCTGGGTGAGTTGGTCTCATGAAATTTTCTAAGGGTTGAGAGTGCAGATGTTTTTCTTTGGTAAGCCATCGAAAGGTGGGTGGAGACATGAAAATTCATCAAGGGATGGTGAAGGAATTCTGAGGCATCCAAGCTTGTTTTGGTTTTGTGATCTCGGGACTAGTTCAGGTGAGATCACAATAGCATGAGGGTGGAGGTGGTTTAAACATTGGAGACCCTGGTCGTTTATGTCTTGGTTTACCCCATGAGATCCCACATTCATGCTTGGAATATGGCATAAGGGTGATTAGTTGAAAGAAATAATTGGTTCAACCTGATACATGGTAAGGTGGTACATGGAAGTCCCTGACTTGGTTAGATTTTACATATGTTACTAAAAGATATTTTACATTCCGGATTTATGAGCACATGTATTGGTTATCTAGTGATCTTATGACTATTATTTCATGATTCCTATTTTGGTTATATGCTAGTTATAGGCATGGTTCTATGATGTACTTTAGCTATGAATCGTGTTCATGATTTGATAAGTATTTGAATGGTTAATGAATGCATGGGATAAGAAATGTTATTGCAGCTACTTAGAGAAGGCATAGAACCTTCTTGGTGATTCTTAGACGAGGAATAATATTTTATCATCAGATATGCATTCATGATCTGTAACTCGTATGTTTACCATGCGTTTGAAGAAATGTGGTCAAGTTTTGTACGATTATTGTTGTCATCCGTACTTTCATGATGCTAGAACGTTACAAGCAGTTATGTGTAGTGGTCTGGAGACTAACTTGGAAAAGTGGCTCAGATCTTTGAACCATTGGCACAAAATAGAAAGATTTTGGCCATGACCACATGGAAGGAAGCTTATGCATGTTGTTGGAGGCCTATAACCTCACCCTTTCCTTGTTGTGCATGCAGTTGGGGTTGGGATTGGGGTGCTAGGTTAGTGAAAAAAGGTTCTAAATCGGGGATTGGTCACCTGGGGTGTTTTTTTAGATTCGGAGTGGTTTGTAGCCCTAAGGAATGTCATTCAAGTCTTTAGTTTGTGGGCCTTAGTTCATTAACTAAAACTTGGAGGTAAGGTCATGTCATAGTAGCGCACATCTAATATTTACCCTGGTAGACTAGTTAGAGTGGGTAAATGTGGGAGGAGGTGTTTACATAATTATTACATTAACAATTATTTTTTTTTCACATTTTATTTTAGTTTATTTTGAAACTTTATTTGTAGCATTTTACTTCTTTTGAAGTAGTTTTACTTTTGTACATATTTTATTTATCTTTTGTTTCGATAAATTTTTATTGGCTACAATGTGACTAATGTTTAACTATTTTTTAAAGATATCTTATTCAATATGTAATTAATTGCATATCCCATATAATTAATTGATATTTTAATTTCATAAGATAAATGCATGAGAAACAATTAAACTAAACAATGATCAATTATTATTTGAAATATGCCTCTACTTATTTGATCAAACATTAAGCATTCAAATATTTGACTTTATATAAGAGGAGGTATAACATTTAAATTGTTCCTGGATCAAGGACATTGTGGTAAATTTATTTTATTTAATTTGTAAGTTAAACACAGTTGAGGCTTTACATTACTCTAAGGTCAAAACATTAGAGCATCGATTAGTTTGTTACTTTTGTAAATAATTTGGCATTTAGGGTTAGCATAGTTCGTTAATGTTTTGTTTCTTTTGTCAAGGTTGCGAGTTGCGTGATTCTTCCTAGCTAGCTATAATTGATTTGATAAGTTAGAGGTTTGAGTTGCACCACTCTTGGGGTGTATTCAACCCCTACTTGTGCGGATATAAACCAATAGAATTCTTGTTAGTTCTTGTTAGACGCCGAAAAGTTCAAGATGTTGGTGTAGTGTTGGAGTGAAAATTTAATTCTAAACCTCATGAACCCTTAGGTAAACTGAGCGGGGGAGTGAACCAGTTTAGTAAAATCAAGGACATTTAAACTTGTTTACACCTCCATTTAATAATCACCTTAATATATAATGAATCAACAAACTTAATATATGAGTAGCAAGTGATAAGAAGATTAAGTAAAATACATCAACACATAATCATCATGCACATATACAACAGATATAAGTGGAAACCCATAAGGGAGAAAACCACATCTTATTATTGTTGTGATGCAAAGGCAAGCTTCAAATCCCTCTCACAACTGATTTTATGTAGGCTACAACCTACAGGAGGCTACTGCCTCAATTTTTTCAAGCCACAGCTTGCATGGAAGCTCCAAATCCCATCTATTTTCTGCAGGCTACAACTCACAGGAGGATCCTACCTCAACTAGCTCCAAATGGACATATATCAAGCTACAACTTGAAATGGAAGCACCAACTCCCATTTATTTTTTGCAGGCTACAAACCACAGGAGGCTCCTACCTCAACCAGCTCCAACTGAACATCTATCAAGCTACAACTTGATATGGAAACTCCAACTCCCTCGCACTACAATAAAATCATATGCTAATTTACCTGGATATCAGCTCTGTTTTACTCGTTCTTCACTGTTGCCTTTTCAACCTTCATATCTGCTTCTTATCATCTTTGGATGTGCACAACATCTCTATCTGCTCACTCTCATTCTTCCACTCTCTAACCTTCTGCAGCTCTCTTACCTTCTTCAACTATTTTCCATTCTGCAACATTCTCACCTTTTCATGCACACTGATATTACCTGTTTTATATACATAACTTCATGGCTATATGGATTCTATATGGGAATATGAAGTGAATAGGCATGACTCTTTGCATTCTACCCACTCATTTCCTCACTCAGTATATTTAGAATTTTACAACAATATATACAATTATTTCAGTATCAAATGGAGTTTTGCATTGCCTTGGAGAATTTACATTTATAGTTACAACAATATTTCAATTCATCCCCTTCATCTTCTTGATTTTCTTTTCATTTTGTCTTCTAGCCTGCTGTTATATTTCCAACTGTGCAGCATGATCGTCATCTTCATGATGCGACCTAGCCGACACGTTTCCAACAATGTCATTTTAACTGTCTTTTCCTAGCTCTGCCTATTCTCCTTTTCCATCAACATTCAGTCTTTTCATTAATAAACGTCCGCAATACCTTTACTCTATAGTCAGGTTACTTGCCCGAGTCTCTTCTTGTGCATTCAGACTTTCATTTATAGCTACAATGTTCAACCTTCTTTCATGCACTGTCGGGTCTCTCTAGCTGAGTCCATTTTCCATGCGTTCAGGCCTTTCCTTTGTAACTCGAGTTGACTCCTACGTTCAGAATTTTCTTTGAAAACCTGTGTAACCACATACAACCCTGGACTTGAAATATATTAAAAAGTAACTCTGGAATGAATCACATCTGACCTGATATCGCATGCCAAAATTTCTTGTATTATTGCTATATACAGCTCCCCTGAATTTCTTAAGAAATTTATTATAAAAATGCATATACCCCGGATGTGAAATATATTAAAATTCAACTCCGACTTGTCTTTGCATCCGGTTTCTTATCGCAATTCGGCGTTCCTGTATGTTATATGTTACATACGTATTTATTTCTCCCGATGCAATTTCATAACTCAATACACATACACCTAGACTTTTAAATGTATTATCATTTACCTTTGTAAGGTATCATGTTTGGTCTCTCATCGCAGTTTGACACTTTCATTGTTATCCATTGTGCTCTATTCCTTCCAAACTCCCGATCTGCGATATGCGAAGGGGTCCCACCTATCTTATCACAGTTTTCCATCGCAGTTTCCTCATCACATATTATTATTGTAATTTCACACTGATATTTGGTTATAACCTCTTGCAACATGCGATTTGCGATAAAAAGTTTGGGTCCCACCAGGGTTCCACGTCACTGCCACATTATCTGCAACCTCACTTGCCACGTCATATTCCACGTCACCTACCACGTCATCAGGATGTATTTGTGATTTGTGGGGTCAGGTCCACATTGTCTTGCACATCAGCAGCCACGTCAGCAGCCACATCAATAGGCACATCACTTGCCACGTCAGCTACCATGTCACTTGCCATGTCAACTGCCATGTCAGCTGCCATGTCATCTCCCACACTTTGCATTTCGCAATTTCTTGTGTCTCTGCGGTTTTGCAATCATCCTTCCTCTTGCGATTTGTGATTTCATGATTTCAAAACCTGATGTGAAAAAATCGTTGCACATCGCGCCTTTTATCATTTACCATAGCAGTTCTTCTTATCTTATGCGATATGCGATATGCTTCAATCGAAACTTAAATAACTTACCTCTCCATAACTTCGCAATAAACCCAAAAATCCCTGATGTGTGATATGCGCCAATCGTCTGCTGTGATATTGTCCATCCATCGCTCGCTATCATTTCTGCAACTTGATCCTCACCGTCCATCTCTACTTCACTCCGATTTGCCAACTTGACCCGTGCGTTCATGACTTTCTCCATTTGCCGACTTTGGTTGCGCTCGCTCATTTCTTCCCTGTTGTACATAGAACACCTGACTCATTCACGATATTTTGAATGTATACCCACTGTTCTACATGTGTTTTACAACCAGCCTAATCTAGCCCCACACTACACAGTTTTCTTCTTTGATGCATAATGTTCTCGTTTGCCTCTTTTTCTTCTCCTTGCTTCTTTGTTGCTCCTTTGCCTTAAGTAATAACTCTAAAGCTTCTCCATGCCTCTTTGCTTCTTCTCTCTACTTTAGATTATACTTCTAATGTTGCTTCTTTTCCTTGCTCCTTTTCCACTTCGCTGCACATTGCTGCACATTTCTGCTCCTTGCCTCCTTTTTGCATTCTCACTGCATCATTGCCTGATCTTCTCCTTTGCCTTATTTCTGCTCCTTTGCCATCAATGATAATTATTTTGTTACTCCTTTCTGTTCCTTTTCCATCAATGAAAATATTTCCAACAGTCTCCACCTTTGGCATTGATGGCAACACATCCACCAATACTCCAATACTTCCTCCAAGACTTCCTCCCCCTTTCAGTATGAGAATATTCTTTCTTCATCTACTTTCTTTTTAGAAGTGCCTTTCTTATTCTGCTTGCTTTTCCTCCCCCTTTGACATCAATGGCAAATGGTTACACATTTTTCCAGTGCAGTTTCCATCTTTTAATTACTTGTCTCTAAGTTGTGTATATGCCCTCTTCATTATGTCCTTTTGTTATTGATTGTATGCCACTGCATATGCCTTTTTAGGAGAATAATTTGGAAACCATTTAAATTTCATGTATGTACACAAAAAACTGATATCATCCAACAACATAGACTCCTTATGCTTGCATAATGCTGAAAGTGATGATAACAACACTCCATATAACAAACTATAATAGAATGTATAATCAGAAGTACACCATTGGAATAATACAACCATATTTAGGATGCTCCATGTGATATATACAGTATTCTCCAAATATAATTTAGTCTCTATTCATATTGAAAAAGCACACAAGACAGGACAAGATAAATTACAAGTTTGTAGCTACCAACAAGAATATTGATACAAATCTTTGTCTTCATTTGCAATGCATATCTATTAAGGAATATTGTTGATGGAATATTGTTGATGGAATATACACTACACATCTGCAATATACCTCCGTTCAACTCTCATGATGCCAATCTGTCTTTTGCAAATGTGGTTCACCTTTACTGCACGTTAGTGGTGATATGTGCTAGACTACTGACAGGGATATTACACTAATAGCCGAAAGGCCCTTGATGTTGATGTGAACAATGAATCTCAAGAATCCTTACAATTTGTTGTAAAACTAGACAATATTTCAATCTAAAAGACCCAATGAATTTAATACTTAGTAGTGACATATTCATCTCAAACCCTTAATGCCAGATATGTTTAATGCATTGTACTGCAAGAATATCAAGTGATGAAACCTTCATTCCTTATTCTTACTGATGTGGGTGAGAATGACATAATTTCTAGGCTAAGGGAGAGATTCAAAGCTCTAATTACACCCAAGAGTATCCAATCAAGGTAACTATGCTAAGGAGAAGGTGTGTCACAGTAGTTTATACTATGACTTCATTGCAGATTCAAGGATATATTTTCACAGAACTTGGTTCATAGACCAGCTGCTCATAATCTCATTATAAAACCTTCTCAATTCAACTACATACCTCTTGTTGCATAACCCACAGAAAACCAGAGTTGAGACAACCTTCATAATATATACTATTTCTATTGTGTTCTCCTCTGTTCTCAACAATGATCAACAATATATAAACTTTGATTCTGGCATCAATAAACTTGATCATTCTATCATTTTGTTATTAAATAAATGTAACTACATATGCCTTTCTAGGGCTGATCCATAATGAGTGTTGCTCCATATACACTACAACTGTTCTAACATAATGAGCTTCAAGAAGAAATCTTCAGTTTATTTAATTGAAATCTCAAAAGACAGACCGCCCACAACTTTATGTATGACCTTAATAATGAAGCCTTGAAAGTATATCAACATAGACTTGAAGAGGAGTGCAATTATATCCAAGAATAAGCATTTCTTTAATGCTCAATATAATACATTAATGCAAACAAGATAATGAACCTTTGGCACATTAACCTTTCTATGCTTTGATAATACAGCTCGACATTCTCATACATTTGTAACAAGACACCTTCTAATAATCAGAGAAACCAGAGTTGTTGTACCCTAAGACTTGGTTCAACAGCAATATCATTACTCCAGTGCAAAAACCAATTGTTAGTGTTGTAATGGTCTCATTCAACTATCTGTTCTCCTCTCAAAAGATGCCCAAATTCAATACAAGCTCTGCATACCATAACACTTCTTCAATAATAACTCTTAGTATTCTACTAATAGCAGGATTGCTGCAAATCCCAATCGATGAATATTTGTATAGATATAATGATAATGAATATTTTTCTTACTCATCCTTCTTAATTTTGTTTCATTGTTAACACTTGCAGTGTGATGCATAGTGTGCTCATCCTCTACGGATCTTTCCAATTCTATAGCACGAAAACATAATTTTTATGATTTTAACCATTCAACACTTAGTGTGTTGTCCTCTTCTTAGCTTACATTTTCACGGCTGGTGTTCCCTCTACCACCATGGCTGCTTGCTGCCTTCTCTTATTCCATCAACCTATTGGCTATTGAATGCTCTAGGTACCTTTGTTCCTCTATTTTTCTTTGCCGGAGGAATTGTCCTTTCCCATATTGAACTGTTAGCTCTTCATATTCCAAGGAGCTCTTCTTGACACTTTTATGGGCTTCTCTCCCCCTAAGATGTTTCTTCTTGTCTAGAATTGGTCGAATGACAGCGTTGCTTCCTGGAGTAACTCCCCCTGAAACAATGATGGATTCATTATGTCATCGAAGTAACATGATCCTCCTTTTTCTTCTTCCTCCATACTTTATTGCGATTCCTCATAATGTTTGCATTTCTTTTTTATTCACAGTTTGATCATATTTGATTTGATTCCATTGTCTGTCTTGAGTTCTTTAATGTATATGGCAACTTACATTCATTTTTTTTGGGTCCCAGTTTGTGGCATAAATAACATCTTATTTTACCTAAGTGCAGTCGAGTTGATGTATGGCATTTTGTGCTCCTCTTTGAACAAAGTTTATATTAAACAATTTTACATTCAAATTCATTACATGCATAATATTAGCCATGGAAATGATTTGTGTACCTAGTGAAAGATTTTCCTTTCCATTTTCTTGCTTGAAAAGGTCTTCACACTTGTTGCATCTTTTGCTGGTTAAGCTTGATTTTCTTTTTCCTACATTGTGCTGCAACATGTCCAGGTTTATGGCAGGAAAAACATGTGATATTTTTCATCGGAGGAAAGAACCTCCTTTGAGTTTTTTCGAATTTTTTTCAATTCATCTTCAGGAACAATTGATATTTTTGCAACTGATTGTTTCTTCCTCTCATGTTCTTGCTAGCTTCTAATTCCGTAGGTATATTTTGAGTTGCTTCATTATTCTCTTTAATTCCTTCCTTTTCTTAGTTCTTCATGGAGGCAACCTCCTCTTCTAGCTTCTACACAACCTACTCTTTTCATCTAGTTGCCTTCTAGTTGAAAAAATCTCAGACCCTAGTCTTTCATATTGTGTGTCTTTCTCTTTTAACTGGTTATTAATCATCCCTCTTAATTTCCTTATTGCTTCCAGTTGTGCCTTCAGGCCAACAATTTCTTCCTTATGCTCATATTCTGTCTCATCACATATTTGCACCACTTTATTCAGATCTTTGTTTTCATTCTTTAATCTTCTTATTTCAGTCAAGACACAGTCAAGTTTGGCTTGTTCTTCAACTGTCTTTTCTTCATGGAAACTATGTCCATTCACACTATCAACAACCTCATTTGACTAAAGCTTTTCTTTTTGAAATAGTTTTTTCTTCTTCTTGTTTATCTTCTTGTTAACATTGCAACCACTAGTGTCTCCTTCATGCATGAGATGCAATATATTCTAGAATTCTTTTGTAGAAGTTAAATCCATTACTATATCAAGATCCTTGTTATGAAGACGATTATACATTACAAATTTTTCCTTGGTATTCCATTGTTTTTCTTGCAAAGAGGGAGAGTCTGTGTAGTAACCATCACATACAAGCTTCCATGCCTCAGGTTCATAAGGCATTAAATATTTTTTAATCTCATCTCTCCATTCAGGAAATTTTGTATTACTCAACATGGGTACACTTTGATATTCCATGAAACAACTAGGTCTCCTTCAAGCTATTAGGCTTACACCAAAGGAACCTGCACTGATACAAATTCTGGTGTTACTCCTTTCTGTTCCTTTGTCATTAATGACAATATTTCCAACAGTCTCCCCCTTTGGCATTGATGGAAACACATCCACCAATACTCCAATACTTCCTCCTGCTTTCATTCTAAGAAGAGTCTTTGTTCCTCTGCTTGCCTTTCAGAAGTGAAAGCCGATTCCAGAAAGTTTTAACCTTATCTCTCCAGAAATTTGCTTTCTTTCTTCATAAGCCATTTCAATCCTTTCTTCCTTTGCTTGCTTTTCAATCGCCGCCATCCACCCCCCCTCCCCCCCCATAAAGAACTAAATCCCCAGGCACAACCGCCCTTCCCCAAGAACGAAGCACGAGAAAACCGAGTGGCTAACAAGTTACAACCCTGCGGTAAAAGAATAATAAATATTATCTTAAAGAAAAAAATAATATTCAAAATTAAATTGGAAAATGATTTAATAAAACTCTATGAATTCAAATGAATTTAATAAAACAATAGTAATAGTTTTGATTTTTAGTTTAAAAATATATATATATAATCAAGATATTTCTTCATATATTAACATTATATAAAAATATAATATTTTCTTTTAAATGTATAATCAAGATATTTATTTATTGAGCTGAGAGGCACTCTACAACCTAGTTTAGGGTGGTGTTGAAGCCTCGAAATTCCGTTGCAACAACATGGGGGAAAACCACCTGGTTCGGACCTTAGAGGGTGTGTTTGTTTATAACATGCAAATGGAAAAATGATTTAATCTATCATATGCAGTGACTAAATATCTATTCTACTATATACCTAGGAGTATTCATTCTTCAATGCGATCTAGAAAGATATATTTCAACAATTGGTAATAAAGCTTATTAAATAGTTGAAAGCGATGAAAATTATGTAAAAATAATTATATTGAAAATAGTTTAATCAAAACAATTGTGAAATATATATCACATTCATAAGTTTGATCATATATGAGATAAGTAACCATAGATAAATATCAGTACAAAAGTGCATTTAACATTTACTTATTATAAAATATTTCATATATAATATAGATAAAAGATGGTTGTCAATTCAAGAAGTAAAACTTAATATAATATGTAGAAATACAATACATACGAGGTTCTACTCATTTAAACCGATAGTAGTATTATGCTCCTCTTCACTTTAAAGAAATTCAATGAGTACAAAAGTGCAACTTCAGTTAAACAACTTCAATATCAAAAGATAATAGACTCTGTTCCGTTAATTCATCAAGGCATTCAAAAACATAGAGAAGTGCATTCCTTTGCAAATCTCTTTTGACAAATTTAAGGACCCTTCTCTAAATGCATGAGAAGGGTTTAAATACTAAACTAAATATGTCAAAAATAGATTATTACATAAAAATTTGAGCAGGTTTCAAACAACCTTCTTCGTAATGAGTAAACTAAACTACAATGTACAAATAAAGATAACAATATGCTTAATTGGGTTGATCTTCTTTTCTCATTTGATTTATAGGGTGGCAAATATCTACCATCGTCTTCAATTGAGCTGGCTGTGTGATCCCACATTAGGGGAATTTTGAGGTTTAAAATGGGTCTCCCAAGGAAAATGTACAATCAAAATTCACTTTATGAGAACCAATCACATTTTACGTGATGACATCATCCCTAATGGTTGAGGTGGCATTGCTTGAGTTAAAGGTACTTACTTGTCACATTCTCAATGATGGATAAAAACTCATGGTTAGCGATGGTAGTGCTCTAGGTACTTTTAAAGTCTTAAAGTAAAGTACTCATAATAAATGTCATTTCACACTTTTTGAGTAAAATATTATTATTGTCATTTCATATTTTTTGAAAGAATGCATATCCCCACACAATCTTCATGTATTAACACATTTTTCAATAAATATAATATTTGTATATTTTCATATATTTACTTTTAAATTATATATTCATCTCATTTTTTTTAATATTACAATTTCAAATTAATTATAAGATAATATCTATACATATATATTATACATATGAAATCAAAATAAATAAAAATATAACCTTGCAATTTTAGGATAAATAAAATCTATAAATAATATTATTATAATATTAATAGCAATACAAACATATTAAAATTGAAGAAAAAAGACATTTTGGTTTTGTAGGATGAAAAAAGATATATTAGTTTTGTATGTTGAAAATAGATATATTAGGTTCAACATAGCTCGGGGCAAAAAAAAATACTAAATTTAAATGTATATATATCTTATATTATACTTATCAATATAAATTAAATTTATTTCAATATTTTTTTCTTTAATTAAAAAAAATTTCAATTTTCTTTATTATGATTATATTAATATTATATATTAGTATATATAATATTACGAAAAATGATCTAAATGTTATAGAATATATATTATATTTCTTTTTTTATTATATATTATTTCTTCTTATGTTATAAATCAAATCAATTCAATATGTAATATAAAATTTATACATAGAACAATATATTACATATATTATATTATATTATTTTTATATAGTATATTAATTACATGTTATTATATAATTTAAATAATATAGATTTTAATTAATAATATATTCTATAATTAAAAATTTATGAATCTATATTTTTATTTTATTTTAAGTTATTTAAGTACAAAGGAAAAATGCATTAGTGGTGCAATGATAATGACTTTTTCTTGAAAAGCTCATTCTTATTTATAGTCACATCAATACAATTTTTTATTATTATTTTTTGTACAAATTTTGAATTGAATTTAACCATGGTTACATGGATTTTGGTGCAAAAAGTGATTTGAAAAATCATAAATATTACTTTAATGGTTTAACTATTATATTATTATTTTCTTAGGAGACCCATTTTAGACCTCAAAATTCCCGTAATGGGATATGACTTGGCCTTTAAACACGACATTTGAAAGTGTTGGCAATGATTTCTTAGTGGAATCAATTAAGGATTGTAGGTCATTCACTCATGATGTGCTTTGATCAACAAGTTCCAGTAATTTTCTTGATCTAACTTTGTTATCTTTTTAATAGCTTCTGCTTGTGTCTTTGTGCTTTCCTTCCACTATGTTTCCAATAGTTTAAGCTCTGGGAGCACTTCAGCTGCATGTTCTTTGATATGTTCAGCATTTAGAAGTTGTCCATTAACATACTCGATGATCTCATTTGTTAGCTTTGTTGCCTTTGATATTTCCTTCTCTGCCTGTCTTAACTACATTTCCGAGTCTTTAAATAAAATATCTTTGTGAAACTTATCAATTTTCGTGAGATCAACTTTCTTTCCTATATCAGATTCTTTTCATAGGATGAACTCAGAAATTTTATTTTGAACCTTTTCACATTCCAGTCTAAAATTCGCCACTTGTTGAATCAAATTTTTTCTTGTCTCATAATATGAACTGGTAGCTGAGATTTGCTGACAAAAAGTTTCCTCCTGCTGCTTCAATTTTGCATTCCATTCAAGTGCCTCTTTTATAAATTTTTTTGTTTGAGGTTGGGTTTTAGCTTATCCATCACTGCCTCTATCTGTGTTTCCTTCTCTGAAATATGTACTTGGTGTTGCAACTTTAATATTTCAAAGTCTTTCTAGAACTGTGACATTTCATCTCAATTTTCTTATTGGCATTAAGTTTTTCCTATTGCATTTGCCTTTCCAATTCTTTAAATTTATCTTCTTTTTGTTTGAGTAGAAGTTTCACTTCTGATGCTTTATCAATTGTGGCAGTTGCATATGCATCTGCAAACTGTGACAAATTATTACGATGTTCTGTAGGATTGGAAAAAGAGTCTTTCCATACAACATCTACTGATTCATGTATGAGAGTAGACATTGTTTCATTAATTCTCCATATTTTCCTCCTCTTGACTATAGCTTTGTGACTTGGGTTGTAGAAAACATCTAGTGGAGGTATTTCCTAAATATTCAAAATGATTTGTTCTGTTGGGTAGGTTAGGATGATCTCTTGTTCTCGAAGCTCTGGTACCTACTGAAGTGGCACTACAATTTCTACTATATTCTAAGTTTTCTCAGGAGTTTGAAAACTTGTCGATCCTTCTGGATTAGGATTTGGTGGTGGTGGTGTCTCCAGTGCTTTATAAAACTTTAACCATTCTGTCTTTAAATCCTGTGCCTGAGGTTTTACTGTCTACTCAGGTGTAGTTTGAACATGCTGAACTTATTTTGAAGATGATTAAGCTCCACAAGTTTCTTCCTTAGTTTTCATATCAATTCCTTTAATTACTTTTTCAATTGTCTTCTTAGGACTTTAATTTTTTATTTCAGATTCATTAATAGAATGATATGGAATTTGAGACCGATGTTATGAATGCTCTGAATCTTGAATTAATTTTTCTTGTGACTCTTCTTCTGACATATCTTTTTCTTCATCACCTAAACAGATCTTGGGAGTTGGCCTTCTGACATCTTTCATTAGTAACAATTCCAATGGGATTGTTTCTAACCTCTTGTTTCTATATTGATGAAAATTTTTAAGGTCTGCTACACTGAGATTATTGGATGCAGTTTTTAACACATCTGCAAACTTCTCTACACCTTCAAAGACATCTTCTGGACCACATCATTTGGATCATATTTCCTCCCCAACATTAAAGCCAGATTCAATAAAATAATATTTGGAATTTCTTTAGCTGCATGATCTATGTCAAAAAGGGTGAAGGTACCACACTGTAATGGGAAGGTAGGCCATATGGCTTTCTTGGAATCTATGAGTTGCTTGGTTATACCATTTACAAGAGCTTGGTATGCAATTTCTCTAGCCAAAAGTTTATCTGGAACATAGTAGGGTGGGACATGTGGGGAAGAAAGACTCCCAAAAAATCTAACATAAGTAAAATTTTCCTCACCGAACCATCTAGCCACATGTAAAATATCAACACTTCCTTCCTTGGAAATTCTAGGAGCTCTCTCATTCAAAATAATCTGATAAATGGGCAACATAACTCCATGAAACATTTTGTAGAAATGTAAATGAAGTTCAAACTCCCATAGAGCTTAATGATAAATATGAATCGAGTTAGGGCCTTCGCTTATCCACTTCCAACCCCTAATAGGAAAACTCGAACAGAAATATATAGCATACATGATATATGCGCTCATGTAAAAAGGAGGAATTGTCCTAGTGGAAAAGACACTATTGGTTCTATAATCCATAATGGTTTTGGCCAAGTTATCAGATAAAATGTTTGTCCAATTCATGATAGTGGAATTAACGACTGCGTCAATTAAAGGAACCCACTCAATGAGGAATTTAGTGGTATCAATTCTAGTAAATAATCTACACAGCATTCCTGCTACAAAATAGTAAGGTGATGGAAATTGTGGTATTGGGTACATACCAAGTTTATCCCGCTTTATCTTGCCTTGATCTTCCTTCCATCATTTCACCACCTTCATTAGGTCTGAATTCTTTCTTGAAAAGGTTTCCAAGAAATATTTATCATAAACCTTTTGTGCCATAGGAAAATCATACATTGTTCGCAAATCCTTGGCAGTGAATGAACCCATGTTCTCCAGTTTGGAATTCTTGAATGTCCTATCTGCAATGTTGATATTGTCAATGACCCATCATAACATATCAGTGTATGGTAATATCTTTAGCCTCGTAGCTATCCTATGTAGAAATGAACATGCAACTTCAAAGTAAGAAGGTTATGATGAAACAACCTTATCTGTCGTTGCTATTTTCTTCAGTTATTTTGGATGTTCTTCTTCAAACAAGTTATACATGGCTTCCCATGAAGAAACTCCACTGTCCTTATTGCACGTAGTGTTTGAAAATAATGGAGGCATGTAAGTAGTTTCAAAAATGGACGCTTGGGAAACTGATTTTCCTTTCTTTGTCATTCCTGTTGATATTTCTTCCTTAGGTAGTTTCCCGAATTCAAGAAAAATGAATAAATTTAGATCTGAGATGAGGACAGAAAAGGACAGAGAGTAGAGTTAAATCAAAATCCAACACTTTACATTTAAAACACACTTCAAGTAAGATATCGATCCCTTTGAACCCTATACCCATTGAATGTCGTTAATAACCCTTTAATCGTTTATCAAATCTCTTACATGCGTTACATAATATGTCTAACCCAATGATCTAAGTCATTAGATCTTATAACGGATTGATTGATTAAGGATCACTTCAAGCACTTGAATAATAAATGTTATATCGCAAATCGTAACTTTTTAGCAGATACCAAAACTATATGTTTTTGCTGCCGCTGAAATGTGAAATGTGATCTGTGCAAATCACACATCGCACTTTATTACAATGGATATAACTTTCCATTTAGTTTAACATTTCAGAATGCGATATGCGCTAAAGAATCAAAGTATTGCGCTTTATCGGATTTTATGGATACATTTAGTTGTTCGTTTATTGTCTTATTGGTTCTGAATTATCGCAATTTCTTTTGAAATGATATAAGTTTGTCTTCAAAAGGAGGTGCGATGCAATTAATAACTTTAAAGTTTTTCTAAGCTTTTCAACGGGGAATTTCATATAATTCAAAAAGGTTGAAGCGCTTTATCACAATTCACATATTCTATATGTGCTTTAACTTTTTCAAATTGTAATCTTTGCGATTTGCGCTAAGCACAATGAAATTAAAGAGAAAAGAAAACGAAGCCTTTTATTCCTAAAGTTTAAAACTTAACTCTAAATGAAATAATGTTTCTCAAACTCTATTTATTTTTTATAGGATCCCCATTTATTATTAAAATAAATGGGGGGTGTTGCATAGTACAACAAGTGGATGGGTAAGCGTTAGGTTAGATGAGTGAGTGTGAATGTGAGCGTTAGATGTGATATGTGATAGTTGAGATGTGATATATTTTTAAAATGTGATATGTGATAGTTGAGATGTGATATATTTTTAAATAGTACTTATAAATTAACGTCAATTTTACCATACAAATTAAAATAATGATTGCATAAACATCTTTAAAATTAGTTAATATAAAAATTTAATATTTAGAATATAACAAGATTTTTAATCATGAATATTTACCATGAATATTATTAACTTCTAAATAGGTTTTTTTACAATACCATGGGCCAATACCCATAAGAGAAAGATAGAGAGGGAGGGAGAACGGAGAGGAGGGAAGAAAATCATAATACCATGGGATAATACCATGGTTTATCAATACCATGGGCCATCTATGCTTTTGATTATTATGTTATGGATCTAGGATTTTAATTATTTTTTTATAATACCATGGGCCAATACCATGGATTATCAATAGCACATGCTGAAGTACCATAACTTATTTCAAAATTAAAAAAATGAAAATACTTTAAATTTAATTTAATTTTATAACATTTTTTAATTAAATATAAAATCAAAAAGGTTATAATTACTTTTTAGGTATATCTAAACCCTCCATCCTCACTACTACTAAAAATATTCCCATAGAGATTAAATCGAGGTTTTAATAAATTGAAAATGAGAATACTTTTATATGGATGGGGGAGAGAGGGAGAGAGCGAGAAGGAGAGAGAGAGAGAGGGAGATAGTGACAAAGTTGGAGGGTGGAGAGAGAGTGTGTGTGTGATGGGGGATAGAGAGAGAGAGCGAGAAGGATAGAGAGAGAGAGGGAGATAGTGACAAAGTTGGAGGGTGGAGAAAGAGCGTTTTGGTGATGGGGGGAGAGACAGAGGGAGGTGGGAGAAAAAGGGAGAGGGAGGAAGAAAGAAAGAGGAGAGAGAGATGGAGTTGGAAGGGGAAGAAATACATAAATAGAGAAAGGTGGATATGGAGAGGAAGTGAAAAGGGAGAGAGAGAGAAAAAGAGAGAGAGAGAGAGAGAGAGAGAGAGAGAGGGAGGCAGAGTAAGAGGGAGGGAGAGATAGCTCAACAGATATGGAGAGAGGGTGTGTATGTTTTGGGGGTGAGAAGGAGAGACAAGGGCAGATAGAGATACAGATGGAGGGTGGACGGAGGGCACCAGAGAGAGGCAAATAGAGGGAGGGAGGAAGAGAGATAGATATGGAGAGAGAAGGGGAAGAGAGAGAGAGAGAGGGAGAGGAAGAGGGATGGAGAGAGAGAGATAACAAGACAGATATGGAGAGAGAGTGTCTATGTTTGGTGGTTGAGATAGAGATATAGATGGAGGGGGTATAGAGAGAGAGAGAAGGGGAAGGGATAGAGAGGGAGAGGAAGAGGGAGAGATATATAGATAGATATATATGGAGAGAGGATGATATAGATAGATAAAGAACAAGATACAAAGGGAGATAGAGATATAGATGGAGGAGGCAAGAGGGAAGGAGAGAGAGACAAATAAAGGGAGAGAGAGAGAGAGATGTGTTTAGGGAGATGAGATAGAGAGGTGGAGGGAGGTATAGATATAGATGGCACAGGGGGGAAGGGAAGAAGAGAAATATAGAGAAAGGGAGGGAGAGGTGAAGGGAGAGGCATGAGGGAGAGAGGGAGGGGGAGAGAGAAGGAGAGATGGAGGGAGATATATATAGAATGGAAAGTGGAGAGAGAGGGAAGAAGAAAAAGACACACAGAGAAAAATAAAAACATAGAAGTTAGATCTAGAAATTCATGAATATTTTTGTTTTTCGCTAAAATAGATGTATTAATTTCAGTGTAGTTCTTTATTTATAATCCTTTTTTTTCGCTTCCACTAGATGCATTTTTTCAGTGTAGATGTTGATTTCTAATCCTACTTAGTGCCTTACACTAGATGCATTGATTTTAGTGTAGATTTTGATTTCTACACCTATTTGATTACTTGCACTAGATGCATTGGTTTCAATGTAGGTATTGATTTTTAATCGTATTTGATCACTTGCACTAGATGCATTGATTTTAGTGTAGACGTCGATTTCTAATCCTATTTGATACCTTATACTAGATGCATTGATTTTAGTGTAGATTTTGATTTCTACTCCTATTTGATTTCTTGCACTGGATGCATTGGTTTTAGTGTATATATCGATTTATAATCATATATGATTTGTTGTACTAGATACATTTATTTCAATGTAGATGTCGATTTCTAATCCTATTTCATACCTTACACTAGATTCATTGATTTCAGTATAGATGTTGATTCCAACTCCCATTTGATTGCTTGCACTGGATCCATTGGTTTCAGAGTAGATATTGATTTATAATCCTATTTTATTGGTTGCACTATATATATATATATATATATATATATATATATATAGAGAGAGAGAGAGAGAGAGAGAGAGAGAGAGAGAGAGAGGTGTTTAGGGGGGTTGAGATAGAGAGACAAATAAGAAGAGATTGATGGAGGTATAAATATAGATGGCACGGGGGGAGAGGGAAAAAGAGAAATATAGATAAAGGGAGGGAGAGGTGGAAATAGAGGGACAGGGGAGATAGGGAGGGGGAGAGAGGGAGGGGGAGAGAGAGAGGAGAGAGGGAGGGAGATAGACAGAAAATGGAAAGTGGAGAGAGAGGGAAGAAGAGAGAGACACACAAAGACATACAAACATAAAAGTTAGATATAGAAGGTCATGAATATATTAGTTTTTAACTAAAATAAATGTATTGATTTTAGTGTAGTTCTTTATTTCTAATCCTATTTCATCGCTTTTAGTAGATGCATCGATTTCAGTGTATATGTCGATTTTTAATACTTTTTAATACCTTACACTAGATGCATTGATTTCAACATAGATTTTGATTTCTACTCATATTTGATTACTTGCACTAGATGCATTGGTTTCAATGTAGATATTGATTTCTAATCGTATTTGATCGCTTGCACTAGATGTATTGATTTTAGTGTAGATGATGATTTTCTAATCCTATTTAATACCTTATATTATATGCATTGATTTCAGTGTAGATGTTGATTTCTACTCCTATTTGATTGCTTACACTGGATCAATTGGTTTTAGTGTAGATATTGATTTATAATCCTATATGATTGCTTGCACTAGATTCATTAATTTAAGTGTAGATGTCGATTTCTAATCCTATTTAATACCTAACACTAGATGCATTGATTTCAGTGTAGATGTTGATTTCTACTCCTATTTGATTGCATGCACTGGATGCATTGGTTTTAGTGTAGATATTGGTTTCTAATCCTATTTTATTTCTTTCACTAGATGCATTGATTTTAGTGCAGATGTTGATTTCTAATCATATTTGATTGTTTGCATTAGATTCATTGATTTTAGTGTATATGTTGATTTCAAATCATATTTGATTGTTTGCATTAGATGCATTGATTTCAGTGTAGATGTTGATTTCTGATATGATGCAACTAGATGTATGATGTACAATAATTTCAAAGCAATTAGATTAATAATGTGCATTGATTCCAATGTAAGCACATCTATGCCCCCTCCATCTATATCTTTATCTCCCATTGTCTCTCCTTCTTTATCTCTCTATCTCATCTCCCAAACATACACACACTCTCTCCATATCTATCTATATATCTCTCTTTCCCTCCCCTTTCTACTCCCTTTCTCTCTCTTCCCCTTCTCTCTCGTGAACACTTCTCTCTCCATATCTATCTATCTACCTCTCTCTCTCTCCCTCCCTTTTCCACTCCCTCTCTCTCTCTCTTCTCCTTCTGTCTCTCTAATGCTTCTCTCTCCATATCTGTATCTCTTCCTCCCTCCTTGTCTTTGCCTCTTCCTTCTTCCCTCTCTCTCTCCCCCTCCATCTATATCTCTATCTCACCCCCAAAACATACAAAATCTCTCTCAATGTATGACCCCCAAAACATACAAACTCTCTCTCAATGTACCCACATTGAATTGACGTGAATTGACTTCTTTGTTACAGGAATTCAACCATAAATACAATACTTGAATTTTCATCCTAAATAAAATCCTCACTTAAAATTGTAAACTATTTGTAATTGGCTACATTCTCATTATTCTCATTTTCCATCATTCAACATTGTTAATCAATATGCATGCAATGAATGGTAATATAAAATAACTAATAGGTGTGACAATAAAAATAATAGAATAAAATGGTGTTAGATCTAAGAATTTTGTGATTCATAAAGTAGATAGATGTATTCCAAATTAATCACATTATTATTATTATCTAAGACCAAATAATAATAATGTGATTAATCGGAAAGACATTTATGTATAATAAAATAGTTTTAGATTGATCCCAATGAAAATTGTTTGTAATTCACTATATTTATATTATTCACATTTTATATCATTAAACATTGTTACATTGTCACTTTGCACTTAAAAATTTTATTTCATCATTTTTCATCATTTACTAAAAATATCTCTCATCTGAACAAACAGAGGTAAATAAACAAAGTTAAAGTTAAATTGACCAAATTAATTTTAGACAAATTTAGCATATTTAAAATGATGAAAATATTGATATGTTCAAATGACCGCACGCTACATTCATCTTAACCCCAGATCTATCAAGTTCCAAGAGAGATCAAATTCTTGAGATACATTTACCTTTCCTCAAGTTCTGTACTAAAAAGAAAAGAGGTTTGTGCCAAGAGGGATCAAATCTCTTTCTGCACTAACAAAAAAAACTTTCACCTTGAGATATTTGATCTTTCTAGAAACTCTATAAATCTAGGGTTAAGATCAATTTAAACTAGTATATTAACATTACATAATCAAAATAATCAAAATTGACAAAACTATAAAACCCCAAAATTTAAGATATTTTGTATAAATGACAAAAGAATTATGCGAAATCAAAATATAATTTCTCCCCTTTTTCTTTTGCCCACCACGTTTTTACTGGTTTTTCTGTATGAATGACTTTATATCAACTAAGACAAAACTCAAATGAATGAATTTCTATCGACTGAACAAAATTCCAATAATAGCCGGGTTTTCTGGTAAGAAACTCCGCTCATTTCTTTGTTTTCCCCGTATCTGTAGGATTGAATTTCAGTGAATTTCCGCAAGATTTTCGGATTCGACGTTCACTCTTTTTTCCCGTCAATTCGAGAGACCATTTTATTTATTTTTTTCAAATATGTAGAATTCAATTTTTAAGCGTATAGGTCTTTTATTTTGAAAATGGTCAGGCCAATTTTCGTCTGCTCTTTGTCTTTGTGCCGACATCTGTCTCGTGTGCTTTGACAATGACATTTGTCCCTTTTGCCTGGGCAAGCTTTATATCTCAGTCTATTGGCCCATAAATACATCGAGAGATGAAATGGCCACTGTAGGATCATTTATTGCTTTACTGACGTTGGCCATTTCATCTCTTGGTGCATTTATGGGCCGATAGACTGAGATATAAGGCGAGCACCCGCAAATACACAAATCGCATCTGTAGCTTCACATCGGTAATTGGCTAGGACGGCACTCTTCCTTTAGATCATTACACAGGGTAGTGATAATTTCCATGTCTGTCTATTTTATTGTTAACTTGTTTTAACTGTGTGTTTAGTGGCTGAGTTACCTTTCAATATGTTTTTTATTTTTTATGGTTAAAATATCTCTGGTTACATTTATTCTAATCTTATTGTCTTCTTTTGTTTTGTAAATGTGTAGACGTAAATGAGGTTAAGAGTCTCTGCAACGATTTTGTATTGTAGGCAATGCGACTAAAGATCCCATTGTCCTCTGCCGAATGAGCTGCATGGCTTCATATATCATCATGGTAAATATTTTGGATAGTTATTTTCTAGATTCACGAATTTGGTTATAATTGTAAAATCTGTAAAATTATAAGTTTAATATCTCTCTCTATTTACATCAACTACAGGTTCATCCCTTTATCGCTCTCTCTTCTCTTTGGATTGTTACTATCGCCTCGGCAGAGCATAATCCACGTTGGGTTGCACAGTATGGAAATTTGATGTTGCTGAGTATTAAAACACTAGTCTAATTTTGCAGGTCCTCTTCTTAACTGCCAATCTTATCAACAATTTTTTTTACCTTGGTTATACAGTTTCATAGGTATGGTAATTCTCAGTCATGGGTGATGGGTGTTTCTCAACAATATTTATTTATTTTTAGGAATTCAAGATTTTGCTTGTGATTCACTTAGTATTTGGATATATTTTTAGGAATATTGTAATTATGGTAATTAAAACACTTTGTATTTGGATGTATTTTCAGAAATAATGTAATGACAAGAATTGCCAGCTTTAAATATTTATTAGTCTGCTTGCACTCTCACTGACCATAAGGTTACTCCATTCTTAATTTTTTTTCTTAAATTGGTAAATTTCAATTTGGTTGGTAAATTTGTGAGTTTATCATTTCTTTTAAATGTGAGATTTATTTGTAATTAATGATAGCTTATTATACTAATTTTATTATTTATCATTAGTTTTAGCTTGTTTTAATAATTAACAAAATCATGCTTTTTTATAATCTTAAATTCTCATACTTATATTATTAAATGTTATATCAAATTATTAACTCTTATATTGAAAAAACTTTTTCTTATATGCACTGATAAAATATTTCTTAAACATTAAGAGTTACCTTTTTATAGTTGTTAGTTTCATGTGGCTGTGAATGTTGTGGGCTTGCCTTCTTTGCTTATTGTTGGTTAACTCGTTGTTGTGAATTTTTTTTATAACTTTGCTTTCCCTACTAACCTCATAATATTTGGTAATCACTTTGCAAATTAGAAAAAATTCAAATACAAATCTATAGTGAATGAATCTCCAAAAATAATTAAACTAAACAAAAATATTTAACTTTCCAAAAATAATTAAAACTAAACAAAAGTAAATAGCAATTTACAACTCATAGTATTTATGATTATTATAGAGAATATTTTAAAAAGAGTTAGAATAAAGTTGATGTTAAAGTTGTTCATTAATTGAGGCTTGGTTGTTTGATTGGTGTTTCAAATGCACACCTCCATTGGTAATAATAGAAAGAGTGATGTGTCTTATAGAAAGTGGAGTGGGTTTTTTGAAATAGGATTACTTAAAGTGGGGTTGGTTTCTTGAAATAAGATTATGATGGTTAAGGATGTTGAATATTGAACAAAATATTGTAACTTGGTCAGGGATGTAGTGGGGTAACATAAATATTTGAAGTAAAATGTTTGAGTAATTAATTTAGTTCAACTTTAATTTACTTCATAAAAGAAACACAATTATTTCTACTAAAATTCATAAAAATCACCAAAATAGAAACACAATTATTTAAACTAAGCTTGATAAAAGTTTATTGCTCATACAATTATTTCTAAAAATCTTGATAGAAGTTGATTGTTAAAAGATATTCAAGTTTGAACAAAAACAATCAATGTTACTAATTAATTTACTTTTTGACTTGTAGACTTAAAAATAAAAATACAAATATTTCTATTGAACTTGAAAAAAGTTATTTGGTCAAAGATGTTAAGGTTTGAATAGAATATCTTAGTTAGAAATACATATATTTCTATTAAACTTGAAAAAAGTTAATTGGTCAAAGATGTTAAAGTTTGAACAGAATATCAATAGAATATCTTAGTCAAGGATGTAGTGGCTAACATAAAGGTTTTAAAGCCAAAGGGAGAGTGATTGGTGATCACCTTGATAAGGGAGACTTAGGTCCTATAAACTTTTAAAGCAAGATGTTTGAAAAAAGTTGATTAGTTGGGAATTGAATAAAAAATTATAATTTGGTAAGGAATTTGAGCAAAATATTATAACTTGGTAAGGGATGTGGTGGGCAACATAAACATTTTAGCAAAATCTCGAATTAAGACTTGGGCTTACATTCAATGGTATTAGCAAAATGTGGAACAAGACTTGGGCTTTGTATTTTGCTAAAGTCAGTGATTACATTAAGTGCTCATGTTGAGGTGTCAAAATATGGACACGATTCTTGGTGGAACAGTGGAACAAAACTTTATTTCTCAATCAATGGATATAATTAAACTTGATATTTCAATGTGATATGATGCTTTATCCAGAGCTATTTTTGTATTGATTATCTTGACTATAAAAATGTTAACTTTTCTAGAATCTTGCTAATAGTAAAAATAATAATATCCATATATGTTAAAACATTTTTGGATACATATTACATTATCAAAATTATAAAAAAATAATATCTATAGATATAAAAACACTTTATAATACATAGCACAAAAAATAACCAAATTATAATTTTATTTTAAATTATTATTAAAAATTTATACCTAAAAGAATATCAAAGAAAAAAAATTTCAATTTAACAATCTTATTTCTCTCTCTTTACACCATTTTGAAGTAATTACTAATTATATGAATTACACAAAATTCCCAAATATGTAAAATTAATTTTTTATATGAATTACAGTTAATTCCAATTAACTTTTAAAATATTTTCGGCCACTTTCTTCAATCCTTGTCCTCACTTTCCATTTTCCCTTTCCCTTAATTTTCTGGTTGCATTAAAATTTTCCTTGACAATTGCTGCTGTATCCACTATTTCTCTTTCGCCATTTTGTTTTTTAGGCATTTACAGGATTGAAGAACACTGTTACCGATGAAGGTAACCTGACCTCAAAATGGGAACTCTAGCCCAAAAAGACTCAAAAAACATGAAAAAACACCCCAAAAACAAAAAAAGTGTATTCTAGAATGCATTTGGTTTTTTTTAAGGTCAAATTTCAACATTTTATAAAATTATGCTAAAAACAAAATTGTTTCTTGAAAAAAGGATTGAAAAAACACCCTCAAAACAAAACCAGTTGATGCTGGAATAACAAAATAAAATAAAATTGTATCATATTTTTAACATTTTTAAAAATAGAAATAACATTTTTTAATTTTTAAAATTCAAACATTAAAAAAAAACCTAAAATTTAAGAAAAAAATAAATTTAAAAAATAAAAACATTTTAAAGCTTAAAATTTAAAAATATATAGGAATAAAAAAACAAAAACGAAAACAAAATAAAAATTTTAATTCAAACATTATAAAAAAAACCTAAAATTGAACGAAAAAAAAATAATTAAAGATTAAAATTTCAAAATATATAGAAATAAAAAAATAAAAAAAAAAATATTAAATTAAAAAAAAAACAAGTTAAAAAAAAGAAAGAAATTATAAAAAATAAAATATAGAAATTAAATTTTAAAAAGAAAAAGAAAATGTTTGTTAAATAAAAAGAATTAAAAAAAAAAAATTAAAAAAATAAAAATTTAAAGAAATATATTAAATTTTAGTAAATTTAAAACTTAAAATGATAAAAAATAAAAAATAAAATACAATAAAAATCTTAAATTTAAAAAAAATATATATGAAAAAAAAATTTTAAAAAAAAATTTAAATTTAATTTATAAAAAATTATATATATATATATATATATATATATATATATATATATATATATATATTAGATTTTATTAAATTTAAAAAAAAACGGTTAATGTTAAATATAATTAAATTTAAAAAAAAATATTAAATTTAATAAATAAATAGAATAAACAAATATATTTTGAAATAAACAAATATATTTTAAATATAAAGGAAAAAAAAAAAACATTTTTAAAATAAAAAGGTAAAAAACTTTTAAAATCAATTAAAATTGAAAAAAAAAATAAAAAAAATATATTAAATAAAACTAAAATAAAAAACAAATTAATTTGAAAATCTTAAGTTTAATTAAAAAAAAAATCTAATTTTAAATACACAATTTTAATTGAAATAAAAGAAATATAAAAATTTTATGTAATTAAAAAAATAATAATAAAAAAAATTAAAATTAAAAAATATTAAATTCAAATAAATTAAAAAAAAAGGTACAAAATTTATTAAATTTTAAAAAATTAAATGAAAAAACTAAACATGAAATTTAATAATAAAAAAAAAATATGAAAAAAAAAAATCAATTAAATAAAAAATAATACAAAATTTAATAAAACTTATTAACAAAATTTAGAAAAAACAAAACAAAACAAAAAAATGAATTTAAAAAAAAAAAAAATCAAATTAAAAAAAATATTATTAAAAATTAAAAATAAAAAATAAAAATAAAAAAGAATTTTTTGATCGCGGGGGCACCACAATTCGGCCTCCCACCCAAGTGGTGGCGGAGGCCGATTCCCGGAATTAGCCTCTCGCGGTGGGAGGACGATGATGGGAATCAGCCTCCTGTGGCAGGAGGGTGATTCATGGAATCGCCTTCCCACGGCGGGAGGGCGATTCCCGAAATCAGCCTCTTGCGGAATCGCCCTCCCACAGCTGGAGGGCGATTCCTGGAATCGCCTCCCCACGGCGGGGGGGAAATTCCCGGAATTAGCCTCCTGCGCCCAGAATCGACCTCCCGCGGTGGGAGGGCAATTCCTGGAATTGCCCTCCCATAGCGGGAGGGCGATTCCCGGAATTGCCCTCCTGTGGCAGGGGGCCGATTGGCGGCGCCACCACGACGAGAGGGCAGTTCCCGGAATCGCCTTCCCGTGGCAGGAGGCCGATTGGCGGCGCCACCAGGATCAAAAAATTTATTTATTTATTTTTTTTTAATTTAATTTTTTTTTTCTTTTTTAATTTTTTTTTTAATTTTTAATATTTTGTAGTTCATAACATATTTTTTTTATTTTGTTTTTAATTTTTAATTTTTAATATATATCTATATATATATATTTTTTAAAATTTTAAAATTTTTTTGTTTTTTTTTTTAATTTCAAAAAATTTAAAATTATTATTTTTTAATCCAAATTTTAAACTTTAAATTTACTTTGTTTTATTTTTTATTTTTTGTTTTTTTTCAAATTTTGTTTTTAAATTTAATATTTTAGATTAATTATTTTTTAAAATTTAAAATTTATTTATTAAATTTATTAAATTTTAATTTAATTTATTTATTTTTTTAATCTTTTAGTTTATTTAGTTTTTCATTTTTAAAATTTATAATTGTTTCATTTAAAAAAAAACAGTAAATTTATGGATATTTGTTTTTTAATTATTTGCACGTGGTTTTTTTATTTTTTTTATTTTTTAATAATAATTTTTTTTTTTTTCAATTCTTTTATTTTAATTTTTTTTTTTCAATTTTTATTTATTTATTTTTTTTGTTAATTTTAAGATTTGTATTTTTTTCTTCTTCTTATTGTTATTTTTTTAATTTAAATTTTTAAATTTAATTTTTTCTTTTTTGTATTTTATTTTTTTATCTAAATTTTAATTTTGTAATTTTAATTATTTTTAAATTTTCTATTTTAATTTTTTTCTTTTTTTTAATTATATGGTTTTTTTTTAATAACTTAGAAAAAAATGTTTTTAATGTTTTTTTTTTTTTAATTTTTTAAATTTTTTTGGTTAATTTTTGTTTTTTTCTTTAAATTATGTGTTTTTTTTTTTCAAATTTTGTCATTTCTTTTGATATAATTTTCGAATAATTTTTATTTTTTTTGTTTATTTGTTTATTTCTTTTTGTTTAAATTTTTTATTTTTACGAGTTAATTTTGTTTTTTTTTACATTTTTATTGTTTATATTTATATATTTTTATCTAAGTTTTTTGTTTTATTATCAACATGAAAATCACCACTCTAAAAAAAAAGGTTGATGCTGCATCAATACGTTTCAAAATTTGCATGAAAATCACCGCTCTAAAAAAAAATTGATGCTGCATCAATACGTTTCAAAATTAGCATGGAAATCACTAACATTTAAAAAAAAAAATTCATACTTCATAAATAAAAATATTAGAGTGTCAAAAATGTGCACAAAAAAAAAGAAGGGGTGATTCTGCATCACCACTTTTCAAAATCTGGTGCTTTTTATGCTACCAAAAACAAGTAGGTAATAGTGCGGTTACCTATTTCATCGGTAACAGTGTTTGAAGGTCCACAATTTGCGGTTCCCTGTTCTCTTTTTCCCACGTCAAGTCAATAGATTCAATTTTTTCACTCTTGTATTTTTTTTTTCCACATCTATAGCATTATATATACTCCGCAATATTTCCTTTCATATCTGGAATATTTTCCCGTGTCGATTTTTCTTCTCTTTGTTGGAATTTCCGAGTATTTTAGAACACACATAGAAAATAAAAATTTCCAACTTCAATACAGAGATTCAATTAAAATTTGGTGGACAAATATGGCACACAAGAAACTATTTCATTAAAAACTAAAAATTCTATTACAACTTGATATTCTTCCTCCTTTAGAGGGATTACAAAATGGAACTGCTTCCCACACACAGTGTCCTCAAATTTCCTCTCTGTCTCTTACAAAAAAAAAATGCACACACAGTGCTTCATACTGCTCTTCTGCCTCTGTTGTCATTTTCAATAATACACAGTCACTGTGTTTTTCACACTCTATCCAGAATTGCATATTGTTTTCACACACAATATATATATATATATATATATATATATATATATATATATAAAATACACTGTGTTTTTTTTTGCTTTTAAAAAAAATTACACAGTAAAAAAAAATTACCCATACATTTCATTTCTGGGCCTTTTCATATATATGGCATAGTAAAAAAAAAAAACTTATATATATATATATATATATATATATATATATATATATATATCATAAACATTTGAAAAATGTTTATAATATATATGTTTTACAACATATGCATATTCGCTTTAAAAAAATACGTGCAGCCTTTTAAGATTTATATATATATAAGGTTTTGAAACATTAGTCTGGGCACTCCTTTTTTAACCAAAAAGAAATGATTTTTAACTCGTGTCTTTTTAACCTTATCACTTCGTGGAATTAAAACAAACATGAAATTAAACTCCTTTGAATAAATTTATCGCGTACCAACTGGTCCTGCTGACATAGGGCCTCAAATCTGCGCGATCGGCCTCCCATTGGCTGGAGGTGGGACCCCTGGATTTCAAAACAAAGACTGAGCTACATTTTATGAAATTATCACGTACGAAATTTGTTTCACGACATCAGATCCAAAGCTGTGCGATAAACTCTGATTGGCTGCTGGTGGGTTCCACCATCTTGCTGCGTTGGCATGGGTGATTCAAAAACAAATTCAAGCAAAACGGCACGATAGACTGTGGTTGGTGAGGTTATGAATGTTTGTTGCTGCTGTGTTTAAATGCAGGGATGGTGCAGCTTTGATGGCGGCATGGAGACTTTACTTGCAGGGGATGGCGTGAGTTCAAACACAATCATGTACAGAGGTATGGCTACGACCTTAAAATAAATTGGATTTTCAGGTGGCTTTAATGAGCAATGGAGTGCTCAACGCATAATAAAACGCCACAACAATCTCCTTCTGCTATTGCTGTTGCAGTTGAATTTATAAATTCAACACTCCCCCTTAAATTCAACTGCTTGGTTTTCTTCCATACCCAAACACTTCCTCAGATAATTAGAATTATTTTTCCCCAATGGCTTTGTTAAAATGTCTGCAAACTGCTCCTTTGTTCTACAATGTTTCAAAATAATTTCCCCATTGTTCACTAACTCCCTGATGTAGTGATACTTGGCATCAATGTGTTTCGTTCTTTTATGAAACACTGAATTATTTGATAATGCTATAGTTGAGCTACTGTCACAATAAATTGTTGTGCATTTTACCTGTTCATGACACAAACTCCTCAACATTCTCCTCATCCAAACTGCTTGACATGCTGCTGCTGTAGCTACCACATACTCTGCCTCTGCAGTAGATAAAGCCACAATTGGATGTTTCTTAGAAGCCCATGAACTGGCTCTTGAACCCATATGAAAAACATAACCAGAGGTGCTTTTCCGGTCATCTATACTTCCAGCCCAATCACTGTCAGTATGTCCAATCAATTCAGAATTTTCTGAAGTAGTATATAATATTCCATACCTCTTTGTTTCGTTCACATACCTTAGAATTCTTTTTACTGCTTGTCAATGTGCCTCCTTTGGCGTTTCCATAAATCTGGAAATTAAACTCACAACATGCATAATATTCGGCCTAGTTGCATCCAAATACATAACGTTGTCAACTATGCTTTTGTACAATCTTGGATCAAAATCCTTGCTGCTGTCTTCTCTACTTAACTTCAATCCCATCACTGTAGGAGTAATTGCTGCCTTGCAATCCTGCATATTAAATCCTTCCAAAATTTCATTTACATATTTGGCTTGAGAGATAAAAAAATTATTTTCATTTTGCTCTACTTCTATGCCTAAGAAGTATTTCAGCAATCCCATATCAATCATCTCAAATTCATCCTTCATCATTGATTTAAAATTCTCAATGAGGTAAGCATCATTACGTATAAAGATCACATCATCAACATACAAAGCAATAATGAGCCTCTTACCATATTTCTCCTTGATGTATAATGTGGGTTCTCCTTCACATTTCTCAAACCCATTTTCCAGTAGATAAGCATCTATCCTACTGTACATGCTCTTGGTGCTTGTTTCAGCCCATGCAGAGCTTTCTTCAATCTGCAAACTTTGTGCTCTTGGCCTTCTTTCTCATAGCCCAGATGTTTTTCAACATAAAGCTCTTCCATCAAGACTCCATTTTGGAATGTTGATTTCACATCCATTTGGTAAACCTTCCACTTGTGTTGTGCTGCTATGGACAACACTGCTCTTACTATTTCCATTCTTGCAACAAGTGCAAAATTTTCCTCATAGTCTCTTCCTTGTTGCTACTTATAGCCTTTGACAATAAGTCTAGCCTTGTGCCTTTCAATCTTACCTTCAGCATTGCCTTTGGTCTTGTAGACCCATTTCACTCCAATGACTTCCTTACCTTTTGGAAGATTAACCAATTCTCATGTTTTATTTTTCTCTATGACATTCATTTCTTCATCCATAACATCTATCCATTTCCTATCTTTCACTGCTTCTTCAAAATGAATAGGATCATCCACATGACAATACAATGCAAATAAAGAGTTCATACCTTCATTTTTTGCCTCTTGCTCATAAATTTCATTCAAATTTCTGAATCTTGTTCCTCTTTCACTTGGTGTACTTGTGCTTGTAGAAGCACTCAAATCTACTCCTTGTGTTGTGCTTGGAGAAGCACTGCTATCACTTCTCAATGGTGTTCTCATACCTACTTGTGGTGTCCCTTTTGGTCCTTGTGTTGGTGGAGGTGGTGCCGCTAATGAGGTGTTCCTTTCAGCCATTTCTTCCTCATCATCATCATGAGACAAACATTTCTTAACATTGACTGTTTTCTCAATGCTTCCATCCCAAGCTTTTTCCTCAATGAACTGAACATCTCTGCTTATAACAAACTTCTGGTGGATGGGTTATACAATATATATGCCTTGGATTCTTCACTGTATCCAAGAAATATGCACTTCTCTCCCTTACTGTCCAACTTCTTCCTCAGCTGATCTGGAATGTATGCATAAGCCACACAATCAAAAACTCTCATGTGAGTGACACCTTGTTTTATGCCACTCCATGCTTCTTCTGGAACTCTATTCATTACAGCTTTATTTGGGCATCTATTCAAGATGTATACTGCACAATGTACAGCTTCAACCCAATATTCATTTGGAAAATGTTTTTCCTTCAACATACTTCTTACCATGTCCATGATGGTCCTATTTTTCCTTTCAGCAACTTCATTTTACTACGGTGTGTACCTTGTTGTAAATTGTTTGTGTATGCCATTTTCTCTACAAAAGCGCAGAAATTATTTTGAGATATATTCACCTCCTCTATCAGTTCTTAAAACTTTTATATGCTGCCCACTTTGGTTCTCTACAAGAGCCTTAAAGTGGAAAAATTTCTCAAACACTTCACTTTTATATTTCAAGAAATAAACCCAAGTTTTTCTTGTGAAATCATCAATGAAGGTCAGCATATAGTGGTTGCCTGCTATTGATGGTGTTTGCATTGGTCCACACAAATCTGAATGGACAATTTCTAAGGGTTCCTTTGCTCTTATGCTCTTTCCCGATGCAAAGTTTTCTCTGTGTTGTTTTCCCAAGATGTAGTCTTCACAAAGGCTGTCTGGTTTCTCAATCAATGGTAATCCCTTTACAATTCCTTTCCTGTGCAAAAAATTTAGACCTTCGAAATTGAGATGTCCAAATCTCAAATGCCATAACCAGTTCTCATCTTTCACTTCCTCTTGAAAGACCTCTTGTGTTACAGCTGCTACATTCCTTCTTTCCTTCAAGTCTGATCTGAGCTTGAGAGGAAACATCCTATTGCTTGTCATCTACACCTCTGCAATGACTTTCTTACTTGGAGGTATGTCCATGATTGTGCACATGTCATTTAAAAAAAATACATTGTAGCCCTTGTCAATGAGCTGTCTAATGCTCAAAAGATTACATTTCAAGCCAGGTACATAGTATACATCTGGCACAAACTTCTGTTCCCCATTTCTTGCCAGGATACTTACTCTTCCTTTTCCCTTGATAGAGATCTTACTATTAGTTCCTATTCTTACTTCAGATTTAACATTTTCATAAAGATTGGCAAACATTGCTATGTTTCCAGTCATGTGATTGCTGCAACCTGAGTCTAAGAATCATACATCATCTTCTCTATCTTGTTCTACATTACATGTTAATAGTACATTCTTCTTGTTCTTTTCTTATTTTTTAAAATTATCATTCTTCCTATTATTCATGTCATATTGCTTTTTCCTACACTCATTGACATAATGCCCATATTTTTTGCAATAATGACATTGGACTTGAGATTTATCATAGCTTTGTCCATGTGCTTGATTTTGTCCACTTTGCTAGTTTATGCCTTGGCCTTGGTTCTGATTTTGATTGTTGTCCCTTCCATGAGTATTTTCAGGGTTGTTTCTTCCTCCTCTGTTTTGACTTCAGCCTCTTCCTTTTCCTCTATAGTTTCCTTTGCCTTGACCTCTTCCTCTTCCAAAGGACATCTGAGTCTTGAAGGCATGCTCCAAAGATGAGTTTGCAGTTCTACCCAATCTTTGTTCATGTGTCATCAGTGATGCATGAAGCTCATTAACTGTGAAATTTGAGAGATCCTTTATCTCTTCAATGGTTGTGACTATCACATCAAACCTTGAGGGTAAGCTCCTCAACGCTTTCTCCACTACTCTTATCTCTTCCACTGTCTCTCCATGAGATCTCATTTGGGTGACCAACCCAATCAACTGTGTGAAGAATGAGTCTATTGTTTCAGACTCTTTCATGCAAATAATTTCAAAATGTCTTCTCATTAATTTAAGTTTTGCAGTTTTCACCTTCTCCATACCTTGGTAGGTTGTCTGGAGAGTATCCCATGCATCCTTGGATCTCTTAGCTGTTTCTATCCTTGGAAACACACTCTCATGCACCGCTTGATAGAGATAAAAGAGGGATTTTGAGTCCTTCTTCCTATTTCTCTTCAAAAAATCCTTCGCTACCTGTGTTAAGGCATTAAAAGCATTTTCATCTGTTGGTTCTTCAAAACCATCTTCAACAAACTCCCATAAATCTTGAGAGGCAAATAAGGCTCTCATGGTCATTGTCCAATAGTCATAGTTCTTCCCATTAAACTGTGGGAGCTGAGTATTTCCAATACTCATGCTTTTGCTAGCTCCTGCCATGGCTTAGCACACTGAACTATGTAATAAAAACTTGACTGTGTTTTTTTTAATAAATTGTCTCTCTGCTTAAGAGACCAACTCTATCTTCAAAAAATACTTCTCTGGACTGCACTTATTTACAACAAAACTCTATTTTTGAGAAATACCTGGACTTTTGTTGAGCCTTCACGTTGCTGGTTGAATGATGCAACAACTCCTTCCTTCAGCTTCTTTGACAAAATTCAAAGAGCCTGGACTAGCTCCGATACCATGTTGGAATTTCTAAGTATTTTAGAACACACGTAGAGAATAAAAATTCTCAACTTCAACACAAATATTCAATTAAAATTTTCTAGACAGAGATGGCACACAAGAAACTATTTCATTAAAAACTAAAAATTCTATTACAATCTGATATTCTTCCTCCTTCAAAGGGATTAAAAATTGGAACTGCTTCCCACACACAATGTCCTCAAATTTCCTCTCTATCTCTTACAAAAAAAATTGCACACACAGTGCTTCACAGTGCTCTTCTGCCTCTAGTGGCTTTTTCAATAATACACAGTCACTACGTTTTTCACACTCTAGTTTTTCTGCCTTTAACAAAAATTACAATTTCTGCTCTCTGTTTTTCATCCAGAATCGCATGATGTTTTCACACACACTATATATATAAAATACACTCTGTGTTTTTTTTGTTTTTAAAAAAAATTACAGAGTAAAAAACACTTACCCATACATTTCGTTTTTGGGCCTTTTCATATATATGGCATAGTGAAAAAAATAAAAATTAAACATATATATATATATTATAAACATTTGAAATTTTTTTATAATATATATGTTTTACAACATATGCATATTCGCTTAAAAAAACATATGTGCAACCTTTTAAGATTTATATATATATAAGGTTTGGAAACCTTAGTCTGGGCACTTCTTTTTTAAACCAAAAATAAATGATTTTTAACTCGTGCCTTTTTAACCTTATCACTTTGTGGAATTAAAACAAACATGAAATTAAACTCTTTTGAATAAATTTATCGCGTACCAACTGGTCTTGCTGACGTAGGGCTTTAAATCTGCGCGATCGGCCTCCCATTAGCTGAAGGTCGGATCCCCGGATTTCAAAACAAAGACTGAGCCGCATTTTATGAAATTATCGTGTACCAAATTTGTTTCATGACGTTAGCTCCAAAGCTGCGTGATAAACTCTATTGGCTGCTGGTGGGTTCCACCATCTTGCTGCATTGCCGTGGGTGATTCAAAAACAAATTAAAAAAAATGGCGCGATAGACTGTGGTTGGTGAGATTACGAATTTCTATTGTTGCTGTATTTAAATGCAGGGATGGTGCATTTTTGATGGCGGCATGGAGACTTTAATTGCTGGTGATGGCGTGAGTTCAAACACAATCCTGTATAGAGGTATGGCTATGGCCTTCAATGAAATTGGATTTGCATGTGGCTTTAATGAGCGATGGAGTGCTCAACGCATAATAAAAACACTGCAGCAGTGTCCTTCTGCTACTGCTGTTGCAGTTGAATTTATAAATTCAACACTCCTTTCCCAGATTTTCTTCAGAGAGAGGACTATATGACAATTGTTGTTGTATCCACTATCCTTTTGTCTTTCGCCATTTTTTTTTTGCCACATTTACAGGATTGAAGGTCCCTACTCTCTTTTTCTTAGTCAGGTCAATTCCATAAATTCAATTTGCGGTTCCCTACTCTTTTTTTTTTTCCAGATCTACAGCATTAAATTTCCATCTACTGTACAAGATTTCCATTGATATTGGAATATTTCCCCTGCCTATTTTTTTTCTCTCTTTCCAACTTTTATTTGGACTTCCTACTTTATTTTTTTCCCAATATCAAATCAATCTTTTTTCTTCTCTTTTTCCAACTTTTATTTCGATTTTTTTTTTCCAAAATCAAATCAATCAATGCATCCATTTCCTTGCGAGTCATAAGGTATCTGAAAAAAATTGAGCAAATGGAAGAGGATAGATGGCCTAAGGTTGTGTTTAGTGACAGATTGTGTAAAAGACAGAAGACTTGGATGCGGCAAAATAACAAATGGTTTAGTAAATGGGGTATTTTCTTGAGCATGTGTCCTACAAACAGTAAAGAAATAAAAAATTTTGTTATGGATAAATTCCATAAACATACTTGGAAGAAAGAGCTAGAGAGAAAGAAGAAGTACTACATAGAAGAGTTTAACCCCACACATAACCATCAACAAAAGGCATACATAGGGGCTGATATTTCTTGGAGATCTAAAATTCTTATTGCTCAATTAAGGACTAATTCCCATCAACTCCATTGTGAAACCGGGCGCTGGAAAAGGCCAAAAGAAATGTGGGAAGAAAGAGTATGTATTTTTTGCTCCTCCGGAAAAGTGGAAACAGAAAAACATTTCATTCTAGAATGTGAGGCCTTCAAGGACATCAGAGAAAACTATGCAGGTATTCTGGCAGCTAATTCTTGGGATAATCTATTCAGCGAAGAGTTTGTCGATAAGCTGGGAGTGCTCATTGTAAAACTTCACAAGAAAAGGGCCGAATACAAGAGTCAGATAGAGAAGCAATCTGTCCCATAGGCTATTTTTAGCCTCGTGGACATTAAAAATTCTTTCTTTCTTTCTTTCTTTCTTACACGATTAAATTTCTATCAATATCTGGAAGATTTTTCAGTCTCCATTCTCCTTTTCCGAGTCAATATCAATAGCCCCATTTTTCTTTGAATCTTGTCATTTCATTACAATTTTCACACATGACGACTACTGCTGTGATTATAAATATATGGTGAATAACAAAAAAAGTCACAGCCTTTGCCTTTGAAAGAAGTTGGAGTAGTACGAGAGAGAAGTTGGAGTAGTACGAGAGAGAGAGAAATGGATCATAAATGTATTGTTGTGCTCATCATGTTTGTGTTCATGCAGAAGCTCATCAATAGATGGGTGGATTCAATTCTGTTCAACGTATTCCCTTCAATGGACGGAATGAGCAGATGGGGGAACCCTCTTTCTCTATGGCGGAGTATCACCATAAAAGGGACGTGGAGGCACTTTTGAGCCTCAAAAGAGGCATCATATACGATTGAAATGGATCGCTCTCCAACTGGGCAGCCAATAACTCAGATGACGTGTGCTGGTGGAACGAAATTTTGTGCAAACCAAACATGAAATGAGTAGTTTAAATTTCTCTCCCTGCTTGCGGATTGAATGGTACGCTATCCCCATATATTGGCAACCTCTCTCTATTGAGGGATTTATATCTTTCCGCTAATTGGTTGAGTAGAATAATTCCACCCGAAGTTGGGCTGCTGGAAAGGAATCTCTAGGATACTTCGTTTGTGCAACAATCAAACTTCTCCTTTTAATAAATTTCTGGGAGATTTTAAAAAAATTACACCGAAAAAAGCCACCGTAAAAACCTTCAAAAAAATCTCATTAAATACTACTCTCCACCTCACTTCTAATGGGCTCCATGGCTCTATTCCAAAGGAATTATGGAATTGTACACGTTTTCAAACATTGGATATGGGAGCCAACCATTTGAACAGTCTAATCCCACCGAACTCGGTCGTCTGGTCCACTTGGAATCTCTCTCGTTGAATGACAATGCTCTGAGTGGAAGCATCCCAACTTCTCTCAGCGACTGCACTTCACTATATTTTTTCATTGAGTACAACAATTTGAGTGGTCCAATCCCATCAGAGTTCGGTCTGCTGGTCAAGTTGGAAATACTCTGGTTGTCCTGCAATGCTCTGAGTGGAAGAATCCCAACTTCTCTTGCCAATTGCACTTCACTCCAAGGATTATCAAGCGAGGGAAACAAATTGAGTGGTCCAATCCCTTCCTTAACGGGTTTGATGAAACACATAATTGAAATTGATTTATCTTGCAACTCACTAAGTGGCTACATCCCTCCCACGATATTCAATTGTACTCAACTATCTTTGTTGGCCTACACAATAATTACCTTACAGGCACCATTCTGAGTATTTCCCAAGCCAATATGTCATTGATCTCTCTTTCATTATTATATATATAATAATAATATTTTTGACATTATACCGATCTCTTCCACGTAGCATAGGCAAACTAAATGCTTTAAGATATTTAGATATATATAATAATAATATTTTTGACATTATACCAATAGTATTAGTGGTTTAGTTTCCCTATAAGAATAGCTTTAACAATGTTATGACTTCACCAGAATAGGTGGTGATGTGTAACCTATCTTCTTATTTAAAAAAATTATCATAATTGTTTTTTCTAATAGAAAGTCATTTTCAATTGAAAAGAAAAACCAACAGACTTTCCACTAGATTACTTAGACTACTATATTGGAAACTATGGCATTTCTAAATTGCAATAATTGTTGAAGTAAACATACATAACCTCTCTTTTCATTTCTTTTCAGATATGCATAAAATTATAAAGTGGGTAGAATTGCTTTGATGTCATTTATAAAGCAGCATTCCGAGTATTCCCAAGGCCAATATGTCAGTGGTCCGTCTTTATTTATCAAACAATTATTTAATTCGACCTCTTCCAAGTAGCATGGGTAAACTAAATTGTTTAGAGTATTTAGATATATCTAGTAATAATATTTTTGGCATTATACCTAGTTAGTGGTTTATTTTCCTTTATATTTTTAGATTTATTAAAGAATAATTTTGAAGGATCAATCTATGAAATTATTGGCATTTGTTTATCCTTAACATATTTTTCTGCTCACACAAATCATTTGTGTGCCACTCTTCCAATATCTTTGGCTAAATTGATAAAGAAACTTTCTTACTACTTCACCTTTTTTTTGTTGGTTTGAAATTTTAAAACTTTGTGGCTACAATAATTTCTATGGTGACATTCTTAAATGAGTAAAAAATTTCACCCAATTGTCTATCTTGGATTTATATAAAAATAAATTCATTGGAAGAATGTCATTACATTTTGAAAGACTTGCAAGATTTGTAAACAATTCATTACCTGATAGTGATGAAGGTGAAGAAATTCCAGTTGACATCAAAGGAGGTGAATATACTCTATCATGTATGTCAAGGAAAAACACGATATTTGATTTTTCCAACAATAATCTTATAGAACATATACCTGTAAGCATAGAAATTTCGAGTAGCTTGCAATTTGCTAAATTTATCTAGAAATCACTTGGAAGGGCTAATACCTGCATGTATGAGTAACCTATCTCTTTTGGAGCAGTTAGACTTGAGCAAGAATCATTTGGGTGCACATATTCCTAAAAATATCTCTAAAATATATAGTTTGGTTGTTTTGGGTGTCTCCTCTAATAACCTTTGTCTGCCAATCCCTAAAGGAACACAATTTTCCACATTCAGTGCAACATTGTTTCAAAGGAATAAATGCTTATATATGTGTCCTTTAGATTCATGTAATAGAAAGGAAAACACATGGAGAGAATCTCACAATAATAGTAGCAGTGCACATATTAAAGTGGGATGGCTAGAGTTTCTAGATGACAAGATGTCATTACTGGCATTGGGGATTGGAATTTGGGGAGTAGTTGTCGTGTTCAAATTTTATAAGAGAGTCAAACAATTGTTATTAGGTCGAGCACCTAACAAACAACAACTCTATTCTTCAATGGAGGAATCCAAACAATGGTTGTTTGCTCTATTATGTGGTATATTTAATTGTCATATAAATACTAAATGATATTTATGGTTTATTATCTTCTCACATATAAAAAAAAATTAGTGTGACCATTATTTATGATTGTATTTTCAAATTAGCCTTAAGTTTATTTATATCTCTTATTCATTTTGTATCACATTCAATTAATTTTAAATCAAATAACATAAATATTACATTATAAAATAATAATATTAATAATAAATATATTCACAACTTAATTATCTATTTTATTTATAAATATTCATTAAATATAAAAATATATTATTTATCACATATCTAATAATAATTAAACATAAAAACTCAACTCTTTAACTTCATTTTTATTAATTAGACCTATTTCATTTTTATTAATTAGACATATCTCCCTTATTATGAAATATGTTTAAATGAACTTGTTATGTTAAAAATGTAATGAAACTGTTATGTTAAAAATGTTTGTGTATTAAAGTCATAATATATGAGAAGAATTTAATTTTTTAATTTTTTATTTTGACAAAATACTTATTTTTCAACTTTTTTTCAAAAAGGAAAAAACACGATTTCTATTAATATGAATGAAAATTACATGTTGATTTTTTCATAGAAAATAAGCTTGTTTCTAGAATCATAAGAATAAAAAAAGATATACTTATTTTCATACTAAAATATAAATTAGTGTCTTATATATGATTGTAGTATGTCACTATATCAATTTTAATATATTTGTTCCATACTTTTAATTGTAAGAAGAAACAAAAAATATCAAGCGGCATCCCATGAGCCAAAAAAGTTGTTAGACACACATGGAATGCGAAGAGACATGAATGGTAAATAGTGAGTTGCATTTCTTATCAACATAGGTGTACATTTATAATACATTCTTGTGACCCTTGAATTCATCCTCCAGGGTCTCTTGGACTTCCTTTGAGTATTCAATTTCCATGCCTTAAGCATTAGTGGATTCAGTGTCCAACACCCCCCTGAATCCGAAGGGTTATGTATGAGTCCAAGAAGAGAGTTGTAATATGAAATGTGGAAAATATGCATGGAAGCACTAGGTTGAATGCGCTCTCCGAAATATTGGTATAAGGTGCTGGTTTAAGGATGACAACCAACACTGGAACACTTAATGCAGTTTCCAGAACTCTTCCAAATCTGGCATGAAGCTGAAGTATTCTTCTATAGGAAGTGCTCCTAATGATTTGAAGAAGGATACCTTCAAACTAGAAAAGGGAGGTTGAAGCCTACATAAAAAGGGAGAACCTCAACCTAAAAAGGGAGGTCTCAACCTGCGAGTGTTTAAGGATGACCGCCAACTCTGGAATGCTTAATGCAATTCCTGGAACTCTTCCAAAAATGACAAGAAGTTGAAGTCTTCTGCTAGAGGTATTGTCCCCAATTATTTGAAGAGGGAGAAGCTCAACCTGAAAAGGGAGGTCTCAACCCCGCATAGATGGATTAAGGCTGACCACCAACCAAAAGGCATTCTCAAGGAAATCTCTGGTTCTGGCTACAACTCTGAATTTGGCAACATGTTCAGGGTTTTTTTCAAGCTCACTTGATATGGCATGAAACTTGCATTTGACCAACATTTCCCCCTGTCATATACAAGGTGAGAATATGGAGAAAAATCAATTGCAAGACTGTTCAATACTCTATAATTTTTTTTGACATATGACTGAAATATCTTCTTGGTTGTTGAATTCCATTGCCAAGAATCTATCCATCCAAGGTGAATCTCTGTTGTTGATGCAGGATTTTTTCTAAAGCATATGTTTAAAGAATGAATGGTTTTATGACAATGCTTACATGGATGAATATCACAACAATGATATTTCATATGGCCAACTCGGTCACAATGTTGGCATATAAAATTATTTTGTTGTTGTTGTGGAAGAGGAGAAGAAATCAGAACATCTGAAGGTGAACTGTTGTTAAGTAATCCAACACTCTAAAGCTAGATGAGATTTAAGTAATCTAGAATCTGAAAGGACACATCCTTATCATATTCGCGACTAGTTTTGTGCTTGTAATGAACAAGCTCTTCCCAAGGTTTGATGATGGGCTTTGGAAGTGTAGACTGAACTTCTGAATCTGCATGCAAATCCACTCTTGAACTAGGCAATCAATGTGAATTGACCTCAACTTTATATTTTTCCTGTTGATGGGAGTTTGTCTCAATGTTCAGAAAGAAAAAAAAAAGAAAAAAAGAAAAAAGAAAAAAAGAAAAAAAAAACATGTTCAAAATAATGACTTGACTGTTGTAATTATTCTTGCTGAAGCTGTGACTAAAGTTGCAAAAAATCAATCTTTTATTGTACATTTTGTAGACAAGTATGAATGTATCTGGGAATGACTTTGTCAATCATGATTGTATTGTAAATAACTTAGAATGTATTAAATTGTTCATTAATTCCAATGCTCCATCTACCATTTTCCAACAATTTAAATTTTAATGCAACCCCAAAATAAAATAAAAGGAATTCCACCAAGCAGTGCTTCAAGGAATTGACATCAACGCGTCTCATCATACATGAAGGACTAGCAGTTGGACCAACATAATCAATATAAGAAATAATTCTATTCAATGTACATACAAGCGTATAATAAATAAGGCATATGAAAACACTGTAAATTTTTTAGCGAGGGAGTGTTGAGCTACTTCAACCATGTAGCTCACAGAATGTTAAATTGGACCAATATGACCAAAAATAAAAGATCCATATTCCAAAAAGTGGGGTTATCTATACTTTCCTTCGACCTAACTTATTTCAAAAAGGCATCCACTACTTTTTTCTTTTTAATTTGTCAGGATAACATCAACACCAATTATCTGAGATGATTCCTTAATTTTACACTTTGTATTACAACAAAGCCTATTGCTCCAAGGACAAAAAAGACTGTAATTGATTCTTGGTGTGATTTTCTAAGAAAATCCAAAACTTGCTAGCCTACAGGCATGTCGAGAACCTAACAAAAATGACCAGGGCCATGACTAGGTGAGCGAGAGAGGGCATCTAGAGATAAGAGTATGAAGCTCATGACCAATGGATGGAGTTTAGCCCTTTGATAGTGGTGTAATAGTTCTCTTTCATCCCTTTTGGAATATTACTAATGTCAACAACTGTCAGTTGACATCAATTGAAGTGAATATACTCTATCATACCTATCATTAGAAAACACTATATTCAAAATTTTCCAATAATAATCTAATAGGAAAAAAACCTACAAGCATAGGAAATTTAAGGAACTTGCGATTGCAAAATTTATCTGGAAATCAATTTGAAGGGCCAATACCTACATCTCTCAGTAACATATCTACTTTGGAGCAGTTAGACTTGAGCAGGAATAATCTAAGTGGATAGATTCCTGAAGAGATCTCTAAAATATATAGTTTGGATGTTTTGGATGTTTCATCTAATAATATTTGTGGGCCAATCCCGAGAGGAACACAATTTTCCACATTCAATGCAACATCATTTCAAACGAACAAAAGCTTATATGGGTGTCCTTTAGATTCATGTAATGGAAAGGAAAACAGAGGACAAGATGACAATAATAGTAGTAGTGCCCATATTAAGGTGGGATGGCTAGAGTATCTAGATGATAAGATGTCATTAATGGCATTGGGGATTGGATTTGGGATTAGAATTTGGGGAGTAGTTTGTGTGTTCATGTTTTTCAAGAGAGCCAAAGAGTGGGTGTGGGGTCTACCCCCTAACAAACCACAACTCTTCTATGGAGTGTATAGATTCCCTACATAGAGATCCGAACAATGGTTGTTGGCTCTATTATGTGGTGAATTAAATTGTCATGTAAATACTAAATGATATTTATCATGTATTATCTTCCAGGATATAAAATTTTTAATATGATCATTATTTATGATTGCATTTTCAAGTTATCCTTAATTTTATTTATATCTCTTATTCCTTTTTATCACATTCAATTAATTTCTAATTGAATGACATAAATATTACATTATATAAAATAATATAATTTAGAAAAAATAATAAATATATACACAACTTAATTATCTATTTTTTATTAACATGCATTCTTTTTAATATAAAAAATTATTATTTATCATATATTTAATAATAATTAAAAACTAAAAATACAACTGTTTAACTATTATTTTTATTAATTACACCTATTTTCCTTTAGTTTTAGTAATTACACCTATGTTCCTTATTATGAGATATGTTTAAATAAAATTATTATACTGTTTCTTTATTTAAAATCATAATATAAAAAATAATAATAATAATCTATTATTTATTCAAGTTAAAAAAATATTTTTATTTTTATTTTTTAATAATATATTTGATAATTGGGATTCTTTCTTATAAGATGAATTTGACTTTGTACACTAATATTACTATTAAATACATCAAGATATTTTAACATAAAAATAATTAAATGAAAACAAAATCATAATATTTTATATAACACATTTTGTGTTTATTTACTTTAAAATGTAACAAACCTGTAAGTCAGTTAGCATTTAGGATTCAATCAATAAGCAACATATCATTACTGATTTACCATGTTCTCCCCATAAACATGTAAACGCCATATTTATATTTATATTTATTACCCAAATTTCACATTCATTTTACGATTATGGTAGCCATAATTCATAATTTACATGACATGTCAAAGGTCAAGGAGGAAGGTGATAATTGGTATAGTAAAGTTGGTATTGAAATTATAGTATTTATTATTTATATAAGATGGTTTAATAAATTTCAGAAATGTAAATTTTAATAAGTTATATATATATATATATATATATATATATATATATATATATATATATATATATATATATCAAAATTTAAACAGTGATTATAATTATATATTGGGAGTTATATTATGATTTTCTTCCATCTTCAGTATCATTTACAAACTCATGAACTAAAATTATTCTCTAATGAGGAATAAAACTGATATTAAGCATATATGGGTCTTTGGAGGTGAATACCTTCCAAATGAGCCCCAAAATTAGACAAATATTTATATTAATTGCAAAATTAAATGGGAGATTATAGCTATCTATTGGGAGTTACATTATGATTTTCTCCCATCTTTAGTATCATCTACAAACTCATGAATTGAAATTCATTTTTGCAGAGGAATACAACCTATACTAAGAATATACGGGTACCTTCCAACTATAAGGTGCTACCTTACCAACCATCAATAATATAGAGAAGTGGATGTTACATTAAGCATTATTACTTTTTTTTTTTAACATTACTAACTTAGTTATTATGTAATCACGTTCCTTTATCTATTTCACTATAAGATATCACATAAGAAGTCACAGATAACTTTCCCTTAAGACCAATTCCAAAACACATTTTCTCTCAAGTTTAAAATATGGTACCATGTTCTCTTTTCATACTTTTACATGAGCTCTAAGTAAGATTTGGAATAAATTCCACCATAACGCCATGTGCAAACATTAATTTAGATCAACCTATCTAATTTACTAGATTATGCTAAATAATCTACACTTATTGACTCTTGATATCATAACTACAAAAGTATCATGCTTCTATTACAACAATTACATATAACTGTATGAATATTAACCTACCTATAACAAGGTAACCGAGGGAATACTATGCCTCTCTTCATCCATAAATCTAATAAATAGGATATGTTTATGAAATGGATTCACAAACTATATTGAGCCAAAAACATTTCTGAACTCATCAATTAAAAATTTCTCAATCCCAATTATTAAGCCAATGCTTTAATCATAAAAATTGTATCATGAATGTTGCAACAAGAGAAACTACTATTACCAATTCAGAAGCATATTATTCTTCTGAAAGTGCCAAATAAAACAATAGACTTACCAAAATTGAGCACACTAGTTATTTTCTACAACCATTTAAACATAAAATTACACCCCTGAATAGATGCAACTTAGACGAAACTTATTATGCCCACTTGCACAGAATCAAACAGAATTAGCCCAACCCCTTTTTTTTAATGAAAGAGTTAGATAATAAAAATAACAACTATCATATTATCTATTCACACTTCAAAAGTTTATTAGATTCATTTTCACATTCATATAACTTGATGACATAGGAAGCTACATCCATTAAATAATTTATTATTAAATTTTTCTAGTACATAAAAGCTACAATAAGTAGGACATTTACTCGAAGAATTTATATGCACAAAAACTTCATCCATTGAAGTGTTGACAAACACTTTGCAAGAACGCAATCTATAAGCTACATCCATTGAGGCATTTTGAAAAACACTTTGAAAACATGCAATCTACATCCCAATAAGGCTTTTTAACAAACACTTTGCAAGTATGGAAGCAATGTACATCCATTGAGACATTTCGTCAAACACTTCGAAGCCATAATATCTTAAAGCAATCTCACATGAATCTAAGATTCTCCCTCAACCTATTTAGCTCATAAAATTTATAAATTATTAGGAATTTCGCCTCTATGATCCATAAATTTTGCGTAAAATCTTTTGGTGAAAATCACATGAAAGTAAATTTAGTCGACCCCTTCCAGTGTGGTTCATCAGTAGGACAAGATGAGAAATCTGATCAGGTAACCCATTTAAATAGATAAGGAAAGCTCCAACTAGCTGTTTGTAAGCTAACGACTAGTTTGACTGGAATACGAAATATAATTAAAATAATAATAATTTATTTATTTTTAAAGAACAAATTAAATGTTTAATATTTATAATTTGAATTTTATATATTTATTTTTATTTTTAATAAAAATAATAATAATTTATTTATTTTTAAAGAATAAATTAAATGTTTAATATTTATATTTTTTTAAGGGATAAATTAAATGTTTAATATTTATAATTTGAATTTGATTTATTTTTATTTTTAATAAAAAAATAACTATTTATTTATTTTTATTTTTTAAGAATAAATTAATTTTTTTATTATGAAGAAAAAGAAAAAATTAAATCTTTAGTATTAATAGTTTGAATTTTATATATTTATTTTTATTTTTAATAATATGTTATATATTAATAATTATATGTTATGTAATTCAAATTTCATCAAAATAATTTTCTTGTTCATTCTATTTAATAGGTAATTTTATTTTACTTATTAGAAATTTTACTATGCTAAAATTATAATAAAATTTCTATGAAATTTATCCAAAAAAAAAAAGGAGAGAAAAACCAATAGCCAAAGCAGAGGAAAAGATAAGTGGGAGAACATGGGAAGAGAAACAAAAATTAAGAGTAAAGGGCAGGAATACAACATATGCTAACAGTGCACCCATCATCCCTGTTGAGGTTAACTAGCCTCTTTTCGATTCCCAGGGCTTCTCTCAACTTGCCCTGGAAATCGAAAAGAGGTTGATTAGCCTCAAGAGGGATGGGTGGATTGTTAGCATATGCTGGATTCCTACCCTTCACTCTTAGTTTTTGTTTCTCTTCCCCTGTTCCCCCCTTATCTTTTCCTCTGCTTTGGCTCTTGGTTTCTCTCTTCCCCCCTCTTTTTTTTTTGATAAATTTCATAGAAACTTTATTATAATTTTAACTTAGTAAAATTTCCAATAAGTAAAATAAAATTACCTATTAAATAGAATAAATAAGAAAATTATTTTGATGAGATTTGAATTACATAACATATAATTATTAATATATAGCATATTATTAAAAATAAAAATAAATATATAAAATTCAAATATATATATATATATATATATATATATATATATATATATATATATATATATATATAATTTATTTTTTTCTTAAAAAATATAAATATTAAACATTTAATTTATTCTTAAAAAATAAAAATAAATATAGAAAATTCAAATTATAAATATTAAAAATTTAATTTATTTTTTAAAAAAGAAAAAAATATTATTATTTTAATTATATTTCTTATTCGAGTTAAACTAGTAGTTAATTTACCAAATGACTAGTTGGAGCTTTCCTTATCTCTCATCTTGTCCTGATGATGAACCACACTGGCTGGTTCGAAAAGCGTTGACTAAATTTACTTCGATGTGATTTTCACCGAAAGATTTTACACACAATTTATAAATTAATTCATCATATTACAAAATATTAAAACAGAGACTAAATAATCTTATTCTTTCACCCAAAACTTGACAACAGGCGCACAAAGTGGTAGAAATAATATGTAAAATCATCCAGATTTTTGATCTGGGTTTGGAAGAGTTTTTTTTCGGAAGCAAGTCAGGCGTTACAGGTCCTAATGATATGGATGCCCCTTGACATTAAGCTGAATCACAACAAAATCGCTCAGGGATGTGATTTATTAAAACAACAACAACAAAAATTCCTACTACCTCATTTATCGATTGTGTCAAACACTTGGTGTGCAAACTTCAACTACAACTGTACATGGAGAAAAAAATCCAAATTTATGCTGATATGATATTTTTATCAACTCATGAAAAATTTCTATGAAAAAAATTTCATTATAAACTAAACTTAAAAAATTTAGTAACACATTCTTGTTTTAATCCCTCCTACATGTACATACTCAACTAAAACTGCCATTCATTATTCGTTAGCTTAGAATTAACTCTATAAATATCTCATAAATATTCAAAAGTATCAGCTGCAATAAATTGAAATTTTTACAACATTTCAAACTAATAATAACTGAAATTTCAAGAATGCTTATGAACATGCCTGGTTGTGTACTTATACAAGTGCAAAAGGATGGCAATATGCTCCATCTCCAATGAGAGTATGCATATCCTTACCAACTAATTATGACTGTCCGGTTTTCCACCCAACCATATCTAGGGAGAATTTCTTCCCTTGGAACCCCAAGCTGTAAGAGCTCACAAACAATACCAAAATATATAGCAGTAGAGAGATATCCATGGCAAGCTGAAGAAGATAAGTTTCACTTCCTCCCAATACCACTCACCACCATGTAGAGCTAAATAGTAATTTAGTTTAGGAATTTCAAGTTCATTTCGAAATAAATTGGCTACTCTCTAAGTCTCTCGCTCTCATAATATTTTTCAAATCTCTCCAACTCTTGGTATCACAATGCACCTCCCCCAAGTGAGAATACATGAGACACATATATAGGAGGATCAACAAATTCTTGCCATAAAATAGGAGTAATATGCAAGCCTTGTATTCCTTTTATAAGAGTGTAACTCATGCCATTAAGGACATGTATGCATACCTTAGTTAAGGAGAGTGTAACATATGCAATAAAGAGAGTGTAAGAGGAATATTTTATGACATGTCTTTAATGAGTGTAAGAGGAATATGCCATTCGTTGACGAGTGCATAAAAGAGAGTGTAATGTATTATTAAAAGAGAGAGAGAGATAGAGTTACATGGAGCCATTAGAATCATCAAGGAGAGAGGTGTCAAGTGATTGAGGAGATATAATTCTTGTTTAATAAAAATATAATAGTCTTATAAAAGGTAATAATAATATTAAAAATATTGAGGATTAAGTCAATAATCAACTATTAGGATTGATCAATGATAAGTTAAGTGATTTTCCTTGAAGTATACTTTATTACCCATTGATTGAAGGTGATTTACTATTTGTGGAAAGTCATACTTGAGATGCAAGACATGAATTTATTTTTTTAGAAATTCACTCCAAAATTGTCAGGAATGAGATTTTATTAAGAAAATTCATCCTTGAGCTGCCTAGGAGTAGTATTTTTCTTCTGGAGAATAGGGATTTCTGCACCCCTATTGCATGCATTTTCGTGCCTTAGTAGATTGAGGACTCCACACCCTGACCTACTCTAAAGATCCAAGATTCCGCACCTTGATATTTTTAAATATTCAGGACTCTGTGCTCTAAACATTTCATTATAGATCCAGGACTCCATGTATTTATCTTTCATGGATTTAGGACTCCGCACCGTAATCCTTTTATTATATATCCAAGACTCCACTTCTTTATATTTCATTGATTTAGGACTCCATGCCCTAATTTCCATGGCTTCTCATCTACTCTACTTTGAAACTCTGCGCTTCACCTTAAGGTACTAATTGTGAGTTCATATCCATTTGATGGTTCCTTGGTAAGGTCTTCTTCCAATACCTGCACACATCACAATCTCATAGATCAAAGGAATCAAATGAATTTCCTAATTAACTTATTCACATTTTACCAAAGATTTTGCATGACTTCCATAATCATTTTGGTTTTGGATAAATGACTTCCGCAGCCATTTATAACTCGATCATCCTTGTTGGAAATGACCAAGTCCGCTACCACATCATGCTTAGTAGGAGATTACAAACATATAATCATACAAATCAAGTGTCATCCATAAATCCTAATTAACCATATGTTACACATAACCATGACCATCCATGGATCTGTGTCTCAATCCTGGAGCCCCATCCATGTTATACACCTATGTCCAAAATAGGATACCAAAAGATAAAACATCACAAATATGCTCTTAACCAAAATCAATTCTTATAAACACAACCATAGATATTATCATAAGCACACAACAACCAAATGAACCAAACCAGGTCTATAGCATATAAGCATGTACATAAGTCTGTCATGTATAATATTATATCATTATATCAAAATCACCATCTCTAAGTGTCATCAAAGCTATCTCACCAAGAAGCGACACTACATACTACCCCTCTTGGGTTAAACTTGGCCCGAAGTTTTTCCTACAGTCATAAGATACTTAGTTCTTTTCGATTCTCCTATCAATAAGTTTTTAACCTTATGTATATGTATTTGATATATTTTTCTTCATGCCAATCCATAGTCTAATGTTTTTTAAATTGGAAGAAACTCTATAAAAATTGAAACATACCATTCTTAATCAAGTAGAAAATATATCCATGCCATATTATGCATGTTTTGATATAAAATACCAAATATTTCTATATCAAAACCAACCATACAATTTATAGTAACATATCAAAGTACTAATTTATGTAATTGACATGACATCTACTTAATTTATATATAATAATTCGATATTCTATATGTTTTTCTTTCTCATAGTCTGTATGAATCCTACATGTGTCATCTTCTTTGTTTTGTAGTATGTTTAGCTTGCGAAGATATAAATATCTCACACATTGGTTGTATAAACAGCAATGATGGTCCATCCCATATCACAATCAAATTTGCATACAATAAGCATAAAATCATCCACATACAATTGTCAGTGAAACTACGTAACAAAACATGATGTCATATATAAAACCCAGTCTTACATCCCACTTGATTTATGTCTTCTCAATCTAATTTCCCCATTTTCATTCCATAAGAAATCCTTGCAATAAAAATATTTAGGATCTATCTTTAGTTTTTACTAAACGTTTTTAATCTTTAGGAAAAATCACAATTTGAGGTTCAAGGCATCATTTTATTTTATTTTTTTCTTTTTTTTAAACTAACAAGATAAGGTTCAATACAACCCTGATTGACCCACTTATGTAATATAGAAAATTCCTTTATTTTCCATAATATTCATTATTATTCACTTCTCTAACATGAGAATCAATTATGAATGACTCTGTTAAAAGGTCTTCATTCCGAAAGAAAATTAATAATATCTTTTTGAAAGTAGCTTGTAATCAAGAAAAACTCTAACAATTATGTAAATATGGTATCTATATTATTTAATCTACCTTGATAATTGTAAGTCAATTTGTCTCCGGATGCGGGTGCAAGTGGCCACAGTGGGATCGATGGGACGCACGGCGCAAGGACGGGAGGCCACATGCCTTCCCTCTTGGAACCTTGGCACCCACCTGATCGCAGTTAATGCCCGCGCTTGATCTTTATGGTGTTGATATGGAGTCGATTCACTTCACTGCAACAGGTTCTCGAGGCAGCCTCGACTGCTGCAACCGCATTTCACATACAACTTCCAGGCTTGGTCATTCAATGCGGAGGTTGGAAGGTTGCAGTATCGGTTTGTTATATATCATGGAGCCATCCGCCCCTTCGCCATTGTTGTCGAGTTGTAATCCTGCTCTGGATAAAGCCAGAGTCCGCACCATCACAGGGTTGCGCAGTCGCCACACATGTTGTTTGGTGCCTGCGGACAATTCTCACATATCAATTGCAGGTTCCTGTGTGTCTGCAACTGTGGTTCTTGGCTCTCCTCCTGAGCGGAATCCCGTCATCACTCATTCGCCTCAGCACTTTAGCTCCTGTTCTGTTGCAATTATGCCAAGAGTTAGACAGAGGATGCGGTGCCGAAGGGGATCCTCTCGTTTGGCCAGAAGGCATTCGCCATCCTTCTCCTCCTCTCCGTCGAATTCCTCTGCGACCTCGGGTAGCCTGCCTCGTCTCCTTCATGGGCGTCTGCTTCGTTCTGGACGTCGGCTGGACTCGCCTTCTGGCGATGCTCTGCCAGGTCATTCCCACACAACCCTCTTCTCTTTCGACTGTGCTCTCAATAGACCTTGGGTTACCGTGGCCATCTCGGTCGTCTTCCTGGAGGAACCAATGCCTAAGCCACCGCCTGACGAGCATGCTCCGGACGACAGTGCTAATTTGGACGTGAAGCAGCAGGATATGAGGGGTCCGCCTTCTGAGAACAGGATGTCTTTGCAGGTTGAAGCTGGGGTCGTTCCGGGTCATGTCGATGCAACTCCGCCGGTTGTCCACTCCTCCGCCGCTTGCTCCCACGCCCAAGGCAACCCAGAAGACTACAGTTGCAAGATTGAGGAAATTGCGCCAGATGAGTAACTCGGCCCTCTCCTCCTGTCTTTTTTGTTATTTCTCTGCCCTCTCTGAGGGAATTCTTGGTCGCCATAATGTTTACTCCATCTCTGTTTCTTTTTTTGTAAATGTCCAATCTCAGACACTACAGTGGTCCAGTACTGTTAGAGTCCAATGCAACAGATATGCAATGTATATGTGTCTAGTGTTCAGTCAAAAACATATCAGTTCGATCCCCTGCGTGGGATTTTTTCAGGTGATGGCTCCTAAGGCTGGTCTCCCTCCCGATGGGCAGCCCAATATCAGTCTCTATCAGTTAAAATTGCCTCCCAGTAGGCACTGTTTTGGCTTCGGCCAGGTGTACATTATTTTACTTTGATTAATAGATTACTTTAACTTAGAAAAAAAAAAAAACTGTAAGTCAATTTGTTTTCCAACTATGAATCACTCATGAGTTCTATTCCATAAGTAATCAATTCATTTTTTTTCATGTATTATTCCTTACTATTAATAAGTATGCAACAACAAGCTATGAAAACCATACATTTATAAAAATGTTAAGAATCTTGTTGAATTTAAATAACATTTATACTATCACAAGGGAATTTCTATCCTAAAGTTAACGCCCCCCCGCCCTTTTTTCTTACCACCCTCTCAAATTATTACAACATTTTGTAGGACTAATAAATACTCATAAAACTATACATCTCAACACAAAATTCCTAAGTCCAACAATCTCTTCCATTCTACATACAATACAATCATCTTAAATCATGCAAGAATTTCAATTCATCAAAATGTGATCTGACCCTCCTCCAATTTCTCGCGCAAAAAATATCACAAGCACATATTCTTGTAAAACAAGAACTCGACTAAGCTTTTCATTAATCACGTACCTTTTTATTTAAGTTCAAATAAAATAAAGTTCTCACCACATAAAATGTTTACCTTCTAAACATGTTATTCTCTTAACAATTTATAAACAACATGAATTTTGACTCGATCCTCTAACTAACAATAGCTTAGAGCAGTACATGAGTTCAATCCTCATAATTTCTCTAATTAATTTGGTTAAATTGAATTCAACGAATATTCAACTAACAAAATCATTAAAGAGACTATTATGGATTTCCTAGACCTAATTTATCTTAAGCCAATAGAAAATATATTTCATCAACTTATCACAATAATATTTTTCTACATTTCAAGAATTTGAAAATCATTTTAATTATACCTAAATCTAACACATACAAAAGGATTAAAATACTAGAGGATAGATACCTAGTTCACACTTGACTCCATATATCAAAATTAATTATTCCAAACATTCTAAACCACCTAATGGTGTTCAGTATACCAATCTTAGCATCTTCATTTGTAATAAAAATAAAATAATGGAATTAAATCTCAAGCAAATTCATGTTACGAATCTCTATCCATTTAACTTTAATTACGCATAATCACTCCTCCTTAATCATGGCTATGAGATTCCATCAAAATATTATAACAAGAAAAAGTACTTAGATCATAGATATATTTTAGTATGGATTCCACACCCATAACTTACCTCATTACTTAGCTCATATATATATGCTAGTATGGATTCCACACCCATACATTAGCTTATAGATATATGTTAGTATGGATTCCACACCCATACATTTTATCCTAGATATATGCTAGTATGGATTTCACACCCATACATTAGCTTAAGGAAAACATAAACTTCAACTGTTCCTTAAAATGGCTTCCACAACCCTTCATGCACCAGTCATTTAATCCTCTTGTTTATTAGGAAGGCCATACCTCAAGCTAGTATTTTAGTAATTTCAAGTTATTTGAGGCATAATTTCAACCCAAAATACACAAAATAATGTCGAAGAAATCAAAGGAATTTCATTCTTATTAATTAATAATGTATTACCAAATCATATTTAACACATCTAATTAATGCACATTCATTACTCTTGAATCTACACTCACAATTAAAAGTAGAATCCTTCAAGGTAGCTTATGTTAAGTTTCCATTAGTGTCGGTATGAAAAGAGTAAAAATGAACATGATGAACTCAATCATCACATTAATTGAATCTCAAACTTACACTTGTTACATGTTCCCAAAGCATACACACCAAGGTCATCATACTATAGTCCATATTAAGCCAATATTTTTCTTAGTAGATACAATTTAAGCTAGTAAATATGGCTACTAAGCCCATATCACATTGAAAATGATGCATTAAACATATATGAAAGCATGCATGCACTCCACCTATCTCGACGCTCATTGATTGACAATTAATCCATTAACATACTTGGGTTTAGCCCCAAATTTCTCAAGCACATCCTTTCCTAGCATGTCTTTAAGCATTTTAACATATTGCTAGGAATATGACTTAACAAAAATATAAAGGAATATAATAAATCATTCTTTTTCTTTCATAAGTTTCTAAATGACATAATAATAATATCCTCTATGCAACCAATATGCTTCCAAGTAAATATATACAACAACTCAACATGCATGAAAAATCAACATTCATATATCATTAACCTACAAGTAAGCATGTTGTCCCATTAGGCCCTAGTGTTGTAACTCGCTCTGATACCATATGTAAGGTCCCACCTTACCAACCATCAATAATATAGATAAGTAGAGGTCACATTAATCACTAATACTCTCTTTTTTTGTAACGTTACTAACTTTTTTATCATGTAATCATGTTCCTTCATCTATTTCACTATAAGATATCACATAAGAAGTCAGGGATAACTTTCCCTTAAGACCAATTCCAAAACACATTTTCTCTCAAGTTTAAAAGATGATACTATGTTCTCTTTTCATACTTTTACATGAGCTCTGAGTAAGATTTGGAATAAATTCCACCATAATGCATGTGCGAACATTAAGTTAGATCAAATTATCTAATTTACTAGATTATGCTAAATAAGCTACACTTATTGACTCTTGATATCATAACCACAAAAGTATCATGCTTCTATTACAAAAATTACATATAAGTGTATGAGTATTAACCTACCTATAACAAGGTAATCGAGGGAATAATATGCCTCTCTTCATCTGTAAATCTAATAAATATGGTATGTTTATGAAATGGAATCACAAAATATATTGACTCAACAACATTTCCAAACTCATCAATTAAAAATTTCTCAATCCCAATTGTTAAGGCCATGCTTCAATCATGAAAATTGTATATTGAATGATGCATCAAGAACAACTACTATTACCAATTCAGAAGTGTATTATTCTTCTGAAAGTGCCAAATAAAACAATAGACTTACCAAAAATGAGCACACTAGTTATTTTCTACAACCATTTAAACATAAAATTTCACCCTTGAATACATGGAACTTAGATGAAACTTATTATGCTCACTTGTACAAAATCCAACAGAATTAGTCACCATAAAATTGTTTCCAACAACAACCTTTTTTCTTTTTAAATGAAAGCTTTAGATAAAAAAAATAACAACTATCATATTCTCTATTCAAACTTCATAAGTTTATTAGATTCATTTTCACATTCATACAAATTGATAACATAGGAGGATACATCCATTAAATAAATTATTCATAAATTTTTCTAGTACATAAAAGCTATAGTAAGTAGGACATTTACTCTAACAATTTATATGCACAAAAATTACATCCATTGAAGTGTTGAAAAACACTTTGCAACATGCAATCTAAAATCTACAAACATTGAGGAATTTTGAAAAACACTTTGAAAACATGCAATCTATAGCCATTGAGGCCTTTTGACAAACACTTTGCAAGCATGCAAGCAATCCACAACCATTGAGGCAATTTGTCAAACACTTGGAAGCCATAATCTCTTAAGGCAATTTGACATGAATATAATGCTCTCCCTCAACCTATTTAGATCATAAAATTTATAAATTAATTCATCATATCACAAAATATTAAAACAGAGACTAAATCTTCTTATTCTTTCGCCCAAAACTTGACAGCAGGCGAACACAATTGCAGCAATAATCTGCAAAATCACCTAGATTTACGATCTAGATTTGGATTTTTTTTTTTTTTAAATCATGTTGGGGGTTACATGTTCTAATGGTATGGATATCCCCTGATGTTAAGCTGAATCACAACAGAAATGACCATGGATATGATTTATCAAAACAACAACAACAACAACAAATTCCTACTACCTCATTTATCAATTTTGTTAAACACTTAGTCTGAAAAATTTAACTACATTTGTACATGGAGAAAGAAAACCCGAATTTATGCTAATATGATATTTTCATCAACTCATGAAAACTTGCTATGAACAAAATTTCATTATTAAATGAACTTAAAAAATTTAGCAACACTTTCTTGTTTTAATCCCTCCTACATGTACATGCTCAAATACCACTACCATTCATTATTGGTTAGCTTAGAATTAATTCTATAAATATATCATAAACATTCACAAGTATCAGTTCCAATAAATTGAAAGTTTTACAACACTTTAAACTAATAATAACTAAAATTTCAAGAATGCTTATGAACATACCTAGTTCTGTATTTATACAAGTCCAAAAGGATGGCAATATGCTTCAGCTCCAATGAGAGTATCCATACCCTTACAACCTCATTGTGACCATCTAGTTTTCCACCCAACCATATCAAGGGAGAAATTATCCCCCTGGAACCCCCGAGTTGTAAGAGCTCACAAACAATACCAAAATATATAGCAGTAGAGAGATATCCAAAACAAGCTGAAGAAGACAACTTTCACTTCCTCCCAATACCACTCATGGTCAACTCCACCATGTAGAGCTACTTAGTAATTTAGTTTAGGAATTTCAAATTCATTTCGAAATAAATTGGATACTCTCCAAGTCTCTCCCTCTCATAATATTTTTCAAAACTCTCCAACTCTTGGTATCACAATGCACCTCCCCCTAGTGAGAATACATGAGACACATATATAGGAGGATCAAAAAATTCTTTTCATAAAGGAGGAATAATATGCATGCCTTCTATTCCTTTTAGAAGAGTGTAACTAATTCCTTTAAGGAGAGGTATGCATGCCTTAGTTTTTTTTTTTCTAAGTAAAATTGATCTATTAACAAGTGGGTAAAATTACATCAAGACCGTAGTCAGATACTGCTGCCATGGAGGCAGAAAATTAAAAAAAAACAGTGTTGTAAACTGTCGATGCCCACGCAGGGGTGCAGAACCATAGTTTTCTGAGGGATACTTTGACTTCGAAGATACAAAAGAGGGCCAGAAAAACAGCAAAGCTTCCATAACAGAAAAAAACCAGGAGTTTGAGTGACAGAGACAGAAAAGAGACCACGAAACGAACCCATTAGTCTTCCGGGGGCTCCTCCTCAATCCTGCACCAGCCAGTGGCATGCATGTCAGAAGCAGGCTCGTCTTGAGAAGCCAGGGCCACATGATCAGCAGAAAGCATATCCTCATCCAAAACTGGTTCTGCAAGGCGAGACGGAGGCTGCGCCTGGAAATTGCGACCACCAAGATTGAAAGCCGAAAATTGGGTGTCCGGAGCAGTAACATTCGCCGCAGGAGTAGTCGAAAGCGAGCTGACGTCCCCAGGAACGCTGTCTTCAAGGAAGACCACCGAGAGAATGGCAGTTATCCGAGGGCGATTGAGACTGATATTGAAAGTGAACCGAGCCGTGCCTGTAGTTGGAGCAGAGGAGGCAGGAGGACGGTGCGAATGAGGACCCCAAAACAAGCGATAATCATGCGAGCGCCCCCGACCAGAACGAGTTCTGGGGTAGTGGCTCGAGCCTTCCCCAAAGGAGGATGAGTCCGGAGAAGGGCTGGAGGGAGCATGGGAAGGATGGCTCCGCGTGCTTCCCCTTCTGCTCCTTAAACGGTGACGTAACCTGGGCATGATGAGATGGAGCGGGTTCCAGAAAACCTCCAAGACCACAGTGAAAACCAGCGAAGGGTAGCCCGAAAGAGAAATCAAATGGGGTCGCAACAGCTGCTTGAAAATCCACCAGGCGTTTGACAATACACCAGCCTCCCTTCTCATAAAATGCACCAAGCGCTGGTCGACTCTCTCCCACCTGTAGACACTACTATCTTTGACATCAGAACAATTTTGAATGGGAGCCGAGAGCAGGTGATAAATAGCCTGTTGCGAGTGAAGCCCACCCACAGCACGCCATACCTCAACATGCTCCCAAGCCGTCCTTCCCATGCGTATCAGATCAGAGAATTTAACTGCTTTCATGGTGAGAATCCCGCCGAAGCATGCGGAGGAATGGCTCATGACAGTCGGATTCGAGCAAGAACCAAAATTTGCAGTGCTAACAGCTTTGGAAGGAGGGGAAGATAAATGGAGCCTGCCGCTAGGCAGCAGTCCATTTAACACCTCGTACCCTGAGGGCAGATGGCGGCAGAGTGTTGCAGCCCTCCATCCCATCCCATTAAATTGGCATTGGAACACCCGCATCCAGGGGTATGCATGCCTTAGTTAAGGTGAGTGTAACATATGCATTAACGAGAGTGTAAGAGGATTATTTTATGACATGTCCTTAATGAGTGTAAGAGGAATATGCCATTCTTTGATGAGTGCATAAAAGAGAGTGTAATGTATTATTAAAAGAGAGAGAGAGAGAGTTACATAGATCCATGAGAATCATCAAGGAGAGAGGTGTCAAGTGATTGAGGAGATATAATTCCCTTTTAATAATAGTATAACAGTCTCACAAAAGATAATAATAATATTAATAATATTAATAATATTGAGGATTAAGTCGACATTGAACTATTAGGATTGATCAATGATAATTTATGTGATTTTCGTTCAATTATACTTTATTACCCATTGATTGGAGGTGATTTACTATTTTTGGAAATTCATACTTGAGATGTTGGACATGAATTTCTATTTTTATAAAGTCACTCCAAAATTGTCAAGAATGAAATTTTATTAAGGAAATTCATCCCTGAGCTGCCCATGAGTGGTATTTTTCTTCCAGGGAATAGGGATTCTGCACCCCTATTGCATGCATCTCTGTGCCTTAGTAGATTGAGGACTTTGCGCCTTGATCTACTCTAAAGATCAAAGATTCCACACCTTGATCTTTTTAAATATTTAGGACTCTCTGCCCTAAACATTTCATTATAGATCCAAGACTCCATGTCTTTATCTTTCATGGATTTAGGACTTCGCGCCCTAATCCTTTTATTATATATCCAAGACTTCATGTCTTTATATTTCATGGATTTATGACTCTACGCCCTAATCTCCATGGCTTCTCATTTACTCTGCTTTGAAACTACATGCTTCATCTTAAGGTACTAATTGTGAGCTTATACCCATCTGATGGTTCATTGGTAAGGTCTTCTTCCAAGACCTGCACACATCACAATCTCATAGATCAAAGGAATCAAATTAATTTCATATTTAACTTAGTCACATTTTACCAAAGATTGTGCTTGACTTCCACAATCATTTTTGTTTTGGAGAAATGACTTCCGCAACCATTTATAACTTGAACATCCTTGTTGGCAATGACCAAGTCCCCTACCATATCATGCTTAGTAGGATATTATGCACATATAATCATACAAATTATGTGTCATCCATAAATCCTAATTAACCATATGTTCCACATAACCATGATCATCCATGGATCTGTGTCTCAATATTGGATCACCATCCATGTCATACACCTATGTCCGAAATAGGATACCAAAAGAGAAAACATCACAAATATTCTCTTAACCAAAATCAATTCTTATATACACAACCATAGATATTATCATAAGCATGCAACAACCAAGTGACCTAAACTAGGTCTATAGCATATAATGATCCAATCACGGGTCGAGTACTACCCAACCATCACGTGTACGGTACTAAGATCTTTTAAAACGACTATGGCTTATACAGGTTCAAATGAGCATGTTAGAGCATACACATATTAACATGAATTAAACATAATCAGGAAGCACATAACACATAAGCGGAAAAACAACCAAGTTGATAACGGAGTTCACCCCTCCAACTCACTGGGGTTACATCTCCGGACCTGCTTCAATTGGAAGGCAGATCCTTTATATTTCATCTTCAAATTAAGCTTTCATACATTCCAGCTCCATGGCTGAGCATTTGCCAAGCACTATGGCTTTCAAAGGCTAAGTTTCCTATCCTTTCTCCTCTTCTCTTACAAAGGCTCACATCATGAGTTTATATAGTTTTTCCCCATAACTTCCCAATCCACAATAGTAGGATCTCAAGACATTTTAAGGAAAGACAAACTCCATGATTCTAGGACTTTAAAACTTACTCAAGGCAAAAATGGCAAACCCAACTTCAAGGATCTTAACCATACCAAGAAAGCTCAACCTCTTAATGAGAAATATCAAATTAGTTGTGAGGTCAATTCTCACATAAAACTATTTTCTCAAAATGAATAATAAGTGAATATTTTGGTGAGTCATTTTCCACTCACTTAGAACATTATCCACTTCATAATTTTTAAATGAAATAATGAATTAATTCACTCATTACTTTGTCACCCATCATAAAGTGTCTTCATGGTGCATAAGTAAACTTCTTTGTTGGTGGAGATCCTCCTGGATCAAACCTCCCCGAAAAGAAAACTTTTGGTCTCCAAAAGTATCAGCTTCAATCAACTCAACTGTATGCAAATGTCTCTGGAAGGAAAATTCCATCATGACTCCTTCACCTACCGTTCTTCGGAATCGGAAGATAATGCCAACACCTGCAACTGTTGCAACACAAATGCCTGAAAAGGCACATTCCTGCAAGATTCCTTCACCTCAGTCCTTCAGAATCAGAATGCAAAAGCCCACATCTGCATAAAACTGCAACACAAATGTCTGAAAAAGGAACATCCCTCCAAGATCCCTTCACCTCAGTCCTTCAGAATCGGAATGCAAAAGTCCACATCTGCATAAAGCTGCAACCTGTAGCTGATCATCCCTGTTTACAACACTTGCCAAAGGTTCATTGGTCAAGTTTACATGCCAAAATGGCTTTAGGAAAATTTCCTCATTCAACCTGATTACAAAGAAGCCAACAAGGCTTAATGCGTAAAAATACGCCTCACACTCTCCCTCACATAAGAGTGGCTGAAACAAGCCTTTTACAATGCTTCATAATCAACCTTACATCATGAATTTCATGATGGCAACTATGGCCTATTACATGACATTTGACAACTTACATGCCAAATTTCTGATGCCAAAATATGATGGCAACTGCAAGTAATTTAATGTGGCCAATATGTGCTCAAAGGAAAATTTTTAAAGTTTTAGATCCCCTCTCCATAATGAGTGCATAATGGGTGCATAACAAGAAGCACTAATGGTGAAAAAATGAAAATTCCACCCTTTTACAAAATGTATGCCCCATATCATCCAAATGCATTAATGTTGGAAAAAAAACAAAAAGCAAATCCTCCATTACAAAAATGTGCATTATGAAAGACTATCAGCGCTTGCAAATGGCAATGGTCGTTGTAGAAATGATTCAAAAGATGAATCACTCACCTACGATTGTTGCAATGAAAATAGCGGCCTTGAAATCGTAGTCAACGCTTCCTACGCAAAAGCAGCACCGCTCGTAGATCATAGCATCCACATGAACACCTAAAACAGCCCTGCCAGAAGGATCGGGGTTCCTAGACCATGCAGATTTCATGGCAGTTTCTACACCAGGCCCCAAGCATTTGTACATACCATAATATGCAGTGTTTTTACGTCGCGGGTGACCAAAGTCGGACCAGGCTTCAGGCTGGAGATCGACGTTGAACACTGAATTGATGTAAACAATGCGAGAGAAATCACGCCATGCACGCCCAAGATATGCAGTGCCAGGCCCATTTATCTTACATTTCAGTGTCATTGCATTTTGTCAGAAACCGAGTCATGGTAATCGCCGGAATGCATTCTCTGTGGGATCGACCTCGCGTATGCTGCGTTGTAGGCATGTGGATTGAATCCAGCATAAGAAGCAGAAGGATGCATGCCTGCCGCTGCCATGTGACCATGCCCGTGGGCATGACCATGAGCTATACCGACAACAGGCATCCGAACTTAAAAGAGACCCGTAAGGCATGGGCATCTCCATAGGCTCATCTCTGTGATTTGCAAGAAACATAGACGCAAACAGATGATCCGAAGATTATATATATGACAGGAAAAATAGAACACCCAAACTGCAGGCACATGCAGCCCAAAATTGCGGCCTCAAGTTCTCTAACTCTGGAATCTCAGTGTGATGCTCTGAAAGTCCCAAGTATAGTTGGATCAGCCTCGTCAACATAACGATGGGCAGTGTCACTGCTCCCAAAAATATGCCAGATGTTGAACCTGGCCTGGTTTTGAGGCGATCGATCCTCAATTTACGGGAACCATCTTCAGCTGCGAGCTCGAGCAACAAACCGGCGGCCCCCAGAGAGATGAGCCCCAGGGACTCCCATAGCAAAGCAGAGGGTGCGAGACACAGCACCCTGCCGATCACCAGTGCAACCACAAATGCCTCTGCGCCATCCAGGGAGCTGGTTACAAAAACCCTGGCGGAGATCTCGAACACATCTGCATACCGATCACGGGAAGGGATCGTCCAACATTAATGGGCAGTTACAACGGATCAACTATCGCTCCTTTATCATTGTCCAGAATGCCGATTTTGTGGCACAAAATCCGGCAATTCACTTCTATCACGGAAAACCAATCCATGAATTCCCCACCGGCCCAAATTTATCGTGGGAAATGGATTGCCTTCCCTGACTTATGCTGCTGACCATAATCTTCACGTGAAAAATGTCCGCTCTCATTTCTGTTTTACTGAACGACGATCCTTGTGTTCCAGCTATATAAGCAACTTCACCTCCGAAATCTACTCGTTTGGATTAACAATGAAGTGAAGTTGTTGGTCTTCGAGATCATTCTCGATATTCCCATGTCAGCAGTTTCAACACACAGAGCAGCTCTGGCTGCTTAACAGGCACCGGATACACAATATCTAAAATGCAGTCAAGCCAACCACAACCTTGCCTCGGTGTTCATGCTATCGATTCCCCAAGCCAATTCAAAATTCTTCTATGTAAGCATTTGTTTTAGTTGCAGGTATTCCATGCTTCTTGCACAGGTTTTGAAGCTCTCTCGTGGAGAGACTACGATAATCTACAACTCCCATCTTTGCTATCATTAAGAGCATCAAAAGCCGGTAATTGCAGCTTATGGTTGTTGTTGTTGACAATTTCATAGACACAAAATTGCTTTTGTCTTAAAGCATTTGATGGAACTGATCTTCAATGGCTTACGAAGTGCACTAGACAACAGGTTATTCCCCAAGTTACTGACCGATTCAGCTAGAGGTCGATCAGCAGCCCTTTTTTTTTTTTTTTTTAACTTCAGGTCGCAATAACTTTTCCATCTGGAGGCCGTTTGACGTGATTCCAGCGTCGTTGGATTCCTCTTGTCGATCTCCTCGCGATGGTTCCATTATTTTTTGATTCCGAGTTAGAAGAATTTTGAGAATTTTCCATCAAAAGACGAATACCTGCCCCCATAAAACTCGAAATTTTGCAAAAGATCAGAAATATAACTTGCAAAAACATCATGAAATGCTTACCAAACTCGAACCAAGCTTTTCTTTCTTGTAAGCGTGTTTTTTGAATGGTGAATGGAGCTTTCTTCACGAGCTCTTTCGCCATATGTTTGCTTGACTCTTGGCGAATTTCGGGGTGCAACTTCCAACACTTCTTCTCCCAATGGCCACTGATTTTGCAGAAATTGCAGAAATTAGACCGTTTCCCATTCCACCGTGTCTTCATGATAGGAGGATTTAGAACGTTCTCATTCTTCTTGGTCTCCCTTCTTGTGGGCACATCTGTCTTCTTAACCCACTCTTTCTTTGTATGATGCTTAACTACACCATAGTTAGCAGATCTATGAAAGCAATCACTTCTCTTATGTGCAAAAGTAGAATCTGAATGATTGTCATACCTTCTTGGCTTGTCCTTAAATTGATGGAAACTAGGTGGCTTGATTCCTTTCTTGGAATCAGGTGATGAAGGGATGAATTTTGTTTCAGCTACCTTCGAGCATTCTCCTTCTTCCTGTCGATAACCCAAACCTGAAAATGGTTGTCTTGGTACAACCTCCAATGGTTGGGTGATTCCTTGGCCATTTATGCCAAGTCCACCTCCGCTATACCCCATCTTCGTGAGGATTTTCATGCCAACATTAGTTTCATATTGAGAGAGAACAGAACTTGAAGTGACATCACATACCTCGGTTTGACATGCGACCTCCATCGTCTCAACCTTGTGTAATTTAGACAATATCTCCTCTTTAGCTCGTAGCATCTCTTGAAGCTCTTGCTTATCGAGCAATAATCTTCGCAATTCTGCATTTTTGGCTTGAAGGCTTTCGTTTATCTCTTGCAACTCTTGCAGTCTTTCAGCGTGCTTCGTTCCTTTGCCCATCCTGCAAAGCAGTCACCTGCTCTGATACCACTTGATTCGATCACGGGTCGAGTACTACCCAACCATCACGTGTACGGTACTAAGATCTTTTAAAACGACTATGGCTTATACAGGTTCAAATGAGCATGTTAGAGCATACACATATTAACATGAATTAAACATAATCAGGAAGCACATAACACATAAGCGAAAGACAACCAAATTGGTAACGGAGTTCACCCCTCCAACTCACTGGGGTTACATCTCCGGACCTACTTCAATTGGAAGGCAGATCCTCTATATTTCATCTTCAAATTAAGCTTTCATACATTCCAGTTCCATGGCTGAGCATTAGCCAAGCACTATGGCTTTCAAAGGCTAAGTTTCCTATCCTTTCTCCTCTCTCTTCAAAGGCTCACATCATGAGTTTATATAGTTTTTTCCCCGTAACTTCCCAATCCACAATAGTAGGATCTCAAGACATTTTAAGGAAAGACAAACTCCATGATTCTAGGACTTTAAAACTTACTCAAGGCAAAAATGGCAAACCCAACTTCAAGGATCTTAACCATGCCAAGAAAGCTCAACCTCTTAATGAGAAATAGCAAATTAGTTTGTGAGGTCAATTCTTACATAAAACTATTTTCTCAAAATGAATAATAAGTGAATATTTTGGTGAGTCATTTTCCACTCACTTAGAACATTATCCACTTCATAATTTTTAAATGAAATAATGAATTAATTCACTCATTACTTTGTCACCCATCATAAAGTGTCTTCATGGTGCATAAGTAAACTTCTTTGTTGGTGGAGATCCTCCTGGATCATATAAGCATGTACATAATTCTTTCATGCATAATATTATATAATTATATCAAAATCACCATATGTAAGTGTCATAAAAGCTATCTCACCAAGAAGGGACACTACACCAACATAGCCCCAAAATTAGACAAAACTTTACATTAATTGAAAAAATTAAGGGGATATTATAGCTATATATATTGGGATTTAAATTATGATTTTATTCCATCATTTGTATCATCTAAAAATTCATGACATAAAATTATTCTATGAAGAGTAATAGAACTGATACTAAGCATATATGGGTTTTTAGAGGTGAATACCTTCCAATAGAGCCCCAAAATTAGACAAAACTTGTAGTACATATAGCCTACTTCAAAATATAATCCTTAATTATAATATACTTCCTTAGATTAAGTGGATTGATGCATGAACATAGAATTCACATCTTTTTTGTAGAATGCCAAAATCATATGTTATACGTTGGGAGATTTCATGCGAATAGCGTTTTTTTGAAATAAATTTTACATTTTGGGATTTATTATTGTATGATTAATTATCTTTTGTATAAATGGAAGTTATCATTATTACTTCCATGTAATGGCTAGGAATATTTATCATTTTTTGGTGATTGGATAGGTAGATATACAACCCTATATTAACCCAACATTGAGAGCCAATAAATGTATGGTCAGTCTAAGTCCATGATCAATAACAATAGTAACATAATTGTCACTGCCTACCACATTGAATGACCCTATATTCAACCCAAAATTGAGATGCATTACATGTTTGAGAAATATAAGTCCATGATAAATAAAAAAAGTAATGTGATTGTCACTTCTTACCACATTCAATAACTCGATAGGTAGAGATATGAAATTTTATATCAGGGGTTTTACGTGAGTGTTTTGGAGGGGAATTGGAACATTTTTGTGACTTTGTATGTGTGGAAATTAACCACATGGTAATTTTATCACCTCATATTTTTGGAATTAGGTGGCGCCCTTGACTATTCAACAAACCTAATGTTAAATATAAGAGGTTACATTAAAAATGGAGATTAATATGATTAAATGATAATGAAACAAAAATTATTCCCTTGAGCTCGGATCCTTACATTAGGTGATAATATATATTTAATTATTCATTTAAATAACTATGAGGTATATACCAATGGGTTTGTGGATTTCTGTAGGGTTTAGTCTCTACCATACCATTGATTCAAATCTCATAGGGAGAGATTAAGGATGGGAGTATTCTGCATATATATTTTATTGATTTTTTTTTTTATTGGTGAAGTTTGATTTTCATAATATTTATTTTATAATGCTTGATTTTCGTGTTTTATAATATTTATTTTATAATGCCTTTATGATATATATATGATTATTGAATTTGGTTTGTTTGGTAGGATTTAGAAAAATAACCATTACTATAAAGGCGATCATACATATCAATATGAACTTACACTTTCATCTCCATCTCCTCTATTTTTTCATTGTAAATGATTAATCTGGGTTTCTTCAACTACCAGAACTATCCAAGATCTTTTACTTCTATGATGTTAATAGAATTTCATTTAACAGAGCACAAAAGAACTATATGTGCATGCTTAAATAAGAGGAAACATGACAACGATTAGAAAACCAAGAACATGACACATTTGAGGCTGAGTATGGCCATAAAAGGGACGTGGAGGCACTTTTGAGCTTCCAAAGGAGCATCATATATGATCGAAAAGGATCGATCTCCACTTGTGCAGAACAAACACGAAACTAGTAGTTGCAATTTCTCTCCCTAATTGCATATTGAATGGTACACTATCCCACACATATTGGAAACATCTCTCTATTGAGGGATTTAAATCCTTCCCAAAATTCTTTCAATGGAAGAATACACCTGAGGTTGGGCAGCTGAAAGCGCTGGGAATACTTGACCTCAGCACTGATCTTTTCCACAGCTCTATTCCAAAGTAATTGTGGAATTGTACATGTCTTAAAACATTTGATATGGGAGGCAACGATTTGAGGGGTCCAATCGCATCAGAACTCGATCATCTCATCCAATTGGAACAACTCTCCTTATACGACAATGCTCTAAGTGGAAGCATCCAAACTTCTCTCAACAACTTCACTTCACTTAGATCCTTGAATATTGAGTACAAAAATTTCAGTGGTCCAATCCCATCATAATTCGGTCTCTTGGTTAGGTTGGAAATACTCTAGTTGTCTCGTAATGCTCTGAGTGGAAGCATCCCAACTTCTCTGGAAAACTGCACTTCACTCCAAGAATTTTTAGGTCATGGAAACAAATTGAGTGGTCCAATCCGTTCCATAATGGGTTTGATGAAAATCATAATTGAAATTTCTTTATCCAACAACTCACTAAGTGGCAAAATTCCTCCCACACTATTCAATTGTACTCAGCTATTTCTGTTGGACCTAGAAAATAATGGCCTTACAAGAACCATTTTGAGTATTCCCGAAGCCAATATGTCATTGAAATTTATTTATTTATCAAACAACCATTTAACTAGACCTCTTCCATGTAGCATAGAAAAAATAAATGCTTTATTTAATTTAGACATATATAATAATAATATTTTTGGAATTATACCCAATAGTATTATTGGTGTAATATCTCGGATGGGATATTTTAACTAAAAATGCAGAAAAATACTGAATGCCACAATTTGCCGTAAAATAAACATTCACTCAATAGAATATTGCCATGTAAAATTAAACACATAAATACTGAAATCAAATACCATATCGAACAGAAGAATCTCAACCTTTATTATAACTAATAAGAGAGGTTTACATATAGATTTGACCCAGAAAGTGCTGAGATAGAAACTGGCCAACAATACAATCTGCTACACTGCTACACAGCGATGGCCTCCCAAAACTAAATTGTTTCTCTCTCCCTCCGGCAACAGCTGTCACTGAACCCACTGAAGATGATGAAGCCTAAGTTGAAGATCTGAATGATGCTCGCACCAATATCTGAGCTCTGTGAAACTTCTAAGTGAAGTCTCCTCAAGAGAGTTAGGTTTTCGTCCAACACTCACAAATCACCCGAGCGTTTCTGTCCCGGGGCTATGGCTGAAGTAAAGAACCACGTCCTCAAACCTCTCATACACAAGCGAATGATCTACTCCAAAGATATCTCCCAATGGCCTCCTCCCTTTCTTTTATAGATCTCTTGGAGCCTTCTAGAGCATTATTTTATTATTATTTTATTCATGGTGCACTTTTCCATTTTATTAAAATATTCCTTTTTAATGCAGAAAAGGATAAATAGGCTACCACGCCTCCTCTGGTCACTGAAATCTGTGTCTAACTGTCCCATCATGTAGGTCTCCTCATCTCGGTTCCAATGAGCTATTAAACTAAGGTGTTTCATCATGTATTCCTCTCGGAATGCCACCTTGAGCATAATCAGCTGAGTTAAGCCCATAAATAACTAAAAATTTCGAAAGTTATCGGAATGCATTGGAATGAAAGCCAAACTGCTCGAATGATGGATTATATCAAGTGAATGCCTCCGGACACCATGAAAACTCCTCAAAACTCCTCCGAAAAGCTCCTGAGCCCACTGATAGCACCAATCTGTACATGTGACCTGTCTTCTCCTAACTCTGGAAGTCCCTCCTAGCCCTGTCATGGGTGATACCAAAAAAAGGAATATTACAGACCTTCCACCCCAAGATTGCTTGCCCTCAAGAAATCAAAATATGTGGGCCACTCTATTGGCCCGCCGCCACTGAGACCCAATGCCCGGATCCCATGCAAATCTCTCGGTGCTGCTATGCACCTGTGTCAAACTACTCGGAATAGTCCACTCAATGCCGGGATCCCAAACTGATCTCTCACTGTACCAGCCAACCAACCATCCTCCTAGATCCCATCGCCACCATGGCCAATCATCGCCCAAGTCCCACGGCTCGGACTGCGCACTGCCTCTAGCTATGACTGATGCTCTAAGAGGTGAAGACCATGAACCCTGCTGTGCTGTATTTGTGACTGTGTAAGTTGTCCCATCAACTGTGTACCAACTCATCACCTCTCTCCAATCCAAGTCCTAACTCAATCCCACGATGATCCTGCTTTCCTGAAATCGAGATGGAGTGCTGAAGAAACGACGACCGGTGCCCTCTTGCCAACTAGAATCTGTAACATCTACTATGTCTAAGGGCCCCTGCTCCACTGTGATCCCCACGAAAAATACCGTACCATCAAGGGGGTACCAACTCATGATCTCCCGCCAGTCCATCTTGGAAGAAGAATCCAATATAGTAACAACTACACATGGAACATGCCCAAGGTGTTACCGCCAGCCCGTAATCAACTCCCACTGCTCTGCCCTGTCTGCCAATGGAAGCTACCTGTAGAAGGAAGCCTCTGTCTCTATAGTGGGCCAAAGTGGGCAAGACATGCTGCAAGCCCCATCGATGTACTCGTGGAGAGTACTACTCAATGAAAGTACTGTAGCTCGGCTGACTGTATGTACATCTATCTGTACCTCATCAATGTGTCGGCCCACAGATGGATGCTCCACCATCTCCAACAACACATCCCTCTCATCGGGAATGTAAAACTCCTACTGTCCCCTAGCTCCCTGCAGAACTATCCCATCGATGTCCAACATCTCTAGAGGATATGGATCTGCAACTATCGTCACTGTACTTGGTGTCTGTGCATCTGACTGCTCCTCCTCAAAGGCTAACCCCAATGTTAGCCGCATATCCATCATAGGCTCAATGTGGGCACCCATCTGGATCTCACCCAAGGAAATTTCATGCCTGATGTCGATAGTACCCTCCTCTGCTGACTCAGGCTCCATCATATGCTGCTCCGGCTGAATCTTCACAAGTGACTCATCACCCAAAGTATCTCTCATAGAGTCCCATGACTGCTCGCCCTACACACTGGAACACAACTCCGATCTACTGTCATCCTCTCTACATGACCGCTCTTTCTCCCTAGAAGAATCCTCAACTGATCCCACGGACTCATCTGAAGAAGTGCCCTCACCCTGGCATACAGAAGGAATTCCCTCCTGTCCTGTCTCCACCACATCACCTACATCTCTCCAACATGAGTGATTAGGCCCCCAAGGTTCTCTACAAGTGAAGCAAAGTCCCTTTGTCCTTAGCTCATTCCTACTGCTTGACCTACCAAACTAGAGCCGCTCCTCCCTGGTCAATTGTCTCCTGAGAAACTCATTGTTCTGCTCAACTAGCCCTTGGGCTAGCTCATAAGCAACAAGTGAGACCAATTGCTCTCTCCTCCAAATGCTCAACAACTGGGTCTGCAACTCTCGGCCAATGGTCTCATGGTCTCTCATACATGATGTCAAGATGGACTTCATGTGTGCCATGACGATGTCAGGATGATATCTCCTAATGCTGAAGAAGCATTGGAACATCTGCAAAATCAGGCTATAACACTCAAGGTCAAACATGATGACATAAGTCTATATTGCGGCCATACTCCATAGAATCTCAAGCTTCTTCCCAAAGGTAGAGCCTACACTATTGTCCAAATCCTGAAAAGTCTCTACAATCAGCCTCATAATCCTCCTCATAACATCATCGTTATATGGAGCTATAGGTGCGGTCAATTTCATGATGTTACTGTGGCAAGCTGCAACTGGAAGTGTGACCCCTTCACAAGGTTCCTCCAAAAATTTGGGCTGTATAAGAGCAAGCATAGCAGGTTTTAGAGCCCAAACTAGTTTCTTCCCTTCTTCTTGGTCTATTGTGGACATTAGTTCATTAAAATCTTCTAGTTTTGAAAAAACTCTCCATGACATCTTCATGCGTTTCAGATCTGTCCCAAGTGTAAAAATTTTGTGACCAATCTCCAATGTTCCCTACAAATCTTTTGGATGTCCCTTTTGAAGGATGACATAAATTCCTCTTTAAAAGGGTCTACTATTTGGTTTTGTTTTCTGGTCTTCTGATGCATGGTGGTTTAAGGAACCAACTTCTATTTTTATTTTCATCAATTTTTTTAGGAATCCCTCCATGGTTTAACCAATGATGTGGTCACCGTTTTTCTGAGTTTGCTATATATTTTCCAGTGAAGTGTTTTAGCAAACAGATTGTTTGCACAATGTTTCACATGTCATTTTGAGTTGTTTCAACTTAGTATTGCATTCATGAGCTATTGTAACTTAGCATTACATATGTAATGGAAAATGCTGGTATATGAAAATAAATGACAGGTATAGACAGCTCAAGACTCTGCCCTCCACTATGATAATTTGATATAAACCCAGATTAATTCCCCTTGAAGTAACATGAGATAGTTTGATAAATATACAGCTGTAAATACTCCAAAATCAAACAACATACAATTTAGTGATCTGACCTGGTAGTTTCCGCAATTTGTTACTGTGCATTAGCTTATTGCTTTTAGGAATTCCTGAGTTTATTGTGATCCTTAACAAAATGTTGTTTGTAAAAATTCCCTCCTGGTAATAACGCTGCTTGGCATATATGTTGTTCCGGAAAGCTCCAACCTATATTCAGTTCTCAGTAATGTGTATACCAACGATCTCCATCTAGCAACTAAAATAAGGGAATCTGGAAAATGTGCATTCTACATACAAATTTCTTGCAATTTTTTAGCTCGTTCATAGTCTCGAAAATCCCTCAGCTCATATTGGTGCAAGTAATAACCCAATGGCCTGCTCTATTTTGCTAACATCTCTTGTGTTTGAACTTTAGAAGACCTCTTTGATTTTTTTTTATTTTTTTTTTCTGTGGCATGGTATCTTTGGATCTGAGATATCTGATAAACACAGACATTCAGTCTCTCAAGCACTCTCAAATAGCTAAATAAAAGAGGATAGGGGGAGTATGAATATAAGCAGTTAACAGAACTTGTTATCTCAAGATATGTACCAAAGCTATTCTTCCATCATAATCCACCTTCCTTGGATCTGCTCCAGCCCTGATAATATTTTTCACATGATGTAAATCACCATTGCAAGCAGCGCTATTCACCCTTAAAGTAAACTCAGCTTCTTCCTTTGCAATCAAATATGTGATATGTGATTCTAATTGCCTAATTCTCAGATTTGTATCTTTTCTTTCAAGGAGATTGTTTAAAATATGCCGACCATCTACAAAATAAAGTTGTAGAATATTTGCAAAGCTTGTTTCTCTAGCCGTAAGACCCTACAAAGTTCACAAAAATGAACAGTATATGGTTGAGGAATGTTGCATAGGACTGCGACTGTTATAATTCATCCAGGAAGTCGACTTGACCAACAAAACTGCATCCACCCCAACAATTTTTGCCGAGCGCCGATCTTTACAGCTACGCCATCTCTCACTTCCTCGATCAATAATTCTGGATGAATCTTGTGGGCTCAGCCTCTACTCAGCTCTTGACGTGGAAATATCAGCCCCGAATATGAAAGCTCGACCCTGGTGCTTTACGCCAATGCGATCTCAGCCCCTACGATATGGAGACTTCAGTTTTTGGACGAATCATGGTCCCTTCACAACCAACTTGCGATTATTGACGCAGTGGTTCCATTTCTTGGCTAATCTCTGATTTGTGACTCTCAGAGCTGATCGTCTGCAATTATTCGGCATTAAATTTATGATGTGCCTCTTAATAATTTGGTGGATGTCTTCGACGTCTCACTCCTTAAAAATTAAAAATGGCTTTTGAATCAAATGTCCAACCATTATTGCGGCGGCAACCCTTTGCTAAAATTTTGTTGGATAATTGCACCCAGAATTTGCAGACAAGGATGAATTTGGCCAATGAACTTGGACGCTCACAAAATTTACAAGATATGTGTTGGCTCTATAAACTTTTAATTCTTGGACCCTTCTGAATATTTCATGTTAAACACATAATCGTCCCCTTAAATTTATCACGGCCCCAAAATTCTTCAGACTTTGATAAAACAAAATTCTCACTTCTCCTTCAGAATCGATCTATGGAGCTTGGCCCTTGAAATTTCACGCAGCCCCAACTTTCAACAGATCGACCCTTTTCTGGGCATCGCTTTGGAAAACGGAGACGTCAACCTCCTTCTGAAAATTTGCGATCTGTTATAAATTTGGAATGTGGCTCAACAGAATTGTCACGGTGATGTGATATTGGGTTTCGTATGGCCTCATGAGAGATTCAAATCCCTTGAAATTTTGACAACCCCATTTATTAATCAATGCCCACTTTAATATGATGGCCAATTTGAAGAATGGCCAATCAACTTATTTCTCACAAAATATATTTTCTGCAACAAATTGTGACTCGAGCAAATATGATTTGGCACCTCCTTGAACTTCCTTTGGCAAAACCCTTAATAAACATTGCAATAATAATCACTAAAATTGGAGTTGAAACCCGCAGACTGAGCCAATACTATAGCTCTGATACCACTGTAATATCCCAGATGGGATATTTTAACTAAAAATGTAGAAAAATACTGAATGTCACAATTTTCCGTAAAATAAACATTCACTCAACAGAAGATTTCCATGTAAAATTAAACACATAAATACTGCAATCAAATACCATATAGAACAGAAGAATCTCAGCTTTTATTATAACTAATAAGAGGGGTTTACATATAGATCTGACCCAAAAAGCGCTGAGATAGAAAACTGGCCAACAATATAATCTGCTGCACTGCTACACGGCGATGGCATCCCAAAACTGAACTGCTGCACTCTCCCTCTGGCAACAACTGTCACTGAACCCACTGAAGATGATGAAGCCCAAGTTGAAGATCTGAATGATCCTCACACCAATCTCTGAGCTCTGTGAAACTTCTAAGTGAAGTCTCCTCAAGAGAGTTGAGTTTTCGTCCAACACTCACAAATCACCCGAGGGTTTCCGTCCTGGGGCTACGACTGAAGTAGAGAACCACGTACTCAAACCTCTCATACACAAGAAAATGATCTAATCCAAATATATCTCCCAATGGCCTCCTCCCTTTCTTTTATAGATCTCTTGGAGTCTTCTAGAGAATTATTTTATTATTATTTTATTCATGGTGCACTTTTCCCTTTTATTAAAATATTCATTTTTAATGCAGAAAAGGGTAAATCGGCTACCACGCCTCCTCCGGTCACTGAAATATGTGTCTAACTGTCCCATCATGTAGGTCTCCTCGTCCTGGTTCCAATGAGCTATTAAACTAAGGTGTTCCATCGTGTGTTCCTCCCAGAATGCCACCTTGAGCATAATCAGCTGAGTTAAGCCCATAAATAACTCAAAATTTCGAAAGTTATCGGAATGCATTGGAACGAAAGCCAAACTGCTCGGATGATGGAGTATATCAAGAGAATGCCTTCGGACACCATGAAAACTCCTCAAAACTCCTCCGAAAATCTCTTGAGCCCACTGATAGCACCAATCTATACATGTGACCTGTTTTCTCCTAACTCTGGAAGTCCCTCCTAGCCCTGTCATGGGTGATACCAAAAAAAGGAATATTACAATTGGTTTAGTTTACCTAGAAATTTATATTTATCAAAGCATAACTTTGAACGATCAATCCTTGAAGCTATTGGAAATTACACTTTTTTAACATAATTTTCTGCTCACATTAATAACCTCTCTGGGAATCTTCCAATATCTTTGGCTAATTTCACTTTGATTGAGTTATTGGATTTGAGGAGAAATAAATTGATAGGAGAAATTCCTTACTATTTGACCTTTTTTGATTGCTTGAAATATTTAAAATTTGGGTACAATAATATTCATGGTGACATTCGTGAATGGGTAACAAATTTCACCCAATTGTCTATCTTGGATTTATCCAACAATAAATTCACTGGAAAAATGCCATTACATTTTGAAATACTTGCACGATTTGTAAATAATTCGTTACATGATCGTGATGATGGTGGAGAAATGCGAGTTGACATCAAAGGAAGTGAATATACTCTATCATACCTGTCAACCAAAAACGGAATATTCGATTGTCCAACAATAATATTATAGGATAAATACCTACAAGCATAGGAACTTTGAGGAACTTGTGATTGCTAAATTTATTTGGCAATCAGTTGGAAGGGCCACTACCTGCATCTCTCAATAACATATCTACTTTGGAGCAGTTAGACTTGAGCAAGAATAACTTGAGTGGAAATATTCCTGAAGATCTCTCTAAACTATACAATTTAGTTGCTCTAGATGTTTCATCTAATAACCTTTGTGGGCCGATCCCTATAGGAACACAATTTTCCACATTCAATGCAACATCATCTCAAAGGAATAAATTCTTATATGGGTGTCCTTTATATTCATGTAATGGAAAGAAAAACCCAGGGAGAGAAATTTACAATAATATTAGCACCACCCATATTAAAGTGGGATGGCTAGAGCATCTAGATGACAAGATGTCATTAATGGCATTGAGGATTGGATTCAGGATTTGGATTTGGGGAGTAGTTGGTGTGTTCATATTTTGCAAGAGAGCCAAACTATGGGTGTTGGGTCTACCACCTAACTTACCACAATTCTTTTATGGATCATTATATCGATTCCCTACACAGAGAACCAAACAATGTTTGTTGGCTCTATTATGTGATGAATTAATTATCACGTAAAAGCTAAATTATATTTATGATTTTTGGAATTCGGCTTCTGTGATCCATAATTTGTAAAGAACAACTTTTGGTGATAATCACATATGATTATGATTTTAGGTTTAATTTTAGAATCAATCGCTCTGTAAATAATAATTTTCTAGGGTTTCATTCTATACTCTGTTATATCTAACAGCAGAGACAGGGCCGAGACGTTGGATTTGGCCATGAAGGATGGCTGCAACATCTTGGGGGGGAGATACCCTCCTACAGAAATGTGACGTCAGGAGAAAGTAGTGGACAAAATAGATTTGTGGGTGCAGGACCAGTTCTCGAGGCACAATGGCAGGCGCAACAAAGGGGTTGGTGTTTGCCTAAATCTTCAAAAAAACCCCGTTTTATAATTCCTTTGAATAAATTAGATCATTATAGAGGTTATATGAAAGATCATGCTCCTATTTGTAAATTTATAGGGATTTGGTCCACTGAAAAGGATTTACTTAAATGGATTCACATTAAGGGGCAGCCAAAGGGGTATTTAGATATTAAATTTGTTGCAAGAGGTTTTTTTTACAGTTATTTTTACAAATTTATTGGATTAGGAAAGGGTTTTTGAAGGGGGGCCTCATTTTTATCAAAATGTAGGCCTGTTCCTACAGCATTGGGAAGAATGTTATAACCCTGATAAGGAGCAGTTCCTCTCGGCCGCGGTGTGGGTCCGTCTGTTTGCATTACACATCGATTTCTGGGATTCAGAAATCTTGGAAGGGATAGGGAACTCGTTGGGCAAGTTTGCTAAGATTGAAGAAACTACCAGAAGAGGAAGATATACATCCTTTGCAAGGATTTGTGTTTATATGAATATATTAGAACCTCTTCCTGAATCAATGGAATTGGAATACGAAGGGGAAATCTGGCAGCAATTATTAGATTATGAACATATTCCATTCCGGTGCAGAAGATGTCATGAATATGTTCACCTATATAAAAATTGCCCTCTTAATGACTCAGAATAGTCTTTAAAGCAGCCAGTAGTAGAGACAGAAGAAAATAAGGAAGAAGGGTTTTAGACGGTTACTAATAAAAAAAAACAAGGGCGACCACAAGGTAATCCGCAAATGGAGGAAATATCTCTATGACAAAGTAAAAACAGGTATGAAATATTACAAGAACAAGTACATGAGGAAAAATAAATGGATGTTATGAATGAGGAAATACATCCTATTATGCCTACAAATACATTAACTGCTAAGAGGAAAGCTCCCTTACAAATTTCAGAACAGGGGGAACAACAAGATAATAGAGAGCAAGCAAAAATGGAGATAGATATGATGAAGGATGACCTTATTAAAGAGGAATTTCTCATGAAACAATTATCTTAAGAATGGAAAAATCTGGATGATAGGTTTATCCCTGAAGATCAAAAAGTATTATATAAGGAGACCTTTCAACAATATCTTACAATTCAGGCACCACGAGAAGTGGAAGCATCAAGTCAGCAGTTGTCTCAGCAATCAGTGGAAGTAGCAAGTTCGTAGTTGTCTCAGCAATCAACACCATAAAAGATAGGTCAAGAAATTCCTCTAAAGACAAAATCTAGGAATAAAAGAGGAAGGAAGACCTTACAGGAATCAATTCAACTGGTTGGGGAAATATTGGTTAACTCTAGGCATATCATTCCGATCCCAACGATGTTCCCGAGAATAAATAAACCTTCTTAATGATAATCATCTCTTGGAATATAATGGGCCTTAATAGTAAAGGAAAATAGAGAAATTTACAAGAAAGATTAACAAAGGAAAAACCCCAAATAGTTCTCCTTCAGGAAACTAAAGAGTCCGGGGAAAGATTGGAAGGAATTGTTAGTAGATTAAAACTCTGATATGAAGTAATGGCTATAGATGCTAATAGGAGTGCGGGGGGTATATAAATTTTATGGAACCCAACAGAGATGGAGGAAAATGGTTGGATTGGACTGCCTCGAATTATAACAGGAAGATTTAGATTGATAGGTAGTAAGGAATGGTTTTCTGTCTCTTTTGTATATGGCCCTACAATTCCAGGAGATAAACAATATTTCTTTAGAAAATTTAGAAATCTTAAGCTCATTAATTCGAACAAATATTGGGTGGTTGGAGGGGATTTTAATATGGTGGCAAGCGTAGATGAACAGAAAGGGTTATTGCAGGAAATTAAGCTAACATTGGGCAAAATTGAATATACTATACCTCTGCATGTGAATCATAGCTTCAATTTTACCTGGTCGCTCTGTAATATTTCATGGACTCTATTTCTGCCTTACATTTTTCTGGCTTCGCCTAACCTGGGTTATGGAACCCATTTGCCTGTTGCTTCTCTAAACTTTGTTACCTAGTCGCTTTGTAATAGTGTATGGACTCTATTTCTACCTTATAATTTTCTGGCTTCGCCTAACCTGGGTTATGGAACCCATCTGCCTGTTGGTTCTCAAAACTTTGTTAGGAATCTGACTGGTATATGTCGTCATGTTGTTGTTTGGATGGTAGCTTTAGTAGATTCCTTTTTTGGTTACTCTAAGATGATCAAGAGAACACGAGGAAGAAATCCCACTAGAGGCAAAGGAAAACAGCCTATTTCCCAGCAGCCTCAGAGAAGGGGAAGAAAATCTATGTAGTAGCATCTGGAACCGCTTGTACAAACGTTCACTTCAGAGATCCAAAACTCTGTTCAATCCCACATTTATCGTTGGGAAACTGAGGTTATAAATAATTTGGATAGGGAGGATGATATGGCTTATGAGAACATGCAGAATGTAGTGACTAACCCAGGGCACACCCGAGGCTGGATTTCTTTGTTTCAATAGTCAGTCAGAACTTACTAGTTGATCAAATGCTTGCTAGCCAAGGCAGTCATGTCGACAGCAGAATCTAAGTTGGAATTAACTCTGGCATATATCAACAGGAACATTTAGGAAATTACTCTTTGACAGTTGCATCAGTATGCTAGGCTAGGAAGGTTGGAGAAGGATATTAAGTCCATGCAGCAGGTTCAAGTTGAATTGCCTGGTTCTAGTGCCAAAGACCCTGCACCTGTGGAGTCAGAGGAAGATTAAGGATTTCATGTTAAAATGTTTTAGTTTCTTTTTAGCGGTTACTACTCCTTTTGTGTATGTTGTTATTTCTAGACTTCGATATTAAGTATCGTCAGATATGGTATAGATTATTAAGACTTTTCATGTTTTGGTTGACATACTTTGCACTTCGATGGCCAACATACCTGGTTTCCTACGGGCAGGTTGAGGTCTAATTTTTGTATATTTTTTCCTAGCTTAAATTAATAGAAAATGGGAAGGAACTACCTAAGCTTACAATATATATATATATATATATATATATATATATATATATATATAATCACATATGATCATGTTTTCTCAACGCTTTTCGAACCAACTAGTGTGGTTGATATTCAAGACAAGATGAGAAATCAGATCAAGGAAATAGGGTTAAATATATGGAGAGAGGATCCAACTAGCCATTAAGATATAGCGACTAGTTTGACTAAGAAATGGAAATATAAATAAAATAAATTATCTAATAAATATTGTACTTTAACGAATATCTTCTGATTAAGAAATTAAGATATAATCATAAATTATATTATTTTTATTAACTGATAAAACAAATTAAATATAATGAAATAATAAAATAATTTAATATTATATTATAATAAATACATTATTAGATAATTTATTTTATTTATATTTTCCTTTCTTAGTCAAACTAGCCGTTATATCTTAAATCTCTAGTTGGATACTCTCTTCATCTATATAAACATGTTTCCATGATCTGATTTCTCATCTTGTCTTGAAGATGAACCACACTGGTTGGTTCAAAATGCATGGACAAAACATGATCATATGTGATTATCACCTAAAGTTGTTCATTACAAAATATTTATGATGTATCATCTTCTCACAGATAATTTTTTTAATATGATCATTATGTACGATTGCATTTTCAAATTCGTCTTAATTTTATTTATATCTCTTATTCATTTTTTATCACATTCAATTAATTTCCATCAAATGACATAAATATTAAATTATATAAAATAACATGATTTGGAAATATAATGGTTAAGAGCATGTGTTTCCTTCTAAGAGGTCACAAGTTCAAAATCAAAGGGGTAGAGTATATATATCTTCATAGACTTAGCAATCAAATCATTGGGCGGATATGGGTCTTTTCTCCCACAAACAAGAGGTCTCATACACCAATTTAGTGTCTAGCTTGGTGGTGACCTTAAAATTGAATAATAATATATTCAAAACTAAATTATCTATTTTTATATATTGATGATTCAATGGCCACATTTATATTTGTTTAACCAAATTTCACATTCATTTTATACTTTTAGACAAATAAATTGGAAGAGGAGTCATGGTACACAGATCACACACAAAGTAATTCATATATTATCATTCAAAACGAAATTACATATCACATATATACTGCTTATGAGATGAAACAAGTTCCAAATAAGATATCGCTTGTTGAGAAAATATCTCAACAACTCAACTAACCAACAAGCCAAATCTACCTATATAATAATGTAAGCATTACTTCCAAGTCCCTCCCTTAACGCCTACATTACAAAATTAACATTACATGAGTCACAAATTACATTTCACATATAAGTCACATCTATCTTATATGGCTTTCACTTACACTTTTATCAACTCTAAAATCTCACTGCCCATGCTCTTTCTCCACCACAAAGTCCGAGATTCTCACTTGATTCATTTAAGGTACAAATATCTCTAACTAGCGCAATCTTGGAGCTTCCCACTTGACTCATTTAAGTTACAACTCTCTCTAACTAGTGTTGACGAACTTGCATGATCAACAATATTGACATACTTTATTCTGCAAGTTACATAGCTCGTTATAGTTGTTAGAAAAAAAATAGTCAATTAACCGAACCATCCTATGGAAAAGCTCCCATTTTTCATATGACGTTGCTCACTATATTTTATTGTTATCTAGGTTATTTTTTGAGGTACTTAATGTGTTCAAAATTTGATCATACAACTTGACCTCTACCACACAATGATCTCATAAAAATAACCTGTAATTAATTCTCTTGAATCCTGAAGCACAACAAGACCCATCAACATATAACAAAATCACATAATCAAATTAGTGATATGTTCTCTCGGCACGGAAGAACGTCAAGAACCACTAATTCGTACTATGTTTCTTTGTTCATTAATTGGTTCTTCACCTTTTTACAACAAAAATTACAAAGAAATGGAAAAATACTTAACAATGAAATAGAAAGATCTCACAACAACAAATTCATGAAAATGTCCAGTGTTATCTGAGTATAAACATGTGTTCATCCCTCCATGACATGAGTCATAGGAGTTATGCAGCTTCTCCACATTGAGTGTACTCAAAATACACCAGACTTTGTCCATGAGTTTTCCAACAGGTGGACTCAACCAAATTGTGTGATATAGTGAATAATGCCTGGATTTTGCAGAAACCATGGGTTGAACCTATAAAACTGAATACTATCTGCATATTGGGAAGACACGTTGACAAGAAGGGAATTCTGAGCGATGCAAAATGATTGCTAATATTGAAAGACTTGATTGAGAAGTTTGTGAGTAGTCATTGATGCAACTCATAAATACATTGATAAAACCTTTTAAATAATACAAAGACCACCATAATCACTGGAAATATTATATGGGCCAATGCCTCATGTTATGCCTCAGCGGAAGGCATGATTGTATATTTCTCCCAAAGAAGTAAAGGTTTTATAGCTACGTCGACCACATAAAAAGAGAATTGTAGAGTGAAAATTTTCGAAATGAAATAACTATATGGTAATGCATGCATGTAAATGAGAAAATACCTAGAGCCTTCACAGTTGTGCCTACCCAACTCTTCCCAAATTCTAAGCCATGAAAATGCTTATCTCCACAATAGAAAAAATAGAAAAATGGTATGCTTGGCTCCATAACATCCCTATCTCAATAGAAAGTGATTGCAAGCACCTATGCTAGAACCGATAGAAGGCAATTGCATACACCTATTCTAGAACCAAAAATAAATTAGCATTGTAGCATTGAAGCTGCAAGTTCTTTTTTTACTATCAACTATCTGCGGAGGATCGAAAGTCCCTAGTCACCAGGCTTCAAGAAATCATTGATTTTACTCCTTTAATACTGGAAATGGTTCTCGCCCTCTCAAAATATTTTCACACACTAAATAATATATCTACATAATAGGAATTTAATCCTGAAAATTCTTCTTTCTTGGGCCCTCCCTTGAGCGATACAAGTCTATATAGGCTTTGATACCAATGAACAAATTGGAAGAGTAGCCATTGTACACAGATCACACACAAATTAATTTGTATATTATCATTCAAAACCAAATTACATCCCATATATATAATGATTATGAGATCCAACATATTCGAAACAAGGAGATTTCTTGTTGAGAAAATATCTCAATAACTCAATCAACAAACCAACCAAGTCTACCTACATAATTTACATGACATGTGAAACCTTAAGAAGGAAGGTGGTATGTTAATTTCTAATATCAAAGTTGGTATTGAAATTATAGTATTTATTATTCACATAAATATTTTAATCAAATTTGAAACGTTTTTCATCAAATGTATAAAATATGTCTTTTTAATGTAAATCTTAATAATTATATATATATATATATATATATATATTGGGAGTTACGTTACGAGTTTCTTCTATCCTTAGTATCATCTACAAACTCATGAACTAAAATTATTCTCCAAAGAGGAATACAACTGATACTAAGCACACATGGGTCTTTGGAGGTGAATACCTTCCGATAAAGCTCCATAATTAGACAAAACTTGCAGTACATATAGCGTACTTCAAAATATAATCCTTGATTATAACATATTTCCTCAAATCCACTGGAATGATACTTGAACATATAATTCATACATTTTGTGTAGAACACCAAAATCATTAGCTATAGATTGTATGATTTCATGTGAATCATATTTTTTATTTAAATACATTTTACATTTCTAGATTTATTATTGTATGATTAATTATCTTTTGTATAAATAAAAATTCTCATGGTTACTTTTATGTGGCCATGCATATTTATAATTTTATGATCACTGGATAGGTAGATATATAACCCTATATTAACCTAGCAATGAGATATATTCCATATCTGGCCAATCTACCATGCTGAATGGTCTCGGCATGTTTGATGACTATATAGGTAAATATATGACCCTAAATTTTACCTAGAATTCATATCCATTACACATGTGACCAATATAAGTCCATGATTAATAAAAATAGTAATGTGAATGTCACTACCTACCACATTGAATGACCGAATAGTTAGAGATTTGAAATTTATTATCAAGGATTTTGTGTGAGTATTTTGGATGGGAATCAGAACATGTATATGGCTGGAAATTGACCACATGGTAGTTTTATCACCTCATACCTTTAGAATTAGGTGGCGCCCTTAACTATTTAACAATGCTAATATTAAATGGAAGAGGTTACATTAAAACTAGAGATTAATATGATTAAATGATAATGGAATGAAAAAACTATTCCCCTGAGTTCACGATCCCTATATATATATAAGAAGAATATAAATATTCCATAATCTATATCTGAGTGACCTAATAAATTTATAATAACTAAACAAACTCGCGCATGTGCCAAAATTAAAAAATAACAGATGCCCATCTCACAAGATTTATAACATAACGAAGATAAACATGGAGCCACGTCAAATGAAAAATAACACAGTAGATATATTTTATTGAAAATATTCCATTATGAGTGAAATTTTCTTTTCATAGTATTTATTTTATAACGACTTATTTTCATGATTTTTCTCTTTGGTTTTCATAATTTCCTTTTTTTTCAATAAGTTTGATCAGTTTGGTAAGTTTTAGAAGAATAACCATTACTCTAAATGTCGTTATACAGATCAATCTAACATTACACATTTTTGTCATCTTCTATATTTTTCATTGTAAATGACAATTTATGCTTTCAACTCTCTTGAGATGTTAATTTCTCTTTTGTTTCAATTTCGGAAGAGGATAACATGCCGTGATCTTAAGACGATTGTATATTCCTAGAATATTCTAAGATCTGACGAACATAAGCGAGGTTAATTATTTTACCTCATCTATGTCTCTCGAATCCTTGAAATTCCAGGAATCCGCAGTTGACATAAGGATGCATGATAACTTGTCATTTTCATAATTGATTGTGGTCAATGATATCGTTTAATGTGGGAACTCTTTCAATTTCAAATCTGTTTTATTATAATATTAAGGTTTAGGTTTAGTGAAAAAACATGCGCAAGCATTATTGCTTCCCACATTTCATTTTGAAATGTGATCCTGAATCAAAGATTTTTGGATACGGTGTTATTTTCTTATGCTTTGATAATATTTTTAATACTACACACGCATTAGGACTATATTAAAACATGCAAGTTGGTATGGAGTTAGTTCAATTTTTAATACCCTAATTCAACATGCAATTTCATGTGAATCATGGGTTATACATTGCATTTTATGTGAATTGTATTTTTTGAAATGCATGTTACATTGGTAGCTTTATTATTGTATGTTTAATTATATTTTATATAAATAAAAATTCTTGCGATTATCTCTTTTCTTTTTATATTAGCAAGGAATCTTTATAATTTTTTGACTACTAGATAAGTAGAAATATGACCCTATATTTATCCCAACTTTGAGATCCATTATATGTCTATCCAATATAAGTCCATGATCATTAACAACATTAACGTGACTGTCACTGCCTACCACACTCAATGAAATTGGTCTACTTGATGATTGGATGGGTAGAGATAACAGAAATATGCATTCTTTCCTAGAAATGAGCAAATTTTCTATATATCCACCCTAGCTCGTCGCTCGCGTTGCAGGGGTAACACATAATTTTTTTGTTCGGTATGTTACCAAGTATGATAAATAGGGATCTGTGCATCTCAGGAGATTTTCATTTTCATTAGGTAAAGCTATTAGTTCTCTGATTTTTGCATTACTTGGTCAAGTTGTTTGTTCTCTTTTTGCGCCATGAAGTATAGGTTCCTCTATTCGTATGGAATCAATGCATCTTTCTTAGTCTTTGATTTAATTCAAAATAGAAACAATAATTATTTTCTCTTAATGTTTTATTTAAGATCATTTTTACTACGTTTGAATGATGGATATCATGACACAATGACCAACTAGGGTGGCATTTGGAAATATGACTTGACGGAAAAATCTGCTATGGTGTTCCCAGTTAGAAGAAAAAAATAATATTAAGAAGAAAAGAAAAGAAAGAAATAAACTTTGAATCCAGACACCTTTTTCTCATGTTTTTTTTTTAATGAAATAATTTACTTATTTCATGTCCAGTTTTAATACATTAAAAAAATGTGATAATTTTTTAATATTCAAAAGTAAAAAAATATTAATAATACAATTTTGAGTATTTTTCCTTTTTGAAATTGTGTGAAAATCCATATTTAAAAAAATATATATGAACATGATTACTATTTTAACAATGTTTACCACAATGACCACAATTTTATAAATATCCTAGAAAAATTAGAAAATGCGATTAAATGAGATGGCTACGTATTAGTCCTTTCAAACGATTGTCATGGGGACATGACAAATGATTAGTGTATAATTTGTAGTATAATCTTATAATATCATGTTTGTTTTCATTTAGTACATGGACTAAATTGTTTTTGTTTTTAAATATTGTATATATAATTATTATAAAAATAATATATTTTAATAAAAATAATTTTTTAATAGTTTGACATTTTGAATTAATAATGTTTTTTTTTTCATCTCATCAAATTATAATTGACAAAAAGTCTCACAAACCAATGTAAATATCTTTAGAGAATACCATTGAATCGAGATTTAACCAAAGTTGAAGAAGATCTTTCAAAGGAACAATCTCATAAAATATGCTTCACTGTTTCTAATCTCAGAAATAACATAGTCCATCAATAAAACCTCTTTTGATAAATAAAATTTTGAAAGACAAACCATGATAATGTATGCTTTTATTCACTCTTTATTTATTTATCTATTTTTTAAATCATATTTTAAAGCTTTTCCAAAAATTGGTCATGATGATTAACCATCTGCATTTGTGATAAGTGATTGGAATGCCTTTATTATTTTAGTAGACCTTATATATTTGGCTAAAATAAATCTACACCAATTACATATGATAGAAAATTGAATTGTCTCAATTCCAACTAACATCACTTTTCAACCTCTTTTATCGTTGTTCACAAAGACTTAAATTTTATAAACATCTTACATAATATAAAAAAGTGGTTTAATGAGATGGATACATAGCCTTTTCAAATGATTGTCACAGGGATATGGAAAATGATCTATGTATAATTTTCTAGTGTCATGTTTATTTTCATGCGTCACATGAAGAAAACACACACACACACACACACACACACACACACACATAATAATGGTGATGATTATTAAAGTCCAATAAGACCAATATGGTCTATCAAACCTTAAGAAAATAAAAAATTAATTGAAACTTTTTAATATTTTATTTCAACGATAAAAAAGAAGGGAAAGAAGTGTTTCGAGATCACTGTAGTTTTGTTGACTTAAAAAAGCAATAAGGTTGGAAGTGTGTCAAATGATTTGAAAAGGATAACAAATGAGAATAAGGGTTAGACAATCCAAGAGAAAGTGCTTTTTATATTCAAATCTCTTAATATCGAAGAGGAGGAAGATTATTTTGTCACAGGGTGTTTTGGGAATAAACCAACGTCCGATTTCACTTCGAAGCTCAAGAGAATTAGTTCTTTTCTTTACAATGTTCATTTTCTTCTTAGCACTGGTCATAACAGAAAAATAATTCTTGTTAGAAAGAGTGGGGTTGATCACCTCCTTATATTACCTTAGATTCCTTCTTCCCTCTAACTCGTTATCACTCCACAAATTATCCTTAAATTTGGAATCAATATTGCTTTTTTTTATATTATCCTTATTCTCTAAATTGATCTCCTCCTTTATCCCCTAATGGTAGATCCATGACTCGACATCCTTATGCTAGCCTTTCTTGAGCCAAAGGTGGGGGCTTTGAATAGAGTTAGAAGCAATTTTTGGGAGCCTCTTGGCTTCCATATTGTAAAAATTCTTCTTATACATCACATACCTAAACATATCCATGCTTTCAATGGAGGAAAGGCTAGCTTCAATCAAAATATCATGGTGGGCTGCTCCTTTATGATGTTGGGACCTGTTCTCTTATGTTGTAGTCTTGGGACTACTCGACTATCTTTAAACAATAAAAAATTTTCCCTTCTAAATATTCATATCAACATACAATTGCTTAATAAAAGTCTGAAGAGCAGCATACACACGTTCTATCGTAGCATTTTATCTTGTTTGATTTGGGGACTATTTTAATTTGCGCATTTTGTTAATCACCTTTAAAAAAGTTACTGGAAATGGGAATGACTTAAAATGTCCATTAGTATACCAACAAATTTTCTCATAGGAGGATTCTCAAGAGGAAAAAGCCATTAGTCTCCATCTCAGTGTCTCTTATATCCCCTCAAAATAAAGTTCTCAAAGACAGGGACTTTGACAAGAAAATCCCATTAGTCTATCCTTTTGTTTCCTGAATAGAACGAGGGTCCCTAGTTGTACAGGAATCAACTCATTTCTCTTCAGCAGGTCAACGACATTTGGATGAAATAACTTATCAAGTTGAAGCAGAGTAGGTGTGTGTAACTGTCTTCCAAATTTCTGCATCATTACAACACAAAACTGAATAATTTTTCCGAGTACTATTAGCTTGATTTTAGTATTGGCAATAGTTTGAGTCCAAAAAAGTTTAGTATTACAGTAAAGGAAAATAGATTGGGTAAGAGGAATTTTCTTGGAGAAAATGGAACATTCCCAATCATTGGTCATGCTTTCTTTTCCATGAAGGAATAACTTGAAGAATACATGGGCTATGACATTGGTGACTATTGTAAAGATGACTGGAATATAGCTAAAAAATTAATGGTTCATGGACTTAAATATTTCACCCTTGCCTTTACCTGAAGTAGAATCAACTATTCTTCTGATCCTCCTCATATCCAGTGGCATAGAATTTTGAATTCATAAGGGGTCCTTGAACATTTACCAGTCAGTCACCTTTGGTTCAGATTCAAGTCTTTGAGTGACAATGGAATTCTCTCACCATGTCAAAGCATGACCTTCCAAATTTATTCGAGCAAAGGGAATTCTTGTCTTGATCACTCCATTGACATTGAAATAAACTTCCATTTGTTGTAACTCGTGATTTAATTTTATGGAATCAATCTTACATGCATATGGCTTGATGTGCATCTTCACCCCTCCACTTTGAAAGGTGGCTATTTTTGCTGCAATATTCTTTGTCCATATTTGGTAATTATTCTTGGGCTTCTCTTCCTGTTGAACTTCTTGCTCCTCTGAACTTGACTCATGATTTGATACTTCTTCTTGGGCTTCTCCTCATGTGGAACTTCTTTCTCCTCTGAACTTGACTCATGAGGTAGCTTCCTGGAACTAAGGTGTTGATTTTCTTATTTATATTTGACATCCCTATGGACGTGTGAGATGCATATAGATTTTATAGTTTGTTTCCATCTCATTGTACTCTTGATTCTATGCCAGAGCTTGAGCTTGAGACTGCTTCTTTCTTCAAAACTAAGGTGTATTTTATTCAATGTTGTAAGCATTCAACTGAACATGATCCATTATAGTCTTCAGAAACACAGGCTCTGATAACATTGTGCTCTGTAATTTGTAGTAGGCATCTCATTAAACAATTCATCACAATGTATTTCAATTTTATTGCTTTGTGTTAGGGTGAAAACGCGAAGTTGGGAAACACTTTTTGGCATGAGATAGAATTCGGGAGGATTTTTTAATTTCTCGGCCGAGAAAAAAAGTCAACTAAATTTCTCGGCCGAGAGTTTTCAAAACTCTCGTCCGAGAGATTTTAAATATTTCGTATTTTCTCGGACGAGAGTTTTGAAAACTCTCGGCCGAAAGTTGTGTCACAAAACTCTCGGCCGCAAAATCTCGGCCGAGAGTTAGAAAAACTCTTGGCCGAGAGTTTGCGCAATAAAACTCTCGGCCGAGAGTTTTATTGCGGAAACTCTCGGCCGAGAGTTTCAAAAAATTTTGCCGAGGAGTTTTCCCGCGCATAAATTGGTTTAAAACTCTCGGCCGAGAGTTTTAAAAATTTCTCGGCCGAGAGTTTTTTTCGGCCGATAGTTTCTGGTCAACAAAAAACTCAGAAAACTCTGGAATTTTGAGAAACCTGCAACTTTGGAGGGACAGAACACCTACAAAAACAAAATGTTATATGTCGGAGCAAGTACCATTAGATTCGTCTCTAAATCTAGTTTTTGATGATGTGAGATTTATGGAGTTTCATTAAAAAATTCAATTTTTTATTAACTTTTTACTAAACTATGTCACTATGGAATTTCATTGTTCGAAAAATTGCACTAAATGAAAATTCAATAACTTTCAAACGAGGACACCAAAAAATTTAAAAAAATCATAGTGCACTTCCTCTCCCTGTCTACTTCAAAAGGGTACTCTCATTTTTCTTATTGATGATCACATTGAAAAGAAAATCAAAGGATAATAAAATGTACTGAAACATCACTATTTTTTTGTCTTCGTCCATTTCAAAAAATAATAAAAAATAGTGATTTGATCCGAAAATTACCAAAAAATAGTCTGTGCACTAGTGCAATATATGCAGATTATGATGCTATGGTTTTTTTACAAAAAATGAATAACCTTCCCTAAAAAAAGTAAAGGATAATAAAGTGACTATTTATGTTTGCCTGAAAATTTCAAGTATATGCAGTTAGTAAACAACAAATTTACCCCTCTATATGTCAATATTTTTTTTTTTTAAAAATATCGGTATGGAGGTAAGACAATTCTCTACAATTCTTGTTTTTATGTCAACGCATAATTTGCGATAAAAATATGAGTTTAGTGGAGTTGAAGTTGAAAAACATAGAAAATTACAATTTTCAACGTCAAAAAAGGGCAAAAAGTGTTTCCCAACTTCACATTTTCACCCGTAACTATTATATTTTTTTAAATCGAAAATATGCATCTGCATTATAATTGCAGAAAAGGAAATAACATAAATTATAATTAACTACACATTCAAGCAGCAAACTACATGACACAAATTTACGTTCGAGAACCTGATTTGGGAAAAATCCACCACTGGAAGGTGTTCGATTTTTCTATGTTTATTCTTTTTAAGAAATATTTTATATATTACAAGGCTCCAAGTGAATAGAACTTACTATGTATTTGACTTTGGGTGCTACATCAAATTCCTTCCTTTGTCTCAGTTTGCAATCTACATCTCATTGTTAGCTTGATCCTGCTTGATGGATCTCCAACTCTATCCTTGTCTATGTTTTGATTAACTCATTTGAAACAAAATCTACAACTCTTGTGGAAACAATCCAATTTTTGACCTACCCTGTCATTTAAAACCATTAATTTTACTTCATTGGATCCATTTATAGAATATTTTGTGGCCTCTAAAATCTGTCTTCATATTTTGTAGGTCTATTTTGTTGATTGAGGTTGGCCCTTGAAATTTTTTTATTTATAATGAGGTAGTTGGCTTTGTTACCAGGTCTGCGGATATGGATATGGATCTACCCAAATCCACATAGGATCCACCACATAAGTGGAGCCTTTAAACCTAGATACAGATCCCATGCTACTGAAATGGATCCTGTGCCAGCTAGCTCTCACAAGATGAATCCCAAGCACTTGTTTGAGACTCTAAAAAGAAAATATTCTAATTTTACTTTTAGTTAGATTACATATTATTAGTATTTAGGCTATATAGCTATATTGGTAACTTATCAAACACCTGTAGCCTATATCTTGTATAACACATGATAATGCTAGCAAGAAAGGTCTAAGACATTTCAAATTTTAGTTTTCAATTTTTATAGTGCTAGTGGGAAAGCTCTGGGAAAGATTTCAGACATTATATAGATAACAATATATAGTATATACATAGTTTTAAATTTTCTTTGTGTAAATAGGATGGTTGTGTCATTAAGAATTAAATTAGCTCAATTCCATTCATCTCTAAGTAAAGACTCCTTAGAAAAATATGATACATAGACTATAACATGTTTTTGAAAAGTGTACGGTATTAATTTACCACCCAATTATAGGTGAAGACTCCCCTTACAACAACATGGTACTTAGACTATGGTTTGTTCTCAAATATTGTACGTTTCCTTTACTATTGTAACTAGCTGGGAGATTTCAGATTTTAAGAAAAATTTCAAGGAAGATGACAGGTTGAAATATTCAGATGTAGACCCATTTCTGTATATGTAGTTAGACCTACTCCACATCATCATATCGATTGAGTAATAATTTATGAGACACTCAATTTTGAATTTACAGTTATCCATTTTCTAAAGCATGATGAATCATTATTTCAGTCTTCAGATTTATAAATTATCTAATGAATTCAGTTCTAATGTTGTGATCTCTGAATGGTTTTGATTTTTAACTTTGAATTGTTTTAAAATTAAAAAATACTACTGTAGTTTTTTTTATCTGTTTCATGGTTTAGGTAGTTAGACATTGCCGCAAGGAGGGTGAAGCTGATTCTCATAACTTCTTACTTTGTGGTTATGGATGCAAGCTCCTTTGATTGAATGTATCCTATTTTCCTTATAAGAGAAGCATGGTATCCGCTCTAAGAAGATGAAGACATTGAACTCTTTAAAGTGTTGCACCACTTTGGAATCTTGGGCACTTTCTATGCATCATTCACGTTTGAACATTGGGCCATTTCAAAGAATTGAACACATCCATAAACCAAGGTCATTGGCCTATTCCATAGTTTAGTTCATTGGTATATTTCAAATTAATAACATTTGCCTCGTTTGAATGAAGTCTTGTGGAATCCCAGAGTTTGTGCAAGATTGCATGTGTAATCGTTTACTAGTTCAAAATTTCAAACTAAAGAATAAAGTGGAGTTTTTTCCTCATAGCTATTGTCTTTGAAAATATTGTTGTTTTTTGGATGAAGGTTCTGTGTATATTTTCCTATTTTTCTTATTTCATTGAATCCATAAAGAGGAAAGAAATATTGGATAGGATGATCACACTAGGCATATTATTGGTTTTAATTGAAATCCAATTTGAGTGTAGTCGGGAGTTTTTCACTCATCCATTGGATTAGGAATCATATCATGTTTGTTATTTGTTGCACATGTCCCAAATAAAAATTTTGGTTATGTTGTTTGCTTATTCTTAACTCTCTCAGTGTGATTTAAAGCTACAAGTAATTCTCCTGCTTGGCCTATCTGCCTTGCCCGTGTGACATTGATGTGTTCCTTTCCAACATTCATTTGCTACATTCCTTGCTAAATTTCAACTTCTCAAAATACATTTAAACACTTATCTATCAGGCTAGCACAAAAATGAACGTTGAATACTGATTTGTGATCGCTGTGTATGGGAATGCATCAATATCACTCACCCATATGTTACCTTCTGTATGTTATGGCTCTCTCAAGTTTTTTTTAAACCCAAACTTTGCAAAATATGAATCTCCCTCATAACATTGTTATGTTTTGACAAATTATCATTATGGAGTGTGCCCCCAATAACTGTTAGGTTTTTGTATGTCCGAGTATCTCTCCATCTGCTTTTCATGGCTCTCCCAAGTGGCTTTTCCCACATGCACTCTTATATGCATATCTGTGTCCTCACTGCCAACGGCTAAGCCTTCCACAACTAGATATATTGTGTCCCTTGCTAGATGTGTGAACACTCTTAAAGTGTCATGACTTCTTCCCATGCTGCTCCATGTGTTCTTACCACCCTCCAAACCCAACCTTCAAAGAAACGCCTCCAATGCCATATTAGAAATGAAAAAAATTCATGGTGTATATAAACCTTAAAAAGGAATTATTGTTGGTTGCTGGAATTTTTATTACATGTTATATCATATATCTCATTATTAATGTGATGTGCCACTTAATTACCAAACACCAACACTTTGTCTCTTGAAATGCTGTTACCAATGTACAAACATCCATAACCTGTAGTACCTACAAGAAAATAAAGCCCAATGATATGGCCATTAGATTACCTTTATCAGGTCTTTCTTTCTAGTATTTGACCAATCTACTATGGTCAAACAAAAATATGATTTGTAACATGCGATGGGTCAGTAAGAATATTCCTTATTATTGTGTGGATTCTCGTGATGGAGTGGATAAGAGCACCTAAAAAGTGCAGTGCTGCATTTGAGTCACGAGCCTTACTAGTTTAAGATTAGAAGTTGTAGAAAATAGGCTATCATACTATCATACCTTTTAAACCTAGATTTTCCTACACAAAAGTAGGTATTTTTTAGAGGAAGATGACAAAGCATTTGAATACCCATTGGGAATATAGGCTTGTAGTTTGAATTTGAGGAAAATCAAATAAGTTTATAGTTTTGGGTAAATTCTATTTTAGAAGTTTTCTATTTTGGATTTTTTTTAATATTTAGAAGACTTATGTTTTTACAAAGTTGTCTGAATTGGAAGATAAGTATATATGTGGAGGCCCAATGTGGAGATTGGCCTATGCTTCTAAGTGTAGTTGATTACATCTTTTTTTTTACATATCGTCATGTACTTCATGGAGTTTGAAGGCATTCTTTGGTATTCTATGTTCATATTTCATTTTTAGGATACATAGGGATTCCCCTATGATAGGGATAGCCTAAAGTGTCGAAGGATTATACGGGGTGACATGGGCACTCTCCTCTAGTGTTGAGCATTAACTCTCTCTAATGATTCAAATTTCAAACACCTTTCTTTGTTGGTATTGTTTCGTTCTTTCACTTGCAAACCCTCTGTTTTGTTCATGAGCTTAGGTGGGTCATATGTCCTACTTTGAGATCCATGGTCGATAACAGGGAACTAATACTTTTTTTTTTTACAGAAACAAGATGTTCCATCTATCGTTACCTGGGGATTCTCCATTGGTAGATTATCAAACAATTTTTTTTTTGTTCTACCACAAGGCAACGTCATAATAGCGATGCCATGCATCATCAGAATTGCAACATTAAGAGCATGGGTTGTGGTGTATGAATCGTTGGAAAAGAGATGCTATTAAGCATCAAACATGGTACTATAAGTGTCTGAAGTGGCACAATTTACAACAGTCAGAAGACCGACCAACAGTTTCCCACATTGGAGTTGCGACGACCATATGGAACTGTCAGACAAGCGACGAGTACCTCGCAATGTCAGTATAGCGACGAAATTATGGATTCGTCGGAAGAGCAAAAAAAACTTTCTAATATCGGTATAGCGATGAACATATGGATTCATCAAAAGAGCAAACATCACTTTCCAACATTAGTATAGCGAAGAACTTATGGATTCATCGAAAGAGAGACAAACACTTGCCAACGTCAGAAGAGTGATGACAAGTTGGCAATTTTAGAAGAGTGACGAACGGTTGGAAACATCGGAAGAGTGATGGCTACCTGGAAACGTCGGAAATAGTGTCGCTCTACCGACAATTACTAGAAGTTTCGGAATTTCGGCGACACTAGAAACGATGTTTTTCCCCACCTCAAAGTGTTGCTCTTGGGATGCCTATGTGTCACAAGAGTGACATTTTGGCCATCAGAATTTGGGCCAAATGTGCTAGTGTCCATACATTGGTTAATGAGGAGTCACCATAGTTGAATATTTAGGTTTTTACTCAGTTGATGGTCATTTCACAGATCAATATTAAGATTTTTATTCACCTTAGTACCTTGCCTTCCAGTTCCCCCACATATTATTTCTCTAGCTTCGAATGGAGGTCTAAATTGAACTTGATGTCCTACAAATCCACAATTTCCTGATGGCACTTACATATATAATTCTCCCACATGCATCTTCCTCTTTAAAATCCTCTACTGAGAACAATGGGGTTCCTCTGTTTTCTCTCTCTATGAGCATACAACGACTGGTTTCCATTGAAATTCTCAATAGCCTGCTCCTGGGAAGTTACTTCCTTTGAGAATGAAAATGATACATACTGATCAAGGTCCCCTATGGTGGAAAAATCTATTAGTGAAGCATCTATTTTTGTTCCTAGCTAATTGATAGGAATCCCATTATTCAACATAGAATATATTTGTGATGATCCTACTTACAATGTGCTAATATATAGCTTCTCTTGAAATGAGGACTTCCATGGATCTTGTTTAGGAATTAACATGAATTCGTATGAAAGTCTCATTTACCAAAGATATTTTTTTCTCACTTCAATATTACTTATTGATCTAAAATCCCCGATCGAAATTGATATTGGTTTATTAACTTTTTAAAAGTGTTTGCATAAAATTTAAATCAACATAAAAAATATCTCAATACAATTGACATAGGAAAGTTGAAAGGAAATTGAATCAAATAAACATTAACAACAAACCACACAAAAGACAATGACACCAGCATGTTGATAACATATTCGGCTATCTTCAAGCATACATATTCAGACCCGGTCTTCAACGGGATGGCCTCTTTATGGAAATTGCTCAAAATGATTGTACATCAAAATAGAAGATCCATCTTGACAAAATAATGCCACCAGTGTGTTCAAAATTCCTCAAGAAACATATTTCGACTATTTACGTGCTCAAAATGGTCTCCAAATGGCCACATAAGCCAAAAACACTATGTGCTGCAACTTAAAAGGACTTGACATTACATTGTAAATCTTACAACAAATCAACCTTATGTCTCAATGGTTGAGCGTGTCGGTAATATAACCCTAGGTCAAGGGTTCAGTCCACAATGGGTGCAATTTATGTGATATTTCAACGGTGGTTGTTACATGTATATAATATAAAAAAAAATTTAAATGATTTGGTGTCAGGGTCAATGGACCCGCCACCCTTCACTGTAAACATATACAATGAATTTAAAAAAGTTTTATGGCACAAGGTCTATCCAATACTTTTAGGTTCATTAAACTGGTAGAGGGTAGATATCCATGTTGGAGGATATGACAGAGCCACCAAATACAACAGAGCTGCAAAATATGGTGGGATCTCGCAATATCCCTTCCCCCACATACATTGGAAATTAAAATTTAAATAACAGAATCCTGCTACACAATAAGAACTACAGTCGTAGCCTAACAATAAGTCATAGAATTTGTTTCCGAGAGGTCGCAGGATTGAATCGTATCTAGTCCATTGGTCTACTTAAAAAATTTTTGACCATTCGAGATAGGCCACATGGATACGTTTCGTCATGTGTTTGGTCCATATGCCACCAACCAAAAAATGCCACTTGTCGCCATCTGGTGATTCCACATGGAAGAATAGAACCCCGATCTGTGGAACCATGGTCTGGGACCATATGTTGACTTTGATCTCTAGAACCATGTGTTGACCCTTTGAATTTGACTTGTTGACCTTTGACTTTTTTCCATGCTTGGACCTGAAATTTAATTGGTTGTAACTTCATCATACAATTTCCTTTTTCACCCAATCAAGTTGCGTTGGGTTTAGAATGACAAAATCTACACAATGGAGATGGTTTCAAAAGCATTTGATGACTTTTATTTTTGAGCATTTTCTAAAACTTTGAGTATATTTTGGATCACCCATATCACTTCTTGATCATTTCAGATCATTTGTAGCTCCTTTAATATTTAGTCTTGATGAATTTCCTGGGAACACAAACACAATAGTGTTTCATATTTGAATCACCTAAGAAATTACTAGTTTCTTTTTTTATCACACATTCAACCAAATACCAATGTAAATTGTAGTTTGATACCAAGAAATGGAACCCCAATCACATAGAGTTATAGTCTTCAAGCATATCAAAATGTTATCAACATATGTTCGTTGCAAGATCTGTTGATACTTTTTTCTAGATAAATCCCTCTTGCGGACAATCGCAATCTCCCTAGTATCCCAATAGATAAATAGAAACAAACAACCATGTGAATATCTCTTTCCCTAAGCTATTAGCATTCATATTATCAAATCTAGAAAAGAGAGGATAACGCTCTTACCTTTCAATGAGATGTTTGATGAAGACCTTTCCTTTTGGTCCTGAAGAATTCCTTCAATGCTGAGAAGAACCTGCAATAAAAAACATGCAAAGAATGAAAATCACCTACAGTGTATAATAATCCAAATACTAGCTTAACTTAATGATCAAGGAGATTAAGAGTCATCATTTTTTTAATGAATCTAAAAAAAAACAGTGAGAAAAATTATCCGAATTTATCATCAAGAATATAAAGAGAAATCTTACAATCGAGCCTTGATGTCGTACAAATTGATCCCATATGCCTTTCCAATCTTCCTCCTTGGTTTAACAAGATTTCCAATCTAGAATGACCAGCATAAGATTATATTTAGTGAACCCCCTAACACTAAAGTTTTAGCTCAATTTATAGGAGAAATTGAGGAGGTTTCAGATCCATGAAGGGATTAGGGTCCCTTGATCCAAGAGGATATGTTCGATGATTGGAGGTATATAGCTCAAACTGATGCGACTCAAGAGGTTTTTAGTTTGAAGAATATATGCCCAACTATGCTTCTAGAAGTTAATTTTTGGCTTTTCTTTATTTTACATTGGGTGCACAGGTTTTAATGGAAAACAAAGCGCAGATGTCCGCAGGTAAGCTTAGTAATATCCGCACATGCACATGAAGTGACACAAAAAATGCGCAGACCATATTTAAGAGTATATAAGAGTTATTTTCCTAGTTTCCAAGACTTGGTTAAGTAATATAAATGTTAGACTTCTAAGAAATCATGAGTATGGATGGTGATAGATCCATATTGATCGTCAAATGTCATGGTGAAAAAAATTACCTGTAACAAATTGCCCCCTAAAGTGCGAAGTATGAGAAAATATTTCAAGAGAGTGAAGTGCTTTATCAGAACAATTATTGGATCAGATACATCGGTTGAAAACCTGTAAGAAACAATCAATGAAATTATATAATCATCACTAAGGTAGGCATTCCCATACTCAAAGAAAAATAACTATATGTCCTAGTACATAAGTGACTTAGAATTACATAAATAGTAGACACAGTATGGATACAACCATCTTTTATGAATGAGTTTACTGAAATATGAATACATAACTCCTCACAGCCTAGATGGTTGAAACTAGATCTAGGGTCTTGATTTCCGCTTCTTGAATTAGTACGAATATAACCATGTGATTTATTGTTTTGAAGTTGAACATGGTAGAAACCACTTGATTACCGATCAATGATGAAAACCATTAACAAGTGTGAGAGAAACCACAAAAAATGACAATGGCTCTCAAATTACTTCATTACAATCTATGAAATGTGAATTAATGAATTGCAGTCGAACACTCATAGAGTCATTCGATCGAAGGCTAATAATGAAAAAATTTCGTCGAAGGTGAGAAACCTGCAATTAAGGCATGCCGATTTCAAGGTACTGATAGGATTTCTAGATCAACTTCCTAGATAATAAGTTGAAGTCAATATGAAGTGATCTTTTGCAGGAGGGCCTATGACACATAACCATTATGTCAATTTTTAACGAAATATTTTTCATGGATTAACTAAGGGATGGTCAACGCGAATGGAGACAAATATTTGAAATGAATAATGAATTGAATTTGAACTTTGCGTTGAGCATATAATGACATTATAAATGACTTGGCAGCATTTGAATTAAAGATAATACCCAAATCAGGTGAAGAATTTCAATGAGGTTCGATTAACTATAAGAAAAAGGGATTAACCAACCCAGATACGAGTGTGACAAAGTGTCATGTTTAAGAGAGACATGTTGTTTCTAAAACAAGTATAAAAGACAAATTATTTTTCTCAATTACCCCCCCCCCCCGCTCCCCACCATTATTGTAAAGTACCTCTTTATTTTTTGCAAGCTTGATGAAGATAAAATTTGTTTGTTGTGCAAGCTTATCCTTTAGACAAGTCCATCTTAGTAATTTTAACGAACCCTGGGAAGGAGTGGTTCGGTCCCATTTTTATTGAAGGGTCCTGTACTATTTAATTTAACGATTTCATCATAGGATTAAATCGTGTTTTTCAGTTTTAGGTAGTCATAAGAAAAACATAAGTAAACTCCATAATGTTCTTTTTCGTAAATTTAGTCTCTCAAACCCAAAAAAGGATAAAATAATGTAGGATAGAACTCTATTGACCATGCTTAGTCAACGTATACCTTTTTCGTAATTAGTCTAGTTCCGTCTGGAAAAGGGCTAAACTTATACTGAATAGACGACTGTTCATTTATTTTTACAAGTTTGAATAGTCAAGTGCTCGACAATATTTTCATGGTTAGAGTTTGAAAATGGATTAATAGAGAACTCCAAGGTCTCACTTTTTCGTAAGTTTTAATGAATCCAAAAAAGTGATAAAAGTGTACTCATATGACCAGCTTTCAATTTAATTTATGAGTAGGAATGGAAACAACTCGGAATTTTCATGTACATTTTACAAGCATGAAAATAATAGAAAAAGAAGCATGGGATTTTCATGAGTTTAACGAGTCTTGAAAATAATAACTGAGATGGAATCGAAATAGGTTTCATTTTTATACAAGCTTGAAACGTAGGAAAACTATGCTTGAGAGTGGTTTCATTTTTACAAAAGCTTGAAACATAGGAAAAATGTGCTCGAGAGTGGTTTCATTTCTACACAAGCTTGAAACATAGGAAAACTATGCTTGATAATGGTTTCATTTTTACGCAAGCTTGAAACATAGGAAAATTGTGATTGGGATAAGTTTCAATGCCCCCCAAGCATAACCTACAAAGGAACATGCCCCCTAATCTTCATTTCATTCATCTAAGTTGACTACCAATTACTAATAGCTAGATGGAATGAAGGTTAATTTTATGAGATCAGATGAAAGACTCGACTTGACATTTACAAGATCTAGTCAAAGAATTGACTATATTAGGAAAGGATTTCTTTCATTTTTTAACGATCATGACACAATAAATAACTATGCTCATAAGGACCTGTTTCATTTTTTAACGAGTTTGAAACAGTAAAAGAACCATACTCATAGGGCCCTGTTTCATTTTTTAACAAGATTGACACAGTAAAATAAATATCCTGATGACCTGATTCATTTTTAAACGAGGTTTACATAGTAAACTGAACTATCCTCATGGAGATTTGGGTCATGGCTTCCAACTAGAAGGAACACATGCCAAGGGACACACCTCGATCATGGCTTCCAATAAGTCTTCATCAAATGGAAGTAATTATTTTTGGAAGGAACACATGTCAAGGGAATCAATAGGGATAATAACATCACATTCAAATACCCCCATAGGGTTTACCATGTCAATTAATGGATCTAATTCAAAAGAAGTTGAGCAAACAGTAAGAGGCTCACTTGCATTGATAACTAAAAACATGGGATTGGTTGCCACATAATTAAATCGGTGGGGTGGATAACATTTCCATATAAGGAACATTCAGGGATTTCAGATGATTGGTAGTCAAATCAAGACCAATGAATGAAAGGTGTTCAACAGTCACAATGTTTCCATTGTGAGGGAAAGACATCACACAAAAGAGTGTCAATACAACAACATTCATGGCATAGAAATAATCTCTCCCAAGGATTAAATTGAAATCCAAGGGGCCTTGGACTACCATAATATCAATATAGACAATTTTATCTTCCAAGGTAATAGGAAACTTAGGAAGGATCCCTAAAGTTTCACTAATGGTTATGTTAAAAGATGACAGATTCTATGTAATAGGCACAAGCTGAGGGGAACCCAAAGCTTGCGAAGCAGTTGAGGATAAAATACTAACAGAAGCACATTCATCTAATTTTTTCTACATACATTCTTACCACCAGCCTTCACAATGATTTGGAAAGGGGTGGAAGAAGGAACAAGAGGTTCTGTCAGTCTACTCCAATAAAAGGAAAATACCTCAATACTTGGAGCGGGTTCTGTAGAAACAAGTAAAATTCCCCCTTGTGTAGAAGAATCTGAAGTAAAAAGAAGAACCTAAGCGGTATGAATTTCACTCTCTACAAGGAGAGTGGGATCGACCGAATGTGAAATTAGATCAATCACTTCATCAACTGACAGTAGGTTGGGAGAAAGTTTACGGTAACTAGTTGGAAGTTGTTGTTGAACAGTAAGGTTTTCCAAATATTTTGAGGCTTCATCCATGTGAGGGAAAATGTGATTTTGATGATTCCCTTTGCATAGCCTACGAGGAAACCTAACTTTACCCTTTTTCGCAGGAACTTGAAAATCATTGGTTGATGGATCAACATTAATTTGATAGGATTTTTCTGACCATACTTCTAGGACCATAGGAATACCAAGAAAAATGATAAGGAAGTGGTCACCCTTAGAAATCTTGCAAGGGAATTTGGGCTTGTGATGCATGTTGGTGGTTTCTTCAACATTACTAGTACTTACAACCATGGTTGGTTGGTTTACTTCTTTCTTATCTTGCTTCTTCTTCTTCTTCTCCCCTTTCTTCTTCTTCTTAGCCACTCGGTTACTAGCATCAAGGCTTTTACCAAGCGGCGAAGAAGAAAGGGAGGAAGACATGTTGGGTGAAGAAGTTAAAGGGTAAATGAGGTAGGTAATGTTGAGATGATGAACTCTATTGAGGTGAAGCATCTGGTTGAGGTAGAACAATTTGAGTATTCCAGGCCAACGAGGTTGAAAATAACCATGCTGGTAAGCCTATGGTAAATCCAGGTAATGACGACGTAGCCATATAAGGAGGACCAAAAATTCCAAAGCAAGGAAAAGGTCTAGGATTCTTGTTAAGAGGGGTTCCTTGGTTGGTGAATTCCATAAATTTTTCCATTAGTTTCAACTTGAGTGAATTTTATTAACAATTTAAAAATATTAACAATTCAAATTCACTATTCAGACCTATGGTCTATAAAAATTAAAAACAAGCCAATGAAAACATGTTATCAAATGTAGGAGTCAAAGCACACACAAATAGTTTGTGTTCACAGCGAAATCACTAGATGGAGATGAAATCCAACATCACAGAAATCAATGTGAAAAACTAGTGGATGGAACCAATTACCCTGACAACCTACTTGATGAAATACTCCAGTGCAAGTAACTCCACTATGCCATCTTGAGTGAATATTAACCTCCAAAAAGTCCAAGTGAGTTTAGTCAACATCTGTTCCACGTACAGTGGGACCATCCCTCCATCATCACCTTGGGAAAAATCCTAATATTATAGCCACTAAGGTTACCAACTGAGACAATCAAACCTGGGCGAATAGTTTGTGGCCCGATATACACACAAGGGCAGAGTAACTAAGCTCAATCCCCTTGAAATCTCCTCGACATGGTAAATCTGAGGTTTACTAATAAGTGATCCTAGGCTCCTCGATAATGGATAATCTAAGGTTTATCATTTGTAATGTGTGCACATCTTCTATATTTACCGATGAAGTAGGTAGGATTACTCCACTGGGTCCGATATGACCTCGTACTTGACTCTTTTAAGAATAGCTTCCCAGAGAAAAATTGTAACAATTGGAAATTTTCCAGACCACAAGATACTATTGTTTGTTTTAACTACTTTGGAAAGTTAATTACGCCCTATTACAAAGCACTAACCTGAAATAAGTTGGTGGAATGAGCCCTGGAAAATAAAAAAAATTCTAGATTAATATTAATTAGCGTTGTGTTATTTTGGTTGTTTTTTACTTAGTAGGTAAATGGAGGTGAAACTTATGGTGTTATGACCTGACTCAAAATTATAATGCATTCAACCATGAAAATGTAATATTTTCTTATCAATGAAATACTAGTTAAGGGAAATTAAGAGGTTCTTTGAACTTGAAATTGAAAAACTTCTAAAAATCCCAAAACATTATTTTTCATGAAATGAAAATTCACTTCCAACATGAAAAAATTGATAAATAAGAGAAAATATAACAAATTATCTAATGCAATAATTTTCAGCAAGAAAATACTAATGCTAATTAATTCAAAGATTTTTTATTTTTTATTTTTATGTTTTAAAACAAGTATAAAAACATGCAAATTGAAATTAGGACTATCTTTCAATGAGGGACTCTATCTTTTCAAATGATGCAATGGCTCTTTACAAAGGGAATAAATGAATACATTATGAGATTTATTGAAAGAAAAGAGATTCACATAATCAATTCTAGAAGTGAAATATTCTTTTTGATAGTGTTATCACTCCACCAGATTCCCAAGGTTGAGGAAGGAATCCCAACAGAGGTAACCACAAACCAGGGTTTTGACTTGATAGCTAGCCTTATCAAGCCGGAGAGGGATCTCTCCAAAGGGGTCACAGCCACGAGGGCTGGAGAAATTAGGGTTTTATGCTAGGTAATGAGTGCAAGGGGTTGTTTTTTATTTGGTTTTGGTTGGGTAAATCAGCAGATAATGAAATTAGGTCAAGGAAAACTAGGTCAGGGAAAATGGAGTGAGGGTTGTAGAGATCAATGGGGCAAGGTAGGTATAGTGTCAATCACTTGAAGAGAATGGTTATTGAATGGTTTAGAAAATGTAAGGAGGCTGAGGGAAGCATGAGAGACGTATTTCTCGTAGACAGAAGACATGAAACCAAATATGATCAGTTACCCAAAATAGAGCATGGCTAGCATGTATTCTGAATTTCACACTTATAAAAGATCATAACATAGATATGAAAATGAATGAAAAATACATTCACACATCTGTCACTGAAGAAGAAACAATGAAAAAACATTTAATACCACAGGTATCCCATAAATATAGCTACAACTCCTCTTGTATTAATGGCCAAAACTGAGTACAAAGTCTCCTTGATCAACTAAAAAAAATGAATTTGATTCTGATTTCCAACCTTTATTACATTGAATTTCTGCAATTTATAGACCAATTTACAAAATCTGAGGCAAATATCAGATCCAAAATTATTTTAAACAGCAAATATTATTCCTAATGTTTAGGAACATAAAACTATTTATTTGTTTAAACTAGATTGAACTGCTTACCCAAGTTTTCGAATTCATGATTTGGAAGAATTTGGAGAAACCTCCCTTGCAGATCTGCACCTTGAGAACAGGGATAAATGTTAATAATCTATTTTATTATGCTGATAGTTGAGCTGAATCGACCCTCTTTTCTTGTGTTGCGTTGTTGCTAATGTGCTGATGTAGTAGGGTAGTTTAGGACGTGGACCACAATTTTCTGATATGATGGCAGATGAGCTGAGAGCTATGTTGAACACCTTTTGCTGCCTGACTCGAACTTTCTGTCTTTTTATGACTCGAAATCCTTTTGTCATGTTAAAATTTTTTTGTAAACAAAACAATGTGAAAAATCGATATACCATAATTGAAACCTTTTAAATTTCAATTCTAAAGTGGCATCACATCCGCGAACTTTGCAATCTTTATATTTTAAGTTACAAATAATATAATCAGTGATTCGATGTGAAGGGGAGGTGACGTGGAGGGTCAGTGGGACCGTATCGCAACGCACATCGTAATTATTACCTTTTAGTTATAAGAACAAAGGATGTAAACACTAAAAATTGTGAAGTGAAAATCACGAGGGAAGGGGTGAGTGACTTTGCAGGGAAAAAGTGGGACCGTATCATAGGTGCAAATCACAACTTTTAAGTTTTATTTATAAGCTGCGGGGTTAACATTTAAAATGTGTGAAATGCGGGAAAATGGATGATCTGGATTTATGCAGGAACACAACAGAATAAACATATAACCATAAATACAGAGATGCAGCGGAAATAACACTTCATTTCGTTAATATCAAAGAACTGAAATTTGCTTACAGACAGAATGGAAATAAAACTAGCTAGGGCGCTGGTAGCTATCTCTGAGAAGAGATGTGGTGGCTACAGGCCTCTGAACTGAGTTACAATGAGGCTCGAGGGCCTATTTATTATTTAGAAGCAATGGGAAATCCTAAACAGCCAAAACCCTAAACCTAGGAGATGAAGCGCCAAAAATATGGGCCCCGTTTGGGTAAATTGGTGTTTCAACTTCCCAAGGGCGTAAATTTGGCATACGATCTCCGTTTGACGCATACCATACCTCGTTACAAAGATATATCCGAGGACTACAAATTTGGAATGAGAAGCATCGGTCCATGGACCCATGTTGCTCTCTATTTTTCCCAAAAATGTCATTTAGGGCCTCAAAACGGCTCCGGAAGTTTAGGACCCGAAAAACTGCTAAAAATAGTAAACTGTGCCGAAACTGAAATAATGAAATAGACAATGGTGGAGCCCCAAGTGGAATAGGTGGGTGACCACCAATATCCACCTGGATCATTCCTCCCCCCTTAGGAAGCAATGGTCCCCATTGCGTTAAGTTCCTCCATGAGATGAGGAAATTACTAACTTGGTCCTCAGAATTTGCTACTTTGTGAGAGTTGGCTACCATGAACCCGATATAGTTGGATATTCTCAATAAGGAAGTTCTCCGATTGCATGTCCATGATAACAACTGTAGGTCTGCTCCATGTACCGATTTTAACCTGCTGGTGTGAGTTGTTCACAATGTCCTAGTGTCCAAAGAGAGCTCGAAGGAGCAGACTCATGATCCACATTGAAGACTGGTGTAGACCAAGGAAATTGTGAATACTCAGATTTCTCCAGCGATTGTTCTCAGATTGGTGATGGTGTAATGCCCGTATCGGAGCATGCAGTTGCTTGCGGTGGGGTCCAGTGAGGCGCTCCTTCTGCAAATGTAGCCATACTTTTTTGCCCACCTAGAAGTTGTGTGGCACCCGGTGTTGATCATGGCGTTGCTTGTACTTGGCATTGGCTCTGTCCAATATATCATGAACCTGTTGGCAGATGTGTTGAATGCACTCGATGAAGCTACTTGCTTTGTCAACTGTAGACTGGACATGAGCCGAATCGACCTGAGTAGCTGCAAATGGCATGGCTACGTCAATGGGACATAGTGGCTGGAATCCCAAGCCCACCTGAAAGGGGCTATGGCCGATTAAACTATGGAGAGCTCGGTTATAAATATGTTGTACAAAAGGGAGGCTCTCGTCCCATGTGCGGATGCTTTTAATTGTACACATGCCACAGTAATGTGTACAATCATTCTGTTGACAACCTCTGTCTGGCCATCTGTTTGAGGATGGAAAGCTGTGGACTTGGTGAGCTTGGTATCCAACATTGACCAGAGGCTGGACCAAAATGTGCTGAGGAACCTACTATCCCGATCTGATATGATAGACTGTGGGATCCCAAAGTGCACCCACACTCGTTCAAAGAAGAGTTTAGCAGTGGCTTTTGTTGTGATATTCTTCTTGCAGGCCACCATAATGGCCATCGTCGAGAATCTGTCAACGACCACAAAAACACAGTCATTTCCCTGCTTAGTAGAAGGCAGGCCCGACATGTAATCCATGGAGATGGATTCCCAAGGTCGACTAGGGGTAGGTAGAGGAGTATATAGGCCTTGCTTCTTGATGGTCGGTTTGGCAATGGCACAAGCAATGCAGTATCTAATGTGCTTCTTGACATCCTTTCGAAGGTTAGGCCAATAGAAATACTTCTGCAGGATTGCTACTGTTTTCTCGACCCTGAAATTCCCAGCGACTCAACTGTAGTGTGCTTCCCATATCATCTTGGCACGCTCGCTTGAGGGAACACAAAGGTGTCCCATGTGACATAAAAGTGCATCTTAGAGGTGAAAATTTGGAACTTGCGTACCCCCCAAGAGTGCCTTGTAAGTTTGGCTGAATTCTGGATCACTCTCATAGAGAAGCGGCCAATCAGAAGTCTCATGCCCACAAGAGTTGAGCACAGTGGTGAGCGCCACGATCGGTGGTCGGCTGAGGTAGTCTGCAACATGATTGGTGCTACCCTTCTTGTACTTGATGTTCAAATGAAACTATTGCAGATATGCGGACCACTTCTGATGGCGATCATTCTGCAACTTCCCTTGTGTCTGTATGAACTGCAGGGGCCTGTGGTCTGTGTGGATGATTGTTTCCTTCCCCAAAATGTAATGATTCCATTGTCGACAAGCTTGCACAATGGAGTACATTTGTTTGTCATATGTGGGGTACTTGCGAACTGTGTCAGAAAATGTCTCACTGTGAAATGCCACTGGATGTCCCTGTTGAGTAAGAACTACCCCAATAGCATAGTCAGAGGCATCTGTCTCGATCTCAAATGGCTATTGCAAGTCTGGTAAAGTGAGCACTGGGGCGGAACAGAGGCGATTTTTCAATTCTGTGAACACCTTCTGTTGAGGTTTCGACCAAAACATTTTTGCTCTCGCTCCTCCATTGGTGACTTGACTCAAGGGCCAAGTGATATGAGAGAATCCCAGCACGAACCTTCGGTAGAAATTAGCAAGACCCAGAAAGCTGCAAAGCTCTGTTATAGTGGTTGAGGCTGGCCAATCCTGAATGACTTGGATCTTGGCTAGATCCACATGCACCCCCCTTTCATCAATAATGTATCCCAGATATTGAACCTGGGTCATGCCAAAAATTCACTTCTCCAAATTGGCACACAACTTGTGTTGCCACAGTGTTTGGAGGACTTGTCGGATGTGGTGAAGGTGCTCTTCCCAAGTCTGGCTGAAGATCAGAATGTCATCCAAGTACACCACTACAAATGAGTTGGTGAATGGCCGCAAGATGTCATCCATCATCTTCATGAAGGTGGTGGGAGCATTCGTCAACCTGAAAGGCATGACCAACCATTCGAAAAGGCCTTCCTTGGCTTTGAAGGCAGTCTTCCACACATCGAAGGGTTTAATTGGTACCTAGTGATACCCAGACTTCAGGTCGATCTTGCTAAAATATTTTGCACCTTTGAGTTGGTCCAGAAGGTCATCAATCTGTGGGATTGGGTACCTATTCTGGACAGTGATCTTGTTCAGCGCTCGATAGTCAATACAGAGTCTCCACGTCCCATCCTTCTTCTGTACCAACACGATCGGGCTCCCACAGGGCGATGAACTTGGTATGATGTGACCTTTCTACAACAGCTCCTGAATCTGCCTCTTGATTTCATCATTCTCCAAAACAGAGCGCTGATAGATTGGTCCATTAGGTAGCGATGCACCTGGGGTCAGATCAATCAGGTGCTTGACCTGACAATGTAGAGGAACCCCTATGGGTGAGGTGAATATGTCCCCGTACTCCTCCACAACCTTATCCATTTGTTGTTGTTGTGCAGAGGAGCCCTGTCTGGAGGTCGTGGCCACAGTATTCTTCTTTCCCTGGGGGTGGATCATCAGGAAAATGAATTTCCTGGTTTGGGAAATGAGCTTACTGCATTTTTTTGTAGTAACCAAAGAGATAGCGGCAGGAGGTGGTACCTCTAGTATCCTTTACAACTTATTTCCCAAAGTAACAATAACAGCACGAGGTCAAGACTCATACACAGCATGAAGCTTCCATAAGTATGGTTGTCCTAATAATACATCAGAAACATCAATAGGAGCAACGTCACATAATACCTCATTCGTGAAGGGCTTGATGCTATAGGGAAGGCAACACTGCCGGCTGACGCGGAGATCTCGTCCTTGGTGAAGCCACCCGATGGTGTATGGATGTGGGTGAGATGTGGTCGGCAAGCCCAACCACTTCACAGCGTCTGCTGAAATGAGGTTCTTTTGGCTCCCATTGTCAACAACGAGCTGTACCAAGGAGCCCTTTACCCACATCTGGGAGTGGAAGAGACGTTCCTCCTCCTCTGGATCTTCTGGTTCCTCCTTTTGGATCTTTGTAGTGGCAACAGTGGCGTTGGGCTCCGCATCAATAATCTGTTTCCCTTTTTCATTCACCTTTTCAGGTTCTGATTCAGAGTCAGAGCATGCATCTGACTCAGAAGCCCTCATCTCAGCCACTAGCGACTGCTTGGCCCGACACTCACTTGTGTTGTGAGTGGAGCTCTTATGGAACTCACACCACTTTCCCGTGTCCTTCTTTGGCTTTGCGGTGCTGTTATTTTCTTGTGGCTTCGATGAGTTGTCTTTAGCTACCATGCCTTGGCTCTGTCCTTTATTCTACGGTTTGGAAGCACCTTTCCCTTGCTTTTGATTCGTAGATCCAAAGTCTCGCTTCTTCTGCTTGAATTTCTGCTCAATCTTGGCAGCTACCGGTATGTTGTACCAAGTGAGGAGATGTCGAGGAACTCCATTTCCTTCTGAATGTATCTGTGTAGACAGCTGCGATACTCTAGAACCAGATGTTTCTCTGAATCTTTGATACCCAACTTTGTGCGCAGGGTATGGAACAGATTCGTTAGCTCATGCACATCTTGATCCCTTTGTTGTTGCAGCGCGGTCCATTGTATGTACTTGTCCTCATAGCTCCCCACGAGATAGTACTGTTCCTTGACGGCGTCTCGGAAAGAATTCCAAGTTGGTACGGCCAAGAACAGAGAGGGTTATGTCTAGTCCTTGTTCTCACAGTAGGTTTCCCACCAGTCCTTAACATGGGGGGTAGCTTTGAGGAGTGCAAAAATAATATTCTCCCGGTCTGAAAAGTCAAGAACCGAGAAATATCCTTCTAATATATTCAACCATCTATCTACGACATCTGCGTCTATTTGACCCTCAAATATGGGAATGTCAAAATTTACTTGTACCTTAAAAGGAGTCGCGCCTCCAGAGTGGCTACTGGATGCAGATGCGCCGCCGGTGGGTAGTCGTTGAAGGATCTGAGCAAAGTTATCCATCATCGCGTTCCTTTATTTTTCGAGGGCCTCCTCGAGCAATATTTTGATAGGATCTCCTGCTCCCTCATCTTTCTTTTCATCCCCCATGGGCATCTGTCGAGGTTTGCGAGGCTGATCTTGCAAAGGTTCCACCAGATCGAGCCCTAGCTCCTTATATCCCGACCTCATTGGGGACATGCAAAGAAGGATCGAGAAAAAGCAGACTGCTCTGATACCACTGATCCTGATTTATGCAGGAACACAAAAAAATAAACATATAACCATAAATATAGAGATGCAGCGGAAATAACACTTCATTTCATTAATATCAAAGAACTGAAATTTTCTTACAGACAAAATGGAAATAAAACTAGCTAAGGCGCTGGTAGCTATCTCTGAGAAGAGATGTGGCGGCTACAGGCCTCTGAACTGAGTTACAATGAGGCTCGAGGGCCTATTTATTATTTAGAAACAATGGGAAATCCTAAACAGCCAAAACCCTAACCCTAGGAGATGAAGCGCCAAAACTATGGGCCCCGTTTGGGTAAATTGGTGTTTCAACTTCCCAAGGGCGTAACTTTGGCATACGATCTTCGTTTGACGCGTACCATACCTCGTTAGAAATATCTATCTGAGGACTACAAATTTGGAATGAGAAAAATCGGTCCATGGACCCATGTTTCTCTCCATTTTCCCAAAAAACTTCGTTTAGGGCCTCAAAACGGCTCCAGAAGTTTAGGACCCGAAAAACTGCTAAAAATAGTAAACTGTGCTGAAACTGAAAAACTGAAATAGACAATGGTGGAGCCCCAAGTGAAATAGGCGGGTGACCACCAATATCCACCTGGATCAATGGATCCACCTGCAATCGGCGAAGTTTTGCATGTTAAGGTAAGGTTTTATGATGTTTTCATAATATATCGAATTATTTCAAAGGCTATAAATTGGGGGGACGGGGGGAGCTCCTGAGGTGGGGCCAACCTGCCGCATTGCAAGTTAAAACAAATATGTTGCGGGCACTTTTAAAAGTAAGTTAAAACATATGGAATGTGATATCTCAAATCTTTGATCGCATTTTTTAAAGTTTAGTTCCAATGAGAAACACGTAAAATCTTCGAAATGCGATGAGTGCCCCACTTTGATCGCGATCAGAGAATTGTAAGTAGAGTAAGTGAAAAGTGATGAAAAGGTAAAGGTAGAAGGGTAAATCAGAAAGTCGGAAAAAAGGTAAAGTTTTTAATGTTTTTCAAAGGAAAATGAAATGGAAGGGAAGCGTGGTGGGTAAAATGGGTCCCACTTCATTGTATATAATCTTTCGAAAGGTTTGTAGGAGATAGAAAATGTAAATGATTTTGGGTTTTGGTCTATGGGAAAAGTGATTTTGAATGTGCAGGTTCTTAATGAACTGTGTGGAAATATATGAAGGGGGAAGGAAATGAAAAGGGAAATGAATGAAATGTAAGTAGGGGGCAAATATGCTTTGGTTTAAAACTTTAGGATAAAAGTTAATAATTAGAATTAAAACCATACAAATAAATTTTCCATAAGTGCATTTAGACTAGCAACCAATCAAAATCTTTAAAACAGAATGAAGTTTTTCTTTTTATTTCTTTCTTCCCTAACATTTTTTTTTGCCTCCTTTATTTATAACATCTACACCTAACATTTTATTTCATTTGCCTCCTTTATTTAGGGCATCTGCAACCTAAATTTTTATTGACATGGATGCCTACAAAAATAATAATCTTCCTAACATTTTAAAATTTTCACTCTTTTGCATCCACATCCTACCTTATCATTTAGAAATTATTTCAACTACTTATGCTAAATTATCAAAATAAATGATGTTACAACACTTCCCTTGGTTCAGATTAAACTATTGAACAAATTTTTATTTTCCACCTAAGTAATTAATTTGTCAAGTTTAAACAGTTTGAAAACATATTTTTAAATACCTATGGACAAGCAATCTAAACCTAATTCAACCATGCTTAAAGTATATGATTGAATTTTATTGAACTTTTGTGGCATTTTAAACAAGTTACACACAATTTATTTTCAGAAGAAAGCTAAACTAGGAGTAGTGGAATTTGAGTGTGAACCACTTTTAGAATTTATTGTTTTACTTCTTTTTGATGGGGTTCACATATTAGATTTTTTTATTTATAACATATACCCTCTTTTTATTTTTTATGTTATCTCCTTTTTCATTTATTTATATTTTAAATTACATTTATTTTATTTTATATCAAAATGACATTTTCATATTAAAATCATATAAATCAAAATTACAACTTGAAAAATATAATAGTTACATAGTGACGATCTTCGGTAGAGGAAGATAAAATGTCTTTGAGTCACTCTCATATTTTTGCTGACCTTATTTGGATTCAGTAATTCATTTTGGACCTTGAAAGACAAAACCCTAATGACCTAATGATACTTTAAGACCTGATCTCCATGACTGACTTTAACTGAGATAAGACATGGTGAAATGAGAATTTTCATAGGTGTTATTATGCTCAATAATACATGGGATTGAGTCAGCAAATATGGTTCTATAAAGGAGAGTGAAGTTTTATTGAGCAAAGCTACCATCAGTGAAATAATTTTTAGCATGACCTAATGGAATGATATAAAAATTTTAGAATGAGACACCTAAAATGAGAAATGAAGGAAAGAAATTGATAAATGATGGGAAAATGCATATTCGGACTCTAACATTGGCCTTATTGAGGATGGCAGCTCTGACAGAGGTGTCAAGAACCGTAGATCTTTGAGTTGAGAAGATTAGTGCTATCTTCCATTGGTCCAAATACAATTAAAAATAACTGAAGCAGAAAGGTAGGACTGATTTTCTGAGAATTCAATGACAAAAAATGAATAAAACTAACTCAATTTGACTTAACTGAAATAAAGCCTCAAAAACAGAACTTACCCTAATGCAAACTTAACATTGAAAAAGTAGAAACTTCAATGAAGCTCCATGGCCTTCACTTCGGGCTCCGAACTCTAATGCTTGTTTCACTTCACACTTGCAGAAATATTAAACTTATATATATATATATATATATATATATATATATATATATATAGTGAGGATGAAAAATTATCATAAGTCTCAGATCAGAAGAGATAATGCTTCAAGAGCCTACCATTTACTGGCCCTCCTAAGCAACTTTCCCCATCCATTTCTTCTAAAAGATATGCATTCTGTCCACGAGAAGCTACAACTCTGAAAGGACCTTTCCATAGATTATCAACCTTCTCGTGCTTACCTTTGTCTTCATTCCTAGCATCCCACCAGAGTACCACATCACCAATCTTGAAATAATCATGTTTATTTTTCTTGGCATAAATCTGCTTGATCTTATCATCAAGCTTAGTATTGTTCTGGAACACTTCCTCCCTTGTTTGCTATAAATGGATCATTTGGTTTATTCTTTGTTGAATATCATTTTCTTCGCTTCCAGCCTCTTGTAGGAGTTTCATGACTGGGACATCTAATGAAGTAGGGAAAACTGTATCTACCACGTAAACTACCTGAAATGGAGACATGTCGAAGAATCTTTTGCTTCTTACTCTATCTACGCATAGTGCATTTATCAGCTTCTTGTGCCAATTATTTTTGTTAGCATCCAACATCTTTTTGATGATATTGACTAGAGATTTGTTGGAAGACTCTGCTAATCCATTGCCCTCTGGATAATATGTTGTAGAATGACCCAATTTGATGTTATATTTATCGCAGAATTCTGTGATTTTCTTTGATTTTAAAGCAGCAGTATTGTTCATGATTATCATTCTAGGACAACCAAACCGGGACAAAATGTTAGCTTCAAGAAAGTGAATAATGACTATATCAGTAGCTTACTTGGTCGAGATCGCTTCAATCCACTTTGTGAAATAATTTGTAGTGGTAAGTATCCATTTATTCTTAGCAGATGAAGGTGGGTGTATTTCTCCAATAAAATATTAGCCCTACTGTTGGAAGGGAGATTCAACTGAAATGGGATGTAATGGTAAGGGAAGGAGCTTACATTTACCTTGCAAAACCTGGCACTCATAATAGCTCATGACCATCTCGTATAGATCTACAAACAAAGTAGGCCAATAGTAACCCATTCTTAGTACTTTTTTGGTCGTAGTCTTCTAGTATAGATGACCTCCACAATCTCCCTTGTGGAAATATTTAATCACCTATCTAGATTCATCTTCCACCAAACAATTGATAAATACTCCTCCCGAGTCCTTCCAATAGAGTGCACTATCAAGAGTGTAATATTTCGAAGCCTTAAGTTTTAAGGACCTTGCCTTACTCTTTGTCGTGTCCGGAGGAGGATTCAAATGTTGTAAAATATAAATAATATCAGCATACCGAGGGGACGATGAAAAGAGATATGATACCTGAACTAAACTTACATTTTCTTCATCATCGGACAATGCTAATATGAGATTGATATCAAGTGCATGCAAATTAGACTTAGCCATGAGCTTGGCTAAGCCTTGCCCTTTGATCAACTTGGTAGGCTTGATCTCAAGGTCCTACTCTAAAATTGCTACTATCCACCTACCTCTTCTTCCCTCTGGATCTGTTTGCATAAGTACTTATTTAACTTCCGCATTTGGAACATATGCTAAAATATGAAAGTGTAGAATGTAAAAAAGGAAGTATTTGAGTGCTTTGACTAAGTCCATTGCTTGTTTCTCAATTATGTTATATCACAGAGCTGCATCTCTTATGGTGCCTCTGAAAAAATGCTATAGGCAACTATGTCCCGTCCTTTTTCTGCATAAGCACTACTGCCAAGGTATGCTCAAAAGCAAAAGAAAATATGATGAAATCTAAATATTAAGCAGACCTTGTCAACACTGGAGCAGTAGTTAAAGCAAATTTTATTGAGATGAATGATTTATGAGCATTTTCTGACCATATAACATCATTTTATTTCTTCACCATATTGGTCAAGATGTTCTTCTAGGTTGGGAATAAACCTATGTAGGAAATTCATCTTACCATTGAAGGCTTGAATTTCCTTTTTGTTTCTAGCAAAATCTATTTTTTGAATTGCTTCAACTCTAGTAGGATCTATTCAGATTCCATATTTTGAGATGATGTGTCCTATAAAATTACCCTCTTCCATAGCAAACAGACACTTTTTAGGATTCATAGAAATCCAAAACTTTCTACACCGTTGGAATACAAATCTCAAATGACGTAATTTCTCTTCATCTGAATTTAAATAAACAATAAGATCATCTAAATAAATTACCAGGAAGACATCTTTTTCATTACCAAAAGCTATTTCTATTTCACACTGGAAAGTGGCTCCGGTGTTCTTCAAACCGAATGGCATTTTGGCATATTTAAAGGTCCCTCATGGTGTAGTGAATGTTTTCTTATCCTGATCATATTCATGTACCAAGATCTGATTGTAACCTGAATATCCATCCAACAATGACATATTCTTGGCTCCTACAACTCGCTAAAGTATATGATCCATCTTGGGCAGCAAGTTATTGTCTTTCAATGACAATTTGTTCAGATTTATGAAATCTATACAAAGTCGAATCTCATGACAGGTCTTTTTCCACACTGGGATCAGATTGGAGATCCAATATGAAAATTTGACTGGAACAATGATGCCTGCTTTATAAAGCTTGTTTACCTCCTTCTCAATGGATAGAAATAGTTTTGGATTAATTCTCCTAAGTTTATGTCTAAAGTTCTTCTGATTTGGCTTAATCGGGGTTGTGTGCTAAATGATATCTTAATTATACACCTTTAGGTCTTAATAATCCCGAGAAAATAAATAATAAAACTCAGTAAACAAATAAATATATTTAGGATTTACCTCTGATGGAAAGGACTTTGAGAGCTTGATGAACTTCGGTTGATTGGTTGTTCCGATATTCACATCTTCTACTCCTTTCTCTGTGGGAACCAAAGTTGGTTTTCTCGCCACATCATCATGATAAAATAACTCTTCCAAATGTATGAGACCTTTCGGAACACTATTTTATTTGAGATGAAGAATATAAATATGCTCTATTTCAATAACCTGGTCATATTTGTCATATACTTCATCCATAGAACAATTTTCAAATTCTCCTTCACTCTGCAAGAAGTTGTTTACTTGTTTATCATCCCAGAAAACTTGCCAAAATTTCAAGTTATCTAGAATGGCTAGCTTGTGCTTTATATGGATCTCAAAATTTTTATTAGAAAATGTGGTAGATCGGAAATTACTCGCAGCAGTAGCTAATGAATCAACCATCAATTTTTTCAATATAGGAACTACCTTAAGTGTGTATTCAGGAAACATTTTTAAAATGTCAAGTGCTACATTCCTATACTACCTTATTCATGGGTGATTAGCTTGGTATTCACCTTTAATTTGTTTTATCACTAACTCTGAATCTCCGTAGACTGCAATTCTCTTAGCTCCCAATTTCTTCAGAATTTTCAAATGAGTAATGAGCGCTTCATATTTAGCCTCATTATTTGTAGAATCAAACACTAGTTTATAGGAACAAAACCTTACATTATTTCGGACCTTGTTTTTCTATTGCCATGGGTTTTGGATCCATAAACCTATGTCAGCTACGTATTTTCCAATGGAACTATCAAATTCCATGATCCAAAGACCATCTTTTTCTTCTTTAAGGTGCTGAAACTACTGATTCTGATTTGATACTATTCGGCGATCTGATTCTTCATGATGCTCTCAATTTTTATCTACTTTTTCTGATGGTTGTTGGGTTACAGTAGGCATATTTTGTTTCTCTTCCTCTAGCACTGTTCTAATACAATCAAAAAATTTGGGAGCATCCTCTAATTCTATTATTTGACAATCTATATCATTTAATCTGGAATCATTGTACAATATGAAAGACTCTAAATCGGTATGTACAACATTGACTAGATGACTGTTAGGCATTTCCTTATTAGTGATCATGTACCTCATTTTGGTCTTACGGTATATCTTTCTCATTTGATCAAAGACAGGGATAATGTCATAGGAAAAGTCTAACTCAGCTTACTCCTCTTAATCCCCCCCCCCCCCCCCCCCCCCGAGATCTCGACAACAACATACTGAAACGTGGTGTAATATCAACAACTACCACGTCCATGAGGACATTTTTGGCTGGGATTTTCTCTAGGGAGACAACTAGATCTTTAATCAGACCCCAATAACAGACAGGGCCAAAATTGAAAGAATAGAGATCATGATATGGGTGGGTAATATCAAGGACAAGATTTTCCATGATGGCTTTGTGCATGAGGTTGTGAGAAGCCCCGAAGTCTAACATAGTATTATGGAGAATGAATTGATGATCATTAAGACTCAGATAAAATGATGGGTCTTCACTATCCTCAGATTGGACATCAATGGAAAGACCAAATATCAACTCAGGTTGATCATCCTCTACATTAACCGTGTTAGATAAAGGGTCAAATTTAAAGGTTTTGGCTACATGGGATTTGTAGTTATCAATTTTAACCAATTCAGTAAGAGGAATAGAGACTTTTAATTTAAAAATTTCAAACTAGAAATTAAAAGGTGTAGTTTTGTCTACCTCTTTTATGATGACATCCCTTCTCTCAACCTGATTTTTTGGTGCAACTTCTTTTATTTGAATGTCTCTTTATTTGAATGATGTACTTGTAGTGGGCTGATCATTTTTGTTCTAATTCAGAGCTACTATATCTTTACCCTTACTCTGAACTTTTTTCGGTGGTGCTTCTTTCTGCTGAACTGTTTTCTTCAGAGGTGGAGTTATTGGAACATTCCGGCCTCTCAAAGTATACACATTTGTTGGGAACTCAATGCATTTAGATACCCACTCTAATAGTCATCATACTCTGCTTCTAATTCATGGTCATTCGCCATTATGAAATTTTTGTCATTAGGTGAATTTGTTTTCTCCATATATTCTCCATCCTCGGTGAGAAAAATGGGCTGACTATCACCCTAAAACATAGGTTCTCCTCTACCTCATTTTCTTCCTCTTCATCACTCTAAGAATAGTTTTTTTGAAGTGGTGTTCTGATTTGATGTTGTTGTGTTTCTGGAGCTCTTTTTTCTCTCTGCTTTATTCAGAATTAAGGTTGCTTATTCTCACCTCAGATGTTTGGATTTCTGATTTGAGGCTTAGTTTGTCTATCCAAAATAGACATATTATCAACCATTCTCTCCATAGTTTTTAGCAGGGAATCAAATTTGGTATTTGATGAAGTGGAAGGTTCATCTTTGATAGTCACTTTACGATCAGTTTTAAGCTTGGAATTTTTTATCAATAGGTTGGCCTCAACACTCACTGAGTTTTTGATCATATCTTCAAGGGTGGTGGGATTTCTTTCTCTCAATGAGTAGGCCATATCTGGATGAAAGGCATCAATATAACACAGAAGGGCTAAAATAGGAGGTGCTTTCATTTCATTAGGAATGGAATTATAGGTTCTGAGATATCGAGAATTGTAATCAGATATTGATTCGTTGGGATTGCATTTTAAGGAATCATATTCAACAAGGATCTGCAAAGCATTTTTCTTTTCATACCACCTAGCTAAAAAAGCATCTGTCAATTCAGTGAGAGTCCTAATTGAATTTGCTACTAGGGCACGAAACCAAACTTTGACTTCACCTGAAAAAATTTGTGCGATGATCTGCATCTTTGCATCATCTGCATCTAACTCTTCCAAATCTATAAAGGTTGTGATTTTGGCAATGTGTTGATGAGCTGTGATTTCAGAATTTTCATCAAAAAGGGAATGCCTTTGACCATACCCTTGAGTTAGATCAACAAGATTAGCAGGGAGCACTAATGGTCCGAAACAAGCCATAATTCCGGCTGGATGGTGTGTTGGGTTAACAACCAGAGGGATGGGTTGAATGTGTAAAGGAGATGAAATGGTTGGTGATGAAATAGTAGGTATGTATGATGAAGTTGAAGGTGTAGATGAATATACTTAGATTGACTAAGTTTGAGGTTCAGATGCAACAAAAAATTGGGGATGATAAAATTTGATCCACTCTTTAATGTCTAAGTTAGATTTAGGCTTGATTTCTTCGTAAAACCAATCTTTCAAAGAACTTAAATATAATTATGACAAAGATTTTACTTTGGATAATCTTAGAGGATCAAAAGCTATATCAAACAAGGAAGTTTCAGATTTGGAATTGAATAAATATAATTCAAATTTTATATCATAGGGTATATCTTCTAGAGAAAGCAATTTTGTAGGTAGAGATATTGATCTTACCAATGGAGTTTGTCTTGATTTAATATGCAAAGTATGATATTGGTGTCTTTGAAATAATTGATTTGGATCATCAACGGGATTAACTAGATCAGGGTTTGGATTCGATCTGGTGTATCTTGTAGAAGCCAGATCTGTTGTGAGGCACTACACTTATGAAATCAACCTCCCGAAACTTGATCCTATCCTCCAATGGATCAGTTTCCAATTGATATTTGTTATACACCTAGCGAAAATTTTGTCTCTTCAATCCCCTGAAATGATGCTAGTATGTTATCACTCCACTAGATTCCCAAGGTTGAGGAAGGAATCCCAACTGAGGTAACCACAAACCATGCTTTTGACTTGATATCTAGCCCTATTAATCTAGAGAGGGCTCTCTCCAAAATGGTCACAACCAGTAGGGCTAGATCAATTAGGGTTTTAGGCTAGGTAATCAGTTCAAGGGGCTTTTTTTTATTTGGTTTTAGTTAGGTAAATCAGCACATAATGAAATTAGGTCAAGGAAAACTAGGTCAGGGAAAATGGAGTGAGGGTTGCAGGGATCAATGGGGCAAGGTAGGTATATTGTCAATCACTTGAAGAGAATGGTTATGGAGTGGTTTAGAAAATGTAAGGAGGTTGAGGGAAGCATGAGAGATGTATTTTTCTCAGACAGAAGATATGAAACAATATATGATCAGTTACCCAAAATAGAGAATAACAAGCATGTATTCTGAATTTCACACTTATAAAAGATCGTAACATAGATATGAAAAGGAAATGAAAAACACATTCACACATATGTCACTGAAGAAGAAACAATGAAAAAACATTTAATACCATAGGTATCCCATAAATATAGTTTCAAATCCTCTTGTATTAATGGCCAAAAATGAGTACAAAGTCTCCTTGATCAATTAAAAAAAATGAAACTGATTCCAATTTGAAACCTCTATTACATTGAATTTCTGCAATTTATAGACCAATTTACAAAATCTGAGGTAAATCTCAGATCCAGAATTATTTCAAACAACAAAGCTTTTTCCTAACCTCTAGGAACATAAAACTGTTTATTTGTTTAAACTAGATTGAACTGCTTGCCCAAGTTTTCCAATTCATGATTTGGAAGAATTTGGAGAAACCTCCCTTGTGGATCTACACCTTGAGAACAGGGATAAATGTTAATAATATGTTTTATTATGCTGACTGTTGAGCTGAATCGACCTTATTTTCCTGTGCTGCATTGTTGCTAATGTGCTGATGTAGTGGGGCAGTTTAGGACATGGACCATAATTTGATGAGATGAGAGTTGTGCTGAACGCCTTTTGCTGCACGACTTGAAATTTCTATCTTTTTATTACCTGAAATCCTTTTGCCATGTTAAAATTTTTTTGTAAAATAAACAACGTTAAAAACCGATATACTGGACTCGAAACCTTTTAAATTTCAATTCTGAAGTTGCATCGCATCTGCAAACTTACCAATATTTATAGTTTAAGTTATAAAGAATACAATCAGTGATGCTATCTGAAGGGGAGGTGACATGAAGGGTAGGTGACGTGGAGGCTCAGTGGGACTGGACTGTAGCACACATTGCAATTCTTAGTTTTTAGTTATAAGCGCAGAGGATGTAAACACTAAAAACCGCGAAGTGTGAAGTGTGGGGAGGGGGTGAGTGATGTGGGACCAGATCATAGGTGCAAATCGCAAATTTTAAGTTCTACTTATAAGTTTTGGGGTTAACATCTAAAATGTGTGAAATGTGGGAAGAGGGACCCACCTACAATCGACAGATTTTTATGTGGTAAGGTAAGGTTTTATGATGTTTTCATAATATATCGAAGTATTTGAAAGGATTTAAAGTGGGGGGAATGGAGCTGATGAGGTGGGGCCAACATGCCGCATCACAAGTTAAAACAAATATGTTGTGGACGCCTTTAAAAGTAAGTTAAAACATATGCAATGCGATATCACAAATGGGCGATCACATTTTTTAAAGTTTATTTCCAATGCGAAACACGTAAAATATGTGAAATGCGATGAGGGCCCCACTTTGATCATGATTAGGGAATAGGAAGTAGATTAAGTGAAAAGTGATGAAAAGGTAAATGTATAAGGGTAAAGCAGAAAGGCAGAAAAAAGGTAAAGTTTTTAATGTTTTTCAAAGGAAAATGAAATGGAAGGGAAGCGTGGTGGGTAAAATGGGTCCCACTTCATGGTATATAATATTTCAAAAGGTTTGTGGGAGACGAAAAATGTAAATGATTTTGGGTTTTGGTCTATGGTAAAAGTGATTTTGAATGTGCGGGATTTTAATTAAATGTGTGGAAATATATGAACGGGGAAGGAAATGAAAAGGGAAATGAATGAAATGTAAGTAGGGGGGAAATATGCTATGGTTTAAAACTTAAGGATAGAAAATAATAATCAAAATTTAAACCATACAAATAACTTTTCCATAAGCACATTTAGACTAGCAGCCCATCAAAACCTTTAAAAGAGAATGAAGCTTTTCTTTTTCTTTCTTGCTTCACTAACTTTTTGTTTTGCCTCCTTTATTTAGAGCATCTACCCCTAACATTTTATTTCATTTGTCTCCTTTATTTAGAGCATCTACGGCCTAACGTTTTATTGACATGGATACCTACAAAAATAATAATCTTCCTAACATTTTAACTTTTTCACTCTTCTGCATCCACATCCTACCTTATCATTTTGAAATTATTTCAACTAATTATGCTAACTTATAAAAATAAATTATGTTGCAACACTTCTCTTGGTTCATATTAAACTATTGAACCAAATTTTGTTTTCCACCTAACTAATTAATTTGTCAAGTTTAAACAGTTTGAAAAATTATTTTTCACTACCTATGGAAAAGCAATTTAAACCTAATTCAACCATGCTTAAACTATATATTGAATTTTATTGATCTTGTGTGGCATTTTAAACAAGATGCACACAATTTATTTTAAGAAGCAAGCTAAACTAATAGTAGTGGCATTTGAATGTGAAACACTTTCAAAATTTATTGTTTTTCTTCTTTTTGATGGGGTTCACATCTTATATTTTTTATTTATAAGATATACCCTCTTTTGATTTTTTATGTTATCTCCTTTTTCATTTATTTTTATTTTAAATTGCATTTTTTATTTTATACCAAAATGACATTTGTATATTAAAATCATAGAAATCAAAATTACAACTTGAAAAATATATTAGTTACATTGACGATCTTCTGTAGAGGAAGATAAAATGTCTTTGAGTCACTCTCATATGTTTTCTTAGTTTATTTGGATGGAGTAATGCATTTTTTATCTTGAAAGACAAAACCCTAATGACCTAATGAGACTTTAAGACCTGATCTCCATGACTAACTTTAACTGAGATAAGACATGGTGAAATGAACATTTTTTATAGTTGTTATTATGCTCAAGAAGACATGGGATTGAGTCAGCAAATATGGTTCTCTAAAGGAGAGTGAAGTTTTATTGAGAAAAGCTACCATCAGTGAAATAATTTTTAGAATGACCTAATGGAATGATATAAAAATTTCAGAATGAGACACCTAAAATGAGAAATGAAGGAATGAAATTGATCACTGATGGCATAATGCATATTCTGACTCTAACAGATAGATCAGAAAACCAACACAAACTCAAAACCCAAAATTGTAAATATAAGTGATTTTCCTCAATAAGACAATCAAAGAAACTGATCTAAATCTACGATTGATTTTTTCCAAAATGCAAACTATGAAGCTTTAATCTATACACATTCACCTAAAAACTATGCAAATTTAATCTATGCACACTTTTCATTCATATTTGAAAATGTTAATTATAACTATGCAAATGTAATCTATGCAAGAGAATTCTCAAACACAAGATGATTCCAAATTAGCGAAAGAACAACAAGACTATTTTCCTTCACTAATGTAATCTAAGGAATCAATCAAGTCTAAGTAAAGAAAACTGGGTGAAAATTCCAAATTTTAAAAGTAAAAACACTGAAAGGCGATTAACACTCAGAGACAAAAGCAAAAATATGAAAAAAAATGTTAAGAAACTGAGAAAAACCTTGAAGTAATGACCAAAGGAAATCAAATTATGAATTTTTCAAAAAAGAAAGTTCAAAAGACCCAATCATCTAAGATGAGTTCAAAAACAGACTCTGAGGGTTAGTATAAGTCAGGTTGAACCTTTAGAAATTTATCATCGGACTCTGGGAGAGAGAGAAGTTTTATTTTTTCAAAAATTCTCAAGTGGTGCGTAGGAAGTTCGTGAAAATCGGTGCACATGCGCACTGTATTAAACTGAGAACTTGCAAAAAAATGTGCTTTGATTATGATACAAAACCGCGCAGGGGAGAGAAACTTCAAAAAAAAATAAAAACAAGGCATTCTAACTCAAAGGATCTAAAAATTCATAATCCCAAAAACAACCATACATAGTCAAACTAGAAAAATAATGGAGAGCTAAACCAAAAAGAACCAAGAAAAACTAATTCGTTCCCCAGCAGAGTCGCCAATTTGTTTTCTGATAAATCCCTCTTGTGGAGAAGATCGATCTCCCTTGTATCCAAACAGATAACTAGAAACAAACAACCATGTGAATATATCTTTCCCTAAGCTATTTATATTCAAATTATCAAAACTAGTTAAAAGAGGGTAATTCTCTTACCTTTGGATGAGATGTTTGATGAATACCTTTCCTTTTGTCCCGAACAAGTCCTTCAATGCTGAGAAGAACTTGCAATCACAAACATGCAAATAATCAAAAGCACCTGCAGTATATAATAATCCAAATACCAACTTAACTCAATGATCAAGGAGATCAAGAATTGTCGTTGTTTTAATGAATCTGAAAACAACACAATGAGAAAAAGTATCCAAATGTATTATCGATAATATAAAATATCTAAGTATCTAAGATGAAATCTGATCTAACCTTTTTAAAAAGATGTAGAGACTCTTCTTCTATTCCTTTGTTTGTGAAAATTAAACATCCTCTTAGAAATTCTAGTAATGAACGTGTTTTTCTTTCTGCTAGCGTGGGTATTATTAGATCTGAAATTTCGAGGGTGAGGAAATCCCTTGATTTTGTGTCTCGAAAGTTGCTTTTATTGCATCTAGAGCTTTCCTTTTTAATTCCAGCTAATTGTTGGTCTATTATTGAAGCTCGCTCAGCATTAAAATCACAACGGTGGGAAGAATTATGGAATAGGAAGCACCTTTCCAAATTTGTGAAATTATCTAATGGCTCTTCTTCGATTTCTGATATGAGATGCAATTCTAACAGCAAGGTGAATTGTAATCAGATTCGAGCCTTGCGTAATATGGTTCTTAGTGGGCATGTTCTTCAAAAATCGATTTCTTCAACCTCTTCGTCCTTACCGGTTTTTGTCCGAGAGCAGGCTGTGCGGCCCTTTCCAGTCTCGGGAGATAGGGCGAATGTGCAGGAATTGTGTTTTTTAAATAAAGAAGAGCTTTCTGATTCTCGTGCGGATTCTTCTTCGGCTTCTGCACCTGCGTTCGATTTTAATTTGAGATCTACATTGGCAGATGATGATTCGTGTGCTCAGTCATTTTCGTTCGGAACTGTGCAGTTTGTTTCGACTTCAACCCTCTCTAATCCGAACGTTAATTCTTCCAGGGCCATGCGTTCTCCTGCATCCAAGGTGGCGGCAGTCAAGGATGATTTGACAGCATCGATCAACCTGATAGGTGTTTAGATTTCTTCTCCAGGTTCGACTTCGTCCTCCCATTCGAAAGCTTTGACTTCTCTTCCTAAATCGATCAATCGTAATTTTGATGAGTTTACTTCAGTATTCAATGATTCCCTTTTAATCTCTCATAATGAATCTTTTAACCGTGATAATTCCTTAAACAATGGCGACAAAAAAGATAATAAGTTTATTATAAGCATGAATAAGGTAGATGAGTTTTTACGTTTTAATAATAATAATATTAGGATTGGTAATAACGATAATAGCATTATTAATAATAATAGTTTTAAAAATAATAATAATAATAATAATAATAGTATTATTAAAAATAATATTATTATGAAGAATAATAACAATCAAAATGATGTTATTAAATATAATAATATTAATAACATTAATCATAAAAATAAATACTATAATAAACTTAACATTGATAATTATAATAACCATAGTAGTAATAGTAATTCTCTCCCCTTGAATAATATTGTTATTAATCTCTCTAGTTTTTCTTTCGATCCTCATGTCTTTAGTTTGTTGGAAAAGGGTCTAAATTTTGCTCTTGCGCCTAAAAAATTCCCAAGTCTAGACATTATCTGTGATATTGAATATGGGATTAGGGATTTACCTGATACTACTAAAGACATTATCAGGCAGGATTGTGCCATGATCCTTAGAAAAGCTAAGCCACCTAGGAGCAACATCAGCAAACTAGAGTTTGAGGCTCTCAAATATTTAAACAACAACCCTAACATTGTGGTTCTTAAAGCGGATAAGGGAGGTGCTACGGTCATTTTAAACAAAGATGATTATCATAATAAGATGTTAGATCACCTTCTTAACAGCGAGAGTTATAAGAAGCTTGACAAAAATCCTTTAAAAAAAGGTTTCAAAAGCAGTTGCTTTGGCTATAAAATCGAGTAGCACTGTTGGTTCTTTGAGCAAAAAGTTAATTGAGAGTAACCCTCTCGCTCCAAGGATTTATGGTCTTCCTAAGATTCATAAGGATGGAGTCCCCCTCCGCCCTATTGTTAACACCATAAGAGGTCCAACTTATCTGCTCGCTAAATTTCTAGCCACCAAGCTGAAACCGCTTGTAGGTCAGACCTCTTCTTTTGTTAAAGACTCTTGGTCTTTTATTAATGATTTGAAAGACTTGAAGTTAGACTGTGATGATAGGTTTGTTAGTTTTGATGTTGTTTCCTTATACACTTGCATCCCCATTAGGGAGGTTGTTGATGTTATTTCTCGTGTCACTGATCCTGATACGGCTCATCTTGTTGAAATTTGTCTAACCTCGACTTTCTTTAGTTTTGAGGGTGAATTCTATGAACAGACTTGTGGCGTGGCCATGGGTTCCCCCCTTTCTCCTGTGGTAGCTAATCTGTTCATGGAAGACTTTGAATCTAGAGCCCTTTCCTCTTCTCTTTATCAACCTAAGCTTTGGAAAAGATTTGTCGATGACACCTGTGTTGTGTGGCCTCACGGTAAGGAGAAATTGGACCTTTTCTTCCAGCATCTTAATGATCAATCGAACTTCATTAAGTTCACCATGGAATTTGAAGATAATGGTAGCTTGCCTTTTCTTGATGTCCTCCTTTCTAGGAATGAAGATGGTTCTTTTTCTCATCAAATTTTTAGAAAGAAGATGCACACTGAGCAGTATTTACATACTAGTTCTCACCATTTCCCTACTCAGAAGCTCGGGGTTCTCAACACCTTAGCTACCAGAGCCTTTAGAATCTCTGATGTAAACCATTTTGAAAGTGAAAAGGCTCATCTCCTTAAAGTTTTTAATAAAAATTGTTATAGTATAAGTCACTGCCTTAAAGCTTTTCAAAAAGTGGAAAGGGGTCCTAGAGTTAAGAAAGATCCTTGCGATCGATTATCTGGAGTTCACCTTCCGTTTATCCAAGGTACTACGGATAAAATCGCTAGGATCCTAAAGAGGTTTAATGTTTCCTCTTCGTTTAAACCCTACCGTACCATTCGTAGTTCCCTTATATCTGTTAAAGACCCAATTTGCCCTAAGGATGGTAAGGGTGTGTACTTGTTTCCATGCTCTTGTGGGACACCTTACATTGGGGAAACGAGCCGGTCTATTAATCAAAGAATTCATGAGCATGTCGCTGACCTTAAGCATAATAGATCGCGCTCCTCGGCCCTAGCAGAGCATGTTGAGAAGACTAATCATCATATTTGCATTGAAGATGCTAAGTTTATTACGAAGATCGACCATTTCCACCACCGCAAGTTGCGAGAAGCCTTGGAAATCGAAAAGAGGCCTCTTAACCTGAACAGGGACGATGGGTGGATGGTTAGCAGGTGTTGGATTCCTGCTCTTCATTCTTAAAAATAAAAATAAAAATAAAAATAAAAATAAAATAAATAAATAAATAAAATAAAATATTAAATAAATAAATAAATAAAAATAAAAATAATAATAATAATAAAATGAAATGAAATTATATATTATACATTATCTATTTATTTATTTATTTATTTATTATTATTATTATTATTATGTTATGTATTTATTTTTTAACTTAATAAATCTATAAAATAAAATCAAATAAAATCATAAATAATTAAATAAATAAATAAGTAAATAAAATAAATATATAAATAAATAAATAAATAAATAAATATTAATAAATTAAATTAAAATAAAAAAAGTTATTAAAAATTAAATTATTACTTATTTATTTATTTATTTTATTTTTATTTTTATTTATTTTATTTTTCTTCTTATTCTTATTTTTATTTACTTATTTATTTATTTATTTTCATTTTTATATTTTATATTTTTATTTTTATTTTTTGTATTATTATAGTAGCATTTAATCCTTCATGTTTTTAAATAATATTAAACAAATAAATATTTTAACTATTTTTATTAATAGAAATAATCCTATATTTATTTAATCTTCTAGAATAGTTTAAATAATTCCTATTGTATATTAAATAAAAATAAAAATAGAAATTAAAATTAAAAATAATAATAAATAATTTTCATGTTATAAACTTTAATCTTTTTATATATATTTTTTGACTTTTTATTTCTATGACTTTGATTTAGTCTAACTAGCCGTTATTTTTCAACGGCTAGTTGGAGTTTCTCATATCTATTTAATTGGGTCTCCTGATCAGATTTTTCATCAAGTCCTGATGATGAACCACATTGGTTGGTTCGAAATGCGTCGACCAAATTTATTTGGATGTGATTTTTACCGAAAGATATTTTTTCACAATTTATGGATCATAGAAGCAATATTCCTAAAATATAAAGATAAATCTTACAACTGAGCCTTGATGTCGTACAAATTTCTCTTGTATTCCTTTCCAATCTTCCTCCTTGGTTTAACAAGATTTCCACTCTAGAATGAATAGCATAATATTATCTTCAGTGAACCCCCTAACCCCGAAGTTTCAACTTAATTTATAGGAGAAATTGAGGAGGTTTCAGATCCATCAATATAGGGATGTGATTCTCTAATGAAGGGATTAAGTTTCCTTGATCGAAGAGGATAAGTTCCATGATTGGAGGAATATAGCTCGAACTGGCACGACTCAATAGGTTTTTAGTCGGAAGAATATGCGCCCAACCATGATTCTAGAAGTTACTTTTTGCATTTTATTTATTTTAAATGGGGTGTGTTAGTATCCTATAAATCATAGGATATCAAGGTGATTAGGTATTTCATCTTCCTTGCAATTTCATATTGAAAATGTTTTCAATATTCAAGTGATTTCCAATAAAAAATATGAAAAAAGAAAAGAAAGAGTGTATAAAAAAAAGAGAAAAATGAAAAGAAAGAAAACCCCAAAAGAAATAATACTGAAGGTGCTACAAATTAAAATGCCACTACGCATTAGATAGGTTTGTTCAATCATACAGTTTAAACATGATTGTAAAATTAAAAATTTCTGTTGATAGGTTAGAAAATAAATATTTTCCAAACTGTTTAATATTGGCATATCAGTAGATAGGTAGAAATAAAATTGACTCAATAGGTTAATCTGAGTCAATAGAAGAAATAAGGATAAATGTAGGTCATAATTTAAAAATTAAATATGTTTTAGGACCTGCAAGTCCAAATGCACCCCGCAAAAGAATAAAAAATGTTAAATTAGTGATATGGGTAGGTAGATGTGTTGAGAAGAACTAATGGAGGAAACATGAAATTTATCTTATAAAGTGCAGTTCAAAGAGTACATATGTTCTTGAGAAAAGAAGGGGAGAAACCAAAGAACAAAGGGTATTTTATTTTGAAGTTTGGATAAATGATTTTATACAAGAGTTCAGGGATTAAAGGTCATTTAAACGATATTTTGGCATATATTTGTCAAAACTTATATCTTAACCCCCAAAATATTACACTTCCTATACCATAAGTCTCAAATTATACCTTGTCGCATATATATTCCCTAACCTGACCCCACTATAAAATCACCTGTCCCATCACTACTAAACCTCCACCATTTTCCATCTCATCGTCATGCCCATCTCATCATATGATGATGCAGACATCTTTTCAGACTCCCCCTCAGCCTCTGAATGTTAACATCAAGGGTGGGGGTAGGGGGGTCTGAAATAAATGGTTTTCAATACTTCCTCGGACGCTACGTGTCACATCTGAGACATTTCGCACCCCCCTTGCTCCCGACTATTACCACTTACCATGAGGACCCCCCACTGAAAAGAGGTTTCTGCTACAATATAAACAGATGCATTCATTTGACCATTTTCTAACCGTTACCCATTACTGTTGCGCCATGACTACACTCGTGTGTCCACTCCATCGAATCAAATACGCTCCCACCACAAGCTCGTTAGACAATTAATGGTTCAAGCCATTATCCAACGGGCCCGCAGCATGCCAAACAGTTGTCCAATCACATGATAAAACCAAAATTCATTACCAGAGACAAGATTTACCTTTGTTATTGTGTTCAAATGTTAAAGGTGGTCAATTTGCAGAGAATTTACAGCGAATATCGGTGAAGAAAAGCCTGTAGTTACCAACAGAGAACTATCAATGCTCTACAAGATTGATCATATCTCCCTTTATATTTTGTTTATTCCCGATTCCGATCTGCAAATATTTCCCTTTCTTATAAGTACCACCAGATCTCCTATGTGATTTCCACTGCAAAAAGTAAGCATCCTTAATCCAATATTGCAATATAGCACATTCAAATTCAAAATAATTATATCTTTATTTGTTCAAAATAAGAAATATGGAAATAAATGATTTTGAACCCCATTTAATTACATATATGAATCTACTAACCTTACTTGAGTCTGATTGCAAGTAATATAAGATGAGGGTCAAATCAATCTAGGTTTGATGCTCCCCTACCCGTGGCTCAAATATTTGGGCATGCATTGATGGACCCACATTGTCAATGACTCTATACCCAACATCCGTCTCATGCGTCCGCATAACTATGACATAAAAAAATATTTGCATATGGGTCTGTGCACACAATGGAAAGAACCATCTATAATTAGTCTATGAATTAATTAGCATGCATGTAACTTTAAAAAGAAATGTTGAAATCTTAAGAATAAATTTTTTTACCTCAACTGTCAGTCCATGTGGTTGTACATAGTGACTCTCCTCCACTTGAGTGTTATGAGGTGGAGGTGGAGGAGAATCCATGGAAACATGTACTGGTGGAGGCTGGTTTGGCTAATAAATTTCCCCCTCGGATGACCTCATAAGCTCATCCATGTAGTTGGATTGTCTCTATATGTTTTCATGAACCTATTAAGATAAATGCAATCTAATATGAACTAAAATAATATAAATAATTATGTATATTTTTTGGACGATAAGAGTCAAAATTTTCATATATATGCACCTGGTGTATGTCACGTGGGTCGTGCACCCTCCAAGTGTCACAGATGGAACCTTAACACATACATGCATATGAAAAAATCTTGTCAATGGGTAGGTTTGCAAGATATGAATCATCATATAATGTAACTCGCGGGTCACGAGGCATTGATGGCGGTTTTCTCATCTCTCCATTCAATTTGACATGCACATTGGCCAATGTCATTTTCATGATATATGTAATGGCATTCTTGGTCTCAGCACTGAGCTGCGATGACTCCTCTAGCCCTGTCAGAAATACCAGGCTCTGAGATGGTAGTGGCAACAGTCTCAGAGGTGGTGGTACATGCCTAGGGTCCCTATGAGCCTTGTCATGATCATAGGTACGTCCCCTTCTGGATCCATAAAAATTTCCTTTGCTAGTGTGATATGACCTCACATGTAGGAAGAATTTTTCATATATATGATTTGTAAAGTAAAGGGGGACTTGATCATGGTGGGAAAACAAACCCCAAGATATAATGAATCGATAATAAAAAATGGGTCCCATCAACATTCTTATAATATTTGAGTGGAATCAGGAATTTTTGTCTAGCAAGACGCTCCAGAGGGATGTTGAACAATTCCCCATGAACATCAATGTTCTTGTTGGCCTCTTTCATCACCTGTGAGGTATGTGGGCCCCTAACCTCGTGCCTCCTAATCCTCTATATGGAATGTAGAAGGTAGCTTTGTGGGCCCTCCCTCCCATATGTCTCGATCAAACTATCGATGTTGTCTAACATCAAAGACAAACTACGCCTAATATGTGAATTATAAAGGATTTTACCCAGCTCTCATGTGATACATGTATGCTGGGTCATAACATCCTCAAATGTCATACTAGCTGTAGAATCGTCCCACGAAAGGATCAACATTGTACTGTGGTCCTCAACTTCTCCTAGCTGAGGGTTTGCAATTCATAAAGATAATTTAACATATATATAACAAACTAGAAGCATAATAACATATCCATTAAATTCAAACACATCAGTTCAAGATGATTTAAAAATTAAAGATAATTTCAAGGCATAAACACGTAGGATTTAAAAATGAACATGTAGCAGGTGAAGATGGTCCAATATCTATAATATTATCTTCAATAGAAACATAAACACAACCTATGAAAATTTGACTAGTGTTGGAGCCAGGATCTATGAGTGGAGGACACACTCTGGTTGGGCTATGTGATCTGTCACGAGCCCGACCATGTATAGCTGATCCCCCCACACTCCAACGCCTTATGGTTTGTGGGAGTATAGGAGATGGCTCTGCATATTACATATAATACATATTTAATGCATATAAACTAATCCCCAAAAAATGATGACTAAACTATTACATATAATACAAAATTATTATATATGATACATATAAACTAATCCAAGAAAAAAAGGTTGACTTAGAAAGAATGTTGACTAGAAAACCATTTCTAAACTCAAGTACAATAATCTAGCCTGAATTCCTAAACTTTAGAGTCAATTTTTTTATAATTTATAAACCAAAGTATTGAGTTCCATGTAAACCGAATCGTAATAAGTCATCAAATATTCCTCCACACTTTTTCTCATGTCTAAATAATCCATTTTATTCGTAGAACATAAATATGTAAATATATATTTAAAAATTGAAATAAACCTATTTGAAAAACTAATAAAATTTCATGCCAACCAAATACTCCAATAGACTTTAAGTTCTTGTAATGTTTGACTATGACAAATGACATGTACTAGGTGCAAGCACATAAAGACAATGTTTATGATACAACACACTACATAATATCACATTACATAATGAAACAATATGGTACAATTTAGAAAAAGGGTCAAAATGTTTTTATTTACTTTAAATGCACTTTTCGTCATGGACTTAATGTATTCATCAATGATGCATTGTTGAAACTTGAACTGATATATATAGTTGTATAATTATATAGTTAAACGTTATCTATATATATATATATATATATATATATATCTTAAGTAGCTATACTATGTTATAGTTATAGTATGTTATAGTTATAATGTTATGTTATACCTAATTTATACTTATAATCATGCTACATAGTTTATATATATGTTTGTCTTAAATAGTTATAGAACTGTGTTATATTATATATAATATAATATATAGTTATGTGATGTTATCTAGATATAAAAGTTAAATATTTATAATTATGTTATATATATATATATATATATATATATATATATATATATATATATATATATATATATATATTAAAAGTTTATCTTTGGGATTTTTAACTTTAAAGATAATATTTAATTTAATTAATTAATCTTTTAAAACAAATTTTACTATTTTATTATCAAAAAATATTTAAAATAAAATTTAATTTTAATTTTAAAAAATTAAATAAAATTTATTATTTGATAAAGTTAGAGGTTTACCATTAGAAACCATATTCACTATGTCAATCTTAATCTCATGATTTGTTTATTTATTGGTTATAGTTTAGGTTCTTTTATGTTTTGGAGTTTTTTTGGCATATTTTTTGTAAAACTTATTAGAAATTTAAAATTTATTTCACTAAATTCCTAAGAAAAAACTTCAAAAAATAAAACAATTAGAAAATAAAGTTTTACCATTCAAAACCACATAAAATAATAATAATAATAATAATAATAATAATAAACAACATGATACCATTGAAATTATTGAAAACTTATTCAATGAAATGAAAAAAGAACCCTAAATTATCTAATTTTTTTGGTGGTTTTCAAGAGTTTTATTGGTGGTTTTTTGTGATTTTCTAGTTTTCTTTTTTTCTTTTCAAAGGTTATCTTGATAGTTTATTGTGGTTTTTTAGGTTGTATTTTTTGTTTTCAAGGTGGTTTCCACGGTTTTTTTTGTGGTTTTCTTGGTTTTTGTATGGTGGGTTTTCATTTCAATTTTTTTTTTTTTTTTTTTTTTTGTGAAAAATAATAATTCAAATAGAGAAAAAATGATAGGGAACCTACCTTGGCCTAGAGAGAATGGTTTGTTTGATCTTCGGGGAAATTGGTGGGGTCGTTTCTATATCTTCGAAATGTTAGTTTGAGATCCAAATCCCTCGCTTGAGAAGCTAAATACATCTGTCGAGTTATTGTTTTCTTCAAAGTCTGCAAAAATTGCTTGTCAGAAAGCAACCCCGAGTTTTAATGCCAAGTAGAGGCTCGATCGAGCTGATAGCCTGATCGAGATATGTCAAACCCCTTAAGAAAGTTGATAAAGCACTTAAAAAATGTTCGATCGAGTGCTTAAAATGGCTTGATCGAGAAATTAAAGTGGCTTGATTGAGCTCCCCATTTTCACTTGAACATGCCATCTCTTTTCCAAAAAGTGTAACCCATCTCCATGCATAGACCCTGGGGATTAGATATAGTATAAATTGCATTTATAGGGATTCTATTAAGATACATTAGTCTTAATCAAAGGGATTATTGGAATTGATCCCTCGTCTCTCAATTGGTCGGATAGGTTGTTTGGATTGGGGCTAGTTGGTGTGGGATGGATACTGGAGCTATGTAGATCACCTACTCATAATTTCAATTGATCCATTTATGGAATCTAGGAAGTGAAGAAAGAGTATTTAAATGGGATACTTCTTAGATTGTGTTTGACAGATTTTGGGATTCTCCCAAATAAACAACATCGTCAAAGCCTTGTTGGTAGCAAATAACACTAGTTGGCCTATAAAATATTCCATTTAAGGTGAGCTAGGAGATTACTAAATTTTAAATTAAGAGGAATACTTCCCTAGATAGTGAAATACTATCTTGGCAGATAATCCTTCTATAGGGTACATCATCAAAATGCTTGAAAGTTGAATGATTGTACATGAAGGAATCCTAGGATTTTATGGATGTGATTGATTGGTCATATCCTAATCAGATAGGAAATGATTCATAGTCTAGGATGCCTCAGGGTTAGTATGATCCATTAAATGGCCATTTATCTAGTATATATTGAATATTGATCCTAATATTTTGGATTCAACTGCACCTCCATGTTATATTGGTGGTGGTGACAGTGCTTTTCATCATACTTATTGGCTTTGAGATAATATCAACACATGATTGAGAGTATTGAAATAGATGGGGCAACATCTTAGGGGTCTAAGAGAGAATTGGGCCCCAGTTATATTTTGTTGATTGACCAGTCCTTAATTCTCCATTTGGAATTATCTATGCAGTTGGCATAGAGCATCTACAAATATTGAGGCGTGTTATAATATCATTGGTGGGGTTAAATAATTACTTTTGGTGATTGCCAAATAGTTTGGTCTCAACCCAGCATGGTTGGTCAATCGTCTCTAATTGACCATATATCTGATGTGGAGAAGCTTATAGATGTCATGATTGCGGTCAAGAAAAATCTGGCTAAAACGGACAGTTGTTGTAAACCAGTGAATGAGATCCAAGTATAAATGGATATTTCTCCACTGATGGTGAGACATATTGAATCATGCAAAGAAACGATTATAAATGATAATAAGAAAAATAAATTTAGACGTAGGAACAAAAAATTGATTAGAGAAAAAGAGGAGATTCAAAAAATTATTTTGGGTGTTGATGTATATTGGGATAAAATTGTAAGATTGAAACAACAAGTTATTGTAGGTTAGTGGGAATTTATTAAAGTAAATGGAGCACAAATGAAAGAGTGGATAGCAAAATGAAGGACCTCAATCCTCGGTTATAGACCAAAATTAAGTGTATTGGTTAACGGTTGGTTCATATTCCACTTCATAATGGAGGATGATGTCATAAAGATTGCAGTTACGCCATGGGCGAGAGGACATGGTTTTTTAAGTCTTCGAGAGTGGTATTTAAGTTTTGATCCCATAATGGAAGTGCCTAAAAGGAAAATTATAGGGAAAAAACACCTTGGAATCTCATTGGAGATTTAGTCAAAGAAAGTGTTCATGGACATCACCAATAAGTTCAAGAAGTTGTATTATGTTGATGAAGGATGTGTGGTACTTCTGGAAAAAATGGTGGCACAATTTATAGTTGAAGTGGACTTTTTAGGATGTCTATTGGCTTACCTAAACATTAAGTGAGGTCCCTTCTACATTAGGAAACATGTTTATTACTAGGGAATTCTATTTATTTTTCATGGATGTCATGAAACGAGACACATGATATTGGAATGTCCTCTTTGTTTCAAGGGAGGTCGACATCAGAAGGAAAAGAAAGTAGTTCTTGCAAATCGATGTCCTTGAGGTCCTAAGAGATTGGAAGGGAGTTTAAGGCCACATTATGACTCTCATATGTCAGCCCTAGAGTTATACCCTCTAGGTATTCTTGGTCAATACTCAAGCTCGCAGGTGAACATAGAAAAAATCAATGACTTTCCACATAGAAAGAACAAGACAAAGGATATTGCGAACTCTAACCTGCATCAGATTCCTTCCTCCTTCACAAATCAATCCAAAGGAAAGGATACGATAGATCGATAGAAATATAGATCCTCTTTAATTTCTCCCATCCACCATAGGCCTTTACAGGATGATGAGTCTTCTCCCCTATCAGTGGGTGAAAAATTAAATAACCTCACCAATAATGATTCGTTGGAACTTGAACCATTTACTATCAAGAAAATATTCTTTCATGAAAAATCATTGGACATTATTCTAGAATAGAGAAACAATGGTACAAATAGGAAGAAAAATAAAATTAAATATAAAAAAGTATCATTATACGCGATCATTGATCTGGAGCTAAAGTCTCACTTCTTAGATGTTGGAATTTCTGAGAATTCCATAACAGAATAGAGAGAATAATGCTCTCCTCTTAACACAGAGAAATTTAAAAAATTTGCTTCAGGAGGATAGAGTATCAACCTTGAAAAAAATTCTATTCATTAACAAAACAAACTGTTACAAAAGCCTTCCTCTAACAGAGGGATTACAAAACAAGACTGCTTCAGACGCAATTCAAAAACTTCACTCTGTCTCACACTGTTTCAAAATAACACTGTTGTGTGTAATTTCTTTTTGCACTGATGTGCATACAAAAACAAAACATAACTCTTTTCATTTACACTGTTGTGTAATGATACATAGCCTTTCGGGCTTTCAAACTTTTATATGTGGTGCAACACAATAACATAAAAGAACTATATTAGAAATGAAACTATTTTAAAACATATGACAAAAATAAAAACTAATCCTATGAATAAAACTGCAGGGACCACCTTTCAAATGGCACATATATAATATGCGTTACAATAATAACATACCAATGGTTTTAAAAGAAACTTTATCGAGCTGTTTTAAAAACATTAAAACAAACATAGTTAAAAATTCATCGCGCGATAAGCCTCCAAACTTCAAAGTCTTTATCAACCAAAATTCAATGAGAGTTTTCGCGTCACAAATGGGCTGACGTCACAAACCATTTGTGCACACGATGAAATATTAAATCGAGCTTATAAAATCTCATCGGGTCCGCCATAGCTCTTTGGGTACGGGCCTCCAATGTAATGAGAAATCCGTTTATCAACTCCGCCCTATAACTCTATCGGGTTCGGAACTTCAACTATGCAATCGGCCCATGTTAAAAAAACGCTTGCAACTCAAAACTTGCAATTCATTATAATAATTGCACATGGTCTATGGGACCACACCTCCTATGGACCTTGGCTTAAGGCAAAGGGTGATTAATATTATTGCAATTGCGATGAACGCATCGCATCGGAACCTATCAATCGGTCATAACAAAAAAAGGTGGAGGTAACACTTGCGACTTCCGATTACAATGATCACATCAGAACTTCACCACATCAACAAGACACTTTAATCACTTCAAAAAAACTTTGTAATTGTGATTAAAAGAAACTTGTGGGGACCACATGTTTTCTCTTAAAATGCTCCCACGTGTACAAAAGTCAAAACACTCTGTTTATAAAAAGAAATCCTCTATTCCTGTGTATGCTTTGAAAGCTTTGTTTCATTTAAAAATGCTCTATTTTAAAATTTACAGAGGACTGGCGCTGATAATCAAAACAACAATTTTGTTTCATTCAAATACATCAGACAGGTGCCGAAGCACAAAAAACTGATATTTGACTGTTCACCATTTTAGAAAGTGGCTCTATGTGCAGGGTTTTTCAAACATATTTGGAAAGTGAATTACTGTACAGAGTTGTAGTTGAAAGTAAAATTTCAACACTCCCCCTTAATTTCAACTACTGGGTTATGAGTCATACCTAGACATTTTCTTAAAAACTCAAAACTCTTATGTGCTAATGGCTTGGTCAGAATGTCTGTAAACTGCTCCTAAGTTCTGCAGTGTTCTAAAACAATTTCACCATTGTTCAATAGCTCTCTGATGTAGTGAAACTTTGTGTCAATGTGTTTCGTTCTCTTGTGAAACACAGAATTCTTGGATAATGAAATAGCTAAGCTATTGTCACAAAAAATCACAGTTCCTTTTGCTTGCTCTTGGCATAAACTTCTTAGCATTCTCCTCATCCAAATTGCTTGACATGCTACTGCTATAGCTACCACATATTCTGCCTTTGCTGTAGACAATGCTACAATAAGCTATTTTTTAGAAGCCCATGAAATGGCCCTTGAACCCATGTGAAAAACATAACTAGAAGTACTTTTCCAATCATCTAAACTTCCAGCCCAATCACTGTCAATGTATCCAATTAAATTTGAATTTTCTAAAGCAGTATATAAAATACCAAACCTTTTAGTACCTTTAACATACCTTAGAATTCTCTTCGCTGTCTGCCAATGTGTTTCTTTTTGCCTCTCCATGAATCTAGAAATCAAACTAACAGTATGCATTGTATTCGGCCTAGTTGCAGTCAAATACATGAGGCTGCCAACTATGCTCTTGTACAAACTAGGATCAAAATCCTTGTTGCTGTCCTCTCTGCTGAGTTTTAATCCCATCACTGTGGGAGTGATTGCTACTATGCTTTCCTGCATATTAAATCTTTCCAACACTTCATTAACATATTTTTCTTGTGAGATAAAAATCCCATTTTCATTTTGCTCTACTTCTATTCCTAAGAAGTATCTCAACAAACCCATGTCAGTCATTTCAAATTCTTCTCTCATAACTATTTTAAAATATTCAATAAGGTAATCATCGTTACCTGTGAAAATAACATCATCAACATATAACACAACAATTAGCATTTTACCATATTTTTCTTTTATGTAGAGGGTGGGTTCTCCTTCACACTTTTCAAATCCATCTTCCAGTAGATAGGAATCTATCCTACTATACCACGCTCTTGGTGCTTGCTTCAGCCCATAAAGATCTTTCTTCAATCTGCACACTTTGTGCTCTTGGCATTTATTTTCATAGCCTAGAGGTTGTTAAATGTAAACCTCTTCCATTAACACTCCATTTAGGAATGCTAACTTCACATCCATTTGGTAAACTTTCCACTTGTTTTGTGCTGCTATGGACAACACTGCTCTCACGGTTTCCATTCTAGCAACCAGTGCGAAAGTTTCCTCATAGTCTCTCCCATGCTGCTGCTTATACCCTTTGACAACAAGTCTAGCCTTGTGTCTCTCTATTTTTCCTTCAGCATTACTCTTGGTCTTGTAGACCCTTTAAACTCCAATGACTTCTTTACCTTTTTGGAGTTCAACTAAATCCCATTTTTTGTTTCTTTCTATGGCATTAATTTCCTCATCCATAGCTTCTATCCATTTCCTATCCTTAATAGCTTCTTTGAAATGAATGGGGTCATCAACATGACAATATAAAGAAAACAAAGAGTTCATACCTTCATTTTCTGCCTCTTGTTCATAAATGTCATTAAAGTTTCTGAACTTCTTTCCTCTTTCATTAGGTGTACAAGTGCTTGAAGAAGCACTTGAACTTCCTCCTTGCGGTGTGCTTGGAGAAGCACTTTCATTTCTTCTCAAGGGTGTCTCATGCTGCCCTTGTGTTGGTGCTGCTGTTTGGGGATGTATTTCAGCCAACTCATCATCATCTTCATCATGAGAAAAACATTTTTTAGCATTCACTGTTTTCTCTATGTTTCCATCCCAAGCTTCCTCTTCAATAAACTAAACATCTCTACTCACAATAAAATTTTTGGTGGATGGGTTATAAAACATATAAGATTTGGATTCCTCACTGTATCCAATAAAAATACATTCCCCCCCCTTTCTTTCCAACTTCTTCCTTAACTGATCTGGAATGTGTGCATAAGCCACACATCCAAAAAATTTCATGTGTGTGACACCTTGCCTTGTGCCACTCCATGCCTCTTCTGGCACTTTGTTCATGACTGATTTTGTTGGGAACCTATTCAAAATGTATTCTACACAATGTACAGCTTTAGCCCAATAATAATTAGGCAAATGCTTTGCCTTTAACATACTCCTTACCATATCCATGATTGTTCTATTCTTCCTTTCAGAAACTCCATTTTGCCGCAGAGTGTATCTAGTTGTAAACTGCTTATGAATCCCATTCTCTCTACAAAAATGTAGAAATTATTTGGACATATACTCACCTCCTCTATCGGTTCTTAGGACTTTGATATGCAGCCCACTTTGATTCTCTACAAGTGCTTTGAAATTGCAAAATCTTTCAAACACTTCACTTTTGTTTTTCCAAAAATAAACCCAAGTTTTTCTAGTAAAATCATCAATAAATGTTAACATATAATGGCTGCTAGCAAGTGATGGAGTTTGCATCGGTCTACATAAATCTGAGTGGACAATCTCTAAGGGTGCTTTTGACCTTATGCTTTTCTCGGATGGAAAACTTTCTCTGTGTTGTTTACCCAAGATACAACCTTCACAAAGGCTGTTCGGTTTCTCTATCAATGGTAAACCTCTTACCATTCCTTTTCTATTCAACAATTTAAGACCTCCAAAGTTGAGATGTCCAAATCTCAAGTGCCAAAAATAATTTTCATCTTTTGGTTCGCTTTGGAAAGCCTCTTGTGTCACTGCTGCCATTTCTTCTCCATTTTTCAAATCTGCTCTCATTCTAAGAGGGAACATCCTGTTCCTTGTCATCTTCACTTTAACAATACATTGTTTGCTTGGTGGTCTATCCATGATGGTGCATACATCATCTTCAAAAAATACATTGTACCCCTTTTGAACAAGTTGTCCAATACTTAAGAGGTTACATTTCATTCCAGGAACATAATAAACATCTGCTATGGATTTCTTTTCACCTTTCCTTGTTAAGACATTTACTTCTCCTTTTCCCATAACAGAAACTTTATTATCTGTCCCTAGTGTGAATTGTGACTTCACACTCTCATCTAACATAGAAAACATGGCTATTTTTCCTGTCATATAGTTACTGCAACCGGAGTCTAGAAACCATAAATCTTCACTCTTTTCCTCAACCATATTACAAGCTAAAAACAATTTATCTTGGCTGATATTTTCTCTAGTGAAATTTTCTCTAGTTCTATTACTCATATCATGCTGCTTCTTCCTACATTCATTTGCATAATGCCCATATTTTACAATAGTGACATTGGACATTGGATTTATCATACCTTTGTCCTTGAGCATGATGCTGTCCACTTTGCTGGTCATTGCCTTGTCCTTGGTTCTGATTTGGATTGCTGCCCCTTCCTTGAGCATTTGCTGGACTATCTCTTCCACCTATATTTTGGCTTCTGCCTCTTCCTCTCTTATTTCCTCTGCCTTGCCCTCTTCCTCTTCCAAAGAAAATCTGGTTCTTAAAGGCATGCTCTAGAGATGAGTTTTCATTTCTACCCAATCTTTTCTCATGTGTCATCATTGATGCATGTAGTTCATCAAATAAAAATTTTGTGAGATCCTTGGTCTCTTCTATGATGGTGAAAATCACATCAAACCTTGAGGGTAGACTCCTCAAGAGTTTCTCCACAATCCTCCTTTCTTCAACAGTCTCTCCATAAGACCTTATCTGTGTGACCATTCCAATCACATGTGTGAAGAATGAGTCAATGTTATCTGACTCCTTCATGCAGAGAGTCTCAAAGTATCTCCTCAACAATTGTAGTTTTGCTGTCTTCACTTTCTCCATGCCTTGATAGGCTGTCTTGAGAGTTTTCCATGCTTCTTTGGATCTCTTGGCTACTGCTATCCTTGGAAACACACTCTCATGCACTGCTTGATACAAAAAGTACAGGGCTCTAGAATCCTTCTTCTTATTGCTCTTCAACAGTTTCTTCTCTGCCTCAGTTAAATCATCAAACTCATTTTCATCTGCTGGCTCTTCAAAGCCATCCTCAACAAGTTCCCATAAGTCTTGGGAAGCAAACAGGGCTCTCATGGTTATTTCCCCATAGTCATAGTTTTTCCCATTAAATTGTAGGAGCTGAGTATTAATAATACCCATGCTAGTGCTGGCTCCAGCCATTCTTGCACTCTTAACTATGCTTCAAAATACTTGACTGTGTATTTAAAATAACTGACTGTCTTCAATAGTAACACAAAAATATGACTAGAGAAATACCTTGGATTCTTCTTGACTGAGTCTTCACTCTGCTGGAGAAGCTGCTACAACAAGAAATCCTTCCTTCAACTTCTTTGACACCTTTAAAGAGCCTGGACTAGCTCTGATACCATTTTGGAATTTCTGATAATTCCAAAACAGAATAGAGAGAATAATGCTCTCCTCTTAACACAGAGAAATTAAAAAAAATTGCTTTAGGAGGACAGAGTATCAACCTTGAAAAAAATTCTATTCATTAACAAAACAAACTGTTACAAAAGCCTTCCTCTAACAGAGGGATTACAAAACAAGACTGCTTCAGACGCGGTTCAAAAACTTCACTCTGTCTCACACTGTTTCGAATAAACACTGCTGTGTGTAATTTATTTTCGCACTGCTGTGCATACAAAAACAAAACATAAATCTTTTCGTTTACACTTCTGTGTAATGATACATAGCCTTTCAGGCTTTCAAAATTTTATATGTGGTGCAGCACAATAACATAAAAGAACTATATTAGAAATGAAACTATTTTAAAACATATGACAAAAATAAAACTAATCCTATGAATAAAATTGTGGGGACCACCTTTCAAATGGCGCATATATAATATGCGTTACAATAATAACATACCAAAGGTTTTAAAAGAAACTTTATCGCATTGTTTTAAAAACATTAAAACAAACATAGTTAAAACTTCATCGCGCGATAAGCCTCCGGACTTCAAAGTCTTTATCAACCAAAATGCAATGAGAGTTTTCGTGTCACATATGGGCTGACGTCACAGAACCATTTGTGTGCACTATCAAATATTAAATCAAGCTTATAAAAGCTCATCGGGTCCACCAGAGCTCTTTGGGTACGGGCCTCCAATGTAACGTGAAATCTGTTTATCAACTCCGCCCTATAACTCTATCGGGTCCGGAACTTAAATTATGCAATCGGCCCATGTTAAAAAACGCTTGCGATTCATTATAATAATTTCTCGTGGTCTGTGGGACCACACCTCCCGCAGACCTTGGCTTAAGGTAGAGGGCGATTAATATTATTTAGATTGCGATGAACGCATCACATCGAAACATATCAATCGGTCATAACAAAAAAAGGTAGAGGTAACACTTGCGACTTCCGATTGCAATGATCACATCGGAACTTCACCACATCAATAAGACACTTTAATCGCTTCAAACAAACTTTGCGATTGAGATTAAAAGAAACTTGTGGGGACCACAAGTTTTCTCTTAAAACGCTCCCGCGTGTACAAAAGTCAAAACACTCTGTTTATAAAAAGAAATCCTTTGTTCCTGTGTATGCTTTGAAAGCTCTGTCTCATTTAAAAACGCTATGTTTTAAAATGTACTGAGGACTGGCGCTGATAATCAAAACATCTCTGTTTCATTCAAATACATCGAACAGTTGCCGAAACACAAAAAATTGATATTTGATTGTTCACCATTTTAGAAAGCGGCTTTGTGTGCAGGATTTTTCAAACATATTTGGAAAGCAGCTTACTGTACAGAGCTACAGTTGAAAGTAACATTTCAACATTAGAGTCATTATAGGAGACGTTGTATCCTCCCTCTGATCTAGGCTTCTCTAACGGGGTACATGGATCACATGAGATCTCTGAATCACGGGACCTTAGAGCAAAGGTCCCTGGTGATAATTTTTATTAATTAAGATCATGTCCTTTAGTGTACGGGTCTAGGATCATCCCAAACCAAATGATCCTTCATAAACACCATACAATCAAAAGGACCTGCTTTAGTACTTCTTCAGGAAAATATGTCATAGAATGAGAAGGCCAAGAAATTATTACTAAAAATATGTCCTACTTGGAAATTATGTGCAACAAGTGCTTCTAAAATCTATGGAGGGTTGGCTACTATGTGGAATCCCAAATTGTTATGTTTCAAATCCTTTAAAACTTGTGTTGGTATAATTTTAATTGGATATTTTTTGGGGATCTTGTATGCATATGTGAATTTTGGACATATATGGTCCTAACAACAATCACATTTTTTTTTGCGAGAAGCTTGATGGAAGTGGAATATTAGGAATCCATTCGCTCATTGTAGTAGTGGATTTGAATTTAGAAATGGACATAGGGGAATGTTGGGGCCAAAGAAGTAAGATAAACTCTCTGGTTGATTCTTTCAAAGATTTATTCAATTATGAATTTCTTATGGATATTGTACCATGCCCTATCTTCCTAACTTGGAGGAATGGGTGATCCTAGGTGGATGGAATTGTGAAAAGACTCAACGGATTCCCAGTCCATGCCTTCTTGCAATAAAGACTGAAAAATATTTAGTCTAGTTCTTTTTTCTTAAAAAATATTTTATCATGGCGTAATTCTTCTAGAATAGAGTGGATATTATGAGCCAAAGATTATGCCTTTTAAATTCAACCATATGTGGCAAAAAGAACCAATTTTTTTGGATTTATTTCAAAGCTCTTAGATAGAGTCTATAACGCCAAATATAGACAAGGGGTGGAGATCGTCATTTTAAAACTAAAAATGATCAAGTAAGTGGTTTGAGCTTGGACTAGTAAGCATAATTATGAGCTATGGAGAGAATTATCTACAATCGAAAAGGATATCTTTGATGTCTTTTATCGTTATCCCTTTAATTATATTTCTAAATGAGCTAATGAGCCTATCTTGAAACTAATTGACATGAAAAACAAAATATTTAAATATCAGGAAAAGGAGTGAAGACTCAAGAGTGTGATTGTTTGGATTGAAGGAGGTGGAAAGAATACTCGATCTTTTCACAAAGTTTCAACTAAAAGGAAGAGTGTTAACACTATCTCACATATTTGAGATGAGGTTGATAGATTTACCACTTTAATGGAAGATATTGAGAAAGAGGCAACCCGTGATTTTAGTAAACAATACAAGGCATCAAAGGAGAACAATATAGTTAATAAAATGGAGATGGAAAATATTTTTCCTCTCTTGGTCAATGAGGAATACATTAAGCAGATGGATAGGCCAATTACATTGTATGAGCTACTGGATACTATCAAATATATGGCAAAGGACAAAAGCCCGAGACTAGATGGATGGTTGGCGGAACTATTTTTCTTCTTCTTCAACATTATGGGCTCTGATCTACAGGATATGGTAGAATAATCCCATCATACATTTCACATATCAGGTGATATCAACACAACCTTCATTATTCTTATTCCTAAAAGTTCAAATTCCTCATTTTTTTATTATCGACGTATGTCCCTATGTAACGTTTTAAACAAGATGATATCCAAATTAATTTCTAACAGAGTCAAGAAGATTTTCTCTAATCATATCTCATAGCAACAATTCATATTCCTATATAATAGGATAATTCAAGATGTTGTGGCTATAACACAAGAATTATTACAATAAATTAAATCCCGTAATCTAAAATCTTGTTTGATGAAAATTGATCTCATAAGGGCATATGACAGGCTAATGATTGGGAATTTCTCAGGTTGATTCTTCACATAATGGGATTTCCCTATAGACACATCAAATGGATCACAACTTGTATCACTTCGATTAACGTGGCTATATCAATCAATGGTTTGTTGATAATTATTTGTAGGATCTCCAGACGATTAAGGAAAAGGTTTGCACTTTCATCTTTGTTATTTATTATGGTCATAAATTTTCTTAGTAGAGGCGTTAAGGAAGTGGAGGATCATAATATATCAGTTTCTACCATCCAATTCCTGAATGATAGTGGTATATTTTCCTTGGCCCAATCTAGTGCAAATAAACACTCATTTGTGTCATCTACCAGATGGTCAAACACGTGGGAGATTGACATACCGAAGATGCTTGAGATGGAATTTTTTGATTAATGAAAGATGGTTATTTTTTCTTCTAGTAAAAGAAAAATCAGGGATCTCTGCATATAGGGTTTGTATGATTATTTATCTATATCAATAAGGAATCTTTATAATTTTCTGATGATTGGATAAGTAGAGATATGACCCTATATTCAACCTAACATTAAGATCAATTACATGTTTATCCAATCTAAGTCCATGATCAATAATAAAAGTAACTTGACTGTCATTGCCTATCATGTTGAATGGAATTGACCTTGTGGAATTGATAGGTAGAGATAACAAAAATATGCATTCTTTCTTGTTATGCCCCGAAATATCCATATAAACACCCACCCCTAGATATGAGTAAATTTTGCAAGGGACAACGCATCTTTATGTTGTTTGGGATGAATCTGGAAAACAAGGATCTGTGCATCCGAGTGACTTTTATTTTCCTTGGTCAAACTATTAGTTCTCTGATTTTCACATCTTCCATCTTCTGTGATAACAGATATCACCCTAACTAGTCAGTCATTTTCTTTATATCTTTAGTGAACTAGCGAATTCTTTTTTTTATTTGGTTCATGGAAATGATTTAAGAGGTGATCTAGGTCTATAAAGTGAGATTGGTTCATCCAAAGCCAATATTAACCCTTATCAGATCTGTGGTCTGATTACATTGTTATCTTTCTAGAGGGTGGATCGTTATCGGCTGTGAATATCAAAATAAGAAGACAATCTTCTCTCCATGATTTGGCCATCGCTCATTGTTGCAGGGAACTATTTGAGACCAATATCTAAATATTCAACATATGTCAAGTCCCTCTAATATTTTTAGAAATGATCCATTATTATTGCCATATATATTGTTAGTGGAACAAGGGGTAAATCCTTCACTCTCGTGGACTTCAACAGAAGGGAACATGTATGCTCACTATATTTTGGTGTCTTCACTGTTTCATGCAGGAGGGTCATATATCTATTGCTCAGGAAGGAGATTTAAGGTTGTAAGCCATAAATTCATTACGTAGGCGTTAAGGGCTATGAGGCCATAGCATATTCATAGTGGAAGGACCAGGGTCGAGGGGTATTGATACATAGGATTTCAAAGGCCATAGTCTCACCCGAAGTAGTATGGGGGTGCTGAAACTAGGTTTCCACACCCTGAGCAAGAAAATAATGTAGTGGCCCTAAATAGATTGATTACAAACTTATACAGATTTTAACAAATAGGCGCAATTATATAATAATAGTTATCAGACTACAAAATAGAATCGGAGATCACTTCGTCGCAGATATATCATAACAGAACCAGATCCATATCTATATAATGTGTAATCACTTAAGCATATTAATTCATTTATTCAACCACGAATATAACTTCATACATAAATAAAAAGGTATTTGCGCAGACACAACTAAGAATAATAGAAGTAAAGTGATCTTAATACAAAATTGTACACATATAACTCAAATAGATAACACAATGCTTTTCACCAAAATCATTCCTTGTATTAATTCATAGAAATTCAGTACATCAGACTTTCCCTTACACTTTATACTTCTGTGTACACAGCCAACGGAGTACGCACACAACCAGGACTAGGTCTCCGTGCACACAGCCAACAGGAGCCTTTCTACCCAACCGAGACTGAAATCCTTACAAAAGTATCACTGACGCATAAACTCTTAGATAAAAAACATGAATAATTATTTTCTACTTCCTTAGAGTTGATCTCTCTATTTATGTCCAATCTAGCGTATAGATAATATGGTATCAAACCATGGTTTGAGGCCCACATTTTACCCTTAAAACCCTTTTACATCAAAGAGGGACTTTTATCCACCCTAAAGACCCTTGACATATTCACGCAATGCACATATACAAAACTTATACAAAAATATAGCAAAAAGTGTACCCCAAGGGACCCTGTTCCAACAGCCCCCCAACACAAACATGTGACTCGTTACGAGTCACTGTGGTGTCTACTCCTTCATCTTGGCTTGGAGCACACTGATAGAAGATTTGAGAGGGAGCACCATTTCTTGACTCTGCGCAGCAACTCCCTGCACTTGAAGAACCCATTTCTCAGTGGTGGGCCCTTTAGTGGCCAGCTTGATACTTCACTGGGTCTACTGAATAACCTTCAATGTGTTATCCAAAGTCTATGATACTTGTAAAGCCTCCTCAACCCATGGCTATATTCTTTCCTCTAGTAGCTCTTCTTTCTAGCACAGATCCTCAATTTCAGTTTGGATTACCCAGCCCTCCTGTAGGAAGAGAAGATAATCTGTAAGAACAAGGTAGGTGATGTTGGCATGATCTCAACAAACTATTTCTACTTTACATGGAGCTTGTTGCACAGTTGCTGCACCACAGGGTCATTCTGAACCGAAGTCCAGAAACTCATAGCCTCTTCTAAAAGCTTGTCACATTTCTTGACTGCGATGACAATACCTTCAGCAGCCTGCTCTAATTCGGCAGCTCGCTTTGCTCTGACTTCAGATGGAGTTTTAGGCTGCAACTTCATTTGTAAATTGGAATTTTGATGTTCAAACTCAGCATGGACCGATTGGACTTTGGTGCGCAAAGCCTTCACTGCGGCAGCCAGTCCTTTCAATTTCTCTTCTATGGTAGCTGTGGCCAGGACTGCTAATACTTCACTGCACACTTGGTGGATATTTTCTTTGAGTGCAGCACACTAGGCTTTGGCTGTGCTACAGGCTTCCTCCGCTTCTTATTGTTTCTGCTTTGATTCTACGACTTACTGCCCTGAATCTACAACAGTTGTGTGAGCATGGGCCTCATGGAATTGAAGCTCATCTATGATTAGAGAGTGCATCGTGTGGAGCTTTTGTGCATGAAAAACAGACAAATTAATATTAATGTCACCACAACGCTTAAACTAAGCGCACCGGCTGGGGTCTACATGGATGGATGGCGCAGGGATTTGTGCAAGAAGAACATCCCCGGTTGCTAGTAAAGCTACATCTAGTGGATGTGTGTTGGTTACATGCACACTCGTCTCTGTCTGACTCGCTTGAGTAATTATCGGCTAAATCTGGCTTGCTTGTTCTTTTAGTTCCTGGATACCAACATGCACAACTTCATGCGCAGTCTTATACTTCACCTCCATATCTGACCAGCTATCATATGTCGCAGATGTGACCGTGTTTGCAATTTCATTTAAGTCGACTTTAGTCAATGTCAGGACCTCCTCTACTGTGTCCTTAGATCCTTTTCTCTTCTTCCTTGATCCACCAGTGGTATGAGAACCACGCTTTATGCCTTTGAAATTCTTCGCTTCCACTTGCTCTATTGTATCTTTTTGCGCAATGATTTATTTCTTCGATTCATTTTCTTTCTCCAAGTTGCTATTTTTACCAGTTATTTTTGGCGTGGCTTCTTTCTTCGTCGTTTTCTCAGTTGTCTTCTCTATTGTTTTCTCTAGCTGGGTACCAGTGCACGGCTTCATCGGCGTTTTAGGAATAGATGTGGATGCACCAGGCTCTAACCACGCTGGTGGCCATTCTGTAGTGATGTGTATCAGATCATCCTTCATGACTAAATATGGTAATTCATACCAAACTCCCTCCAAATCACCTTTCGTGCGGATATGCATATTGTGGAAAGTGGCCTTGAAATATTCTATCATATTATATTGGTCGTATACCTTCGGAGATAGCCTTGGCTTAGACTACACTGCCTAGTAAACCGAGGCTTCATATAGTACCCAGAAAAACATTACTCTCCATGACGCATGCGGGGTCTGAAGAGTTCCAGAGTGAAGCATACTACGCGACCTCACACATCTGTGGCTATATCTCAGGAAACCGTGTTTCCTCACAGGATTCTTCCAACCAATTAACACGATCAACAATAGCAGCCAAGAATAATAAAAAAAATTTCCCTCTTCCAGTGCTTCATGAACATTCTCCAGAAATTCCTTGCACAAGTAGTTTGACCATTTGTAGATCACTCGTTTTTCACACTAGCCTGCGAGATAAATTACCTGTGTAGGCACCTCCTTAGGTCTGCATTTGTGCATCATCTTACAGGCCAAGATAAAAATTCCAAACTGAACAACAGGATCGTTGATCTCACTCACCACAAATCCTCTGCTTTTGCGTGAAACTTGGTACTTAGCTTTGATCTTTTCAGAGACCGTTTTTTCTTGCGCTTTTCCTCCAAAATCAACCATTGGATCTACACCCTAATCAGGTAGGCCAATCATCCTATGGATCAGCACAAAATCAATGGGAATGCACTCTATTATTACTCCTCCATATCTCTAAGGTTGAAGAAGAAATCCCAACAGAGGTAACCACATGTCGATATTTTGGCTTGGTATCTAGCCCTCCCAATTCGAAGAGGGATCTCTCCACAAATATCACAGCCAAGACGGTTGGCTGAAAAGGTTTCAGGCTAGCTATGAAATGAGAAGGGTTTTTTATTATTTTTATTAGGTTGGGTTGGTGGATGAGGATTAGGTCAAGGGGACTAGGTTAGGACAAATGAGATGGAATTACAGTCCATTCGATGGGGCAAGGTAGGAAAAAGACTCAAAAATTAAAGGTGATTTAGTGAGATGGTTTAAGACTGATGAGGAGCTGATCTATCTCATCTTTATATAGAAGAGAAACTGAGTTTTATAGTAGTTAACATTGGCTTGATTATTCTCATTTTCAAGATGAGGAATAGGAATTTCTCTTTCTAGGTCCTAGTCTTTTTCATCCAAGGAGGAAGCTACTGATTCTTTTCAGGAGGAAAAATCATATAGGGCTTCTATGATTCATCATCTAGACACTCTTCATCCCCATACTAATTTTCAAGAAACTTAATGAAATTATCAAAGATCTCACAACAACTATCAATCATTGACATGGAAGAATTAGAGCTTTGATGATTTTGAAAGAAAACTGAATGAAAGTCATTTAGAGAATATAAACTAGAAAATGGTAGAGTCTCATACCATGATCTCACTTTTTCCTCCAAGGTAGCCATAAACATCTTCATCAAATAATCTTCAGTACACTCAATCTTTAGTCCGTGAATATGCAAATGAAATTTGACCAAATGAAAACTAGAATCTTCACTGTCTTGACCCTTAAACTTTGACAAACTTTATTGCTAATCTATACGAGGAATAAAGTTCAGAAAACCAGGAATATGATCTCGATTCATAGGGTCATACCTTCAAGAAATTGAATCCATCTTGAAAATTTCTTCAAGCTATTGATTTTCATGCAGTGGAATGGCCATGAAGTGTTGATTTTCTGGATCTTTCAGTAAATGGAGTCACCAGGTGAATGGTACATCCTTCCTATGTGTCCAAATGTTTTTCACCATCAACAATTAGATCTAAAATTTGTATCTCTTTCCCAGGGAAGATCTTATCTCTTTTTTCGCTGGCAACGACGCCAGAATATTACCACTCCACCAGATTCCTAAGGTTGAAGAAGGAATCCCAACAGAGGTAACCACAAACCAACCTCTTAAACTCGTATCTAGCCCTACCAAGTCGAAGAGGGCTCTCTCCAAAAAATAAAAGCCAAGAGGGATGGATGAAAAGGCTTTAGGCTAGCTATCAAATGCAGAAGGGTTTGATTTTTATTTGATTCGGTTGGGATGCTGGATGAGGATTAGGTCAAGGGGACTAGGTCAAGGAAAATGAGATGAAATTGTAGTCCATTCGATGGGTCAAGGTAGGTAGAAGTCTTATCACTTAAAGGTGATTTGGTGAGATGATTTAAGACTGATGAGGAGCTAGGAAAAGCATACAAGATATATTCTTCCTAAACTGAAGAAAATTGACAAATTATGACAAATTTCCTAAAACAGTGCATGAAAAACATGTATTCTTCCTATCAACTTGAAATTTATCATATAATAGACATGAAATTTTTATGATATTACAAAAAAATCATAAAAATGATTACAGAGAAAAAACAATGCCAAACATTCATACCACATGAATCCCAAGGAAATAGTTACAATTCTTCATTAGTTTCAAGAAAAACTGATTATTGATCAATAAAATAGCATCCAAATTGATTCCAACCTTTGAAAATGAGTCAAAAAGTACAAGATATAGACCTAAAATAACTTCTCCCAACCTTAGGGGTCAAATCCATGAGAGGAGGAGCTGATCCACCAAAGTCTCAACTGAAACCTAGAGTGTAGGGTGGTCAAAATGACTCAACCCTAACTTTTTCCAAACTGATTCATTACACCTCATCATGAGTTTTAACCTAATGTATTTACCCTAGGTAATAGTAACAAAATGATATTTACATTTACATCATTGATTTACATAGGTGAAAAAATGATTCCCCAAGATAAAAAGTCAAATTTGCCCAAAAACTCAGAAAAATCAGACAACTGTCAAATGTGCCATCCCTTTCTCAAATGCTCTCTCCATCTTGCAGATTGCTTTTTTTCTGGATTGTAGGTGTCCAAATTAGCTCCAAGATGGCTTGTTGATGTAATCACTCTAGTAATTCTAAAGTTGTGAGATTTTTTGTTTCTAGTCTAAGAACACTAGAGGTAACCACAAACCTACTTCAAACTCTAGGATCTAGCCTTCCTACGGTTCAGAGAGGGTTCTCTCTTTATATTTTAACTTTGTTTTGATTTGTAAGTTTTAGGCTAGTTATGAATGTACAGATTTGGTTTCGTTTTGGTATATTTGGTGTGAAAAATAAATTTGGAAAGATGAATAGTGGGAAATCTATCAGTCCATTGGGCTAAGGACTCAAAATCAGGAAAACTGAACTAGGATCAAGGCCAAAAGGTCAAATGTTTTCAGGACAAGATAGATGACCAATGAAGATCCTTGAAAGTTGTTGTTGTGAGGTGGTATGATCGGGATAAAGGACACTTAATAATCCTTAGATCCAGAAAAGGAATTAGTAGGAAGAGGTCAAACGAGTGAGGGAGCAATCAAGGATTCCCTACATTGGAAATCAGAGGAAAATATAGATATGATAACTAGTTTAAAATAGGGTGCTCTTAACAAATCCTGTAGTAATACTCCTAGTTATTCATTTAGATTTAGAAAAAACATAGATGAATGCATGTAACAAAGAAAGATAAAAATGATAAGTAAGGAGATACTTCACTCCAAATAGCTCATCACATGAATCCTGAAGTATGATGCCACTTGGTTTGGTCCAACCTGCTACCCGAATTTTGACACACAAAAGCTTTCAAAGTCAAACAAAAATGACTATAACAATATCCAGAAATTTTATTCCACACAGAATACTTGTGAAGATGAAGTATTTATACATAATTCTTTACAAAATATCCTAGAATATTTCTAGGATTTATTTTAGGGAACAAAATATCTTTACAATAATAATAGTGATAGTTGCTTTAACAAATCAGCAGCTGTCCTATTTATTCAAATAAAATAGGAAATTCTTAGAGGATAAATGCACCTGGCTGCCTTGGTGTCCTCCTTGTTCGCTTTAGATATTTTGATCTGTTTTGGAATCTGATTTCTGCCTTGTTTGATACTTTTTCTCAGATTCTCTTTATTCACTGATACTCTCTAAACTCTGATACACTTTAAACCACTGTAAAACATGTTTACTGGCTGTAAAAAATCTATTTTGACTGTAAAATAGAAAACAATTTTCTTTTCTTTCATCTGGCTGTCTTTCTCCTTCATAACAAATCTGTGAGTAATTGCCAAGCTTCTTGACTTGGAATTTGTACATTCTTTAGTCTGGTGAAGTTCTCATCAGCCTCTGTATATCTAGAAAAGGTATGTTTGATGAAAAACAAGTGTTTGATTCCAAGTTGTAAATAAAATAAATCTTCAAAGAACTTGAGCAACACTTTTCCTATTGGGATACCCTGTCCAGCAATTGATTTTTGAACTTGCTCTTTAGCATGTACTCTAATCTTCTTATCATACTCATTTTTATGCATCAATTTATCATTAATTACATTGATGTCAGGTAGTCCTTTTTGCCTCAAATTGTAAACTTAACCATAAATCCGGTTATTGCAGTGTTCACATCTCACATTTTTCCTCCAACTGCTTCATTAAATTTTTATTTGTAGTAAATTTCCTAATTTATAGGATGGTTTCAGTCCTGTACGTAATTTTGAGCTCTTCTAACTCTTGTCTATTTTTATTGTTGAGGAATGTGATTGACTTTAGATCTTGCTTTGGTTTCTCTACCAACTCACTTTGAGTCTTCTGAATTTTTGCTTGGGCTTTGAGTAATAACTCTCTTTGTTCAAATATCACTTGGATTGAAGGCCACACATCATGAATGGCTACAATGATATTTTTCCACAAATGATCTTTGATGTATGATATTCGTTCCTTCAATGTTAATTCTTTCTGTAATTTCTTCAACTCCTCATTAATTCTGATGGATTTTTGCTCATGTGTCTTTGCATTTATCTGAGCCAATTTACTTGAACTTTCAAGATTTTCTACCATTTGTTTTAATCTACTGATTTCAATTGTCTTAAGAGACATCTCCTCCATGGCCTTTACCAATTTTTTGGCTTCATTTGTATGTTGAACTATTATTGTAGAAGATTCAATAGTTGAAGTTGTGGAAGAAGTTACTGGTACTGCAGTAGCCAGCAGTTCCTTAGGTGCCAACTTTTCAGCTAAATTTGAAGGTACTGTTGTATTAATTATAGGAATTACTGTGGGTGGCTCTGGTATTTTCAATGCTTCCTTCTCTTGTACAAGCTTGTCCATCTATATTTCGATTTCCTTAATTTGAGATGTCAGTTGGAAAATCAAGTTCATCATATCATCTTTTTCTTTTTCCCCTCTATTATCTCTTTTGTTTGAGGGTGTTCACTTTGAGGAAGTTTAAGTTGTTTCCACAAAGCTACTATGTCTTCATTCTTCTTTTTCACTAGTAACTCTGCTGCTTTGGTATTTTCAGGGTCATAACCCACCTGCAAAACTAATTCTTCTAAGGCTTTTATCCTTAAATCCTTGGCATATAATGATGCTTTGTATATCTTCATTTGATCTTGTATATTATAAATGGTGCTCTACAACTTCTAAGCACTCATAGATTTATTTGTGACAGTAGAATAAAGCATTTCTCATGTTTGCCTATGGAACTAAATTTGATCCAAAGCATGAATCTTATATGTTTGCACTTCCAAGTCAACTTTTTTATAATATGATATAGTCTTTGGATCTTTGATTGTGGCCTGCAACACTGACATAATTAACTTTTGATTAGAATAATCAAATGCAGATCGAAGTCTATTATGCAGACTTGGTGTCTGCTTGAGATATTGAGAATAAATGTTGTTTTTTATCTCCTCATTTCTTAGTTTGATATGCTTGTATTTCTCTTTAATATCTAAATCTTTATCCTCAGCTGGCTGTGAGGAAGAGGATTCCATGCTCTGTTGTATTTCCATCAATTGTGTATCTTCTTTATTTACTTGTTCCTCATTCTGGTTTTCTTCGTTGGCTCATTGATAATTACAGTAGCAACATATGTCTCTGGCTCATTAGTATTAATCTCTATAAACTCTGTTTCTTCTATATTAATTGATGCTTTTCCTGTACCTGCTAAATCTAAATTTGGCCTCTTGTTATATATGAGCTTGAATTTTGTTTCAGTGGTAGTTTCTGCAGTATAGGTACCTTCTTCTCTTATTCTTTTGGTGGATTTCTCTGGTTGTTTGGAAATCTCCAAAGTGTGACTAGTATCACTTTTATTAACTTCCTTTGCTAATTTATTTTCAATCAACTCAATTTGATTTGCGAATTTCTCTATTTATGGTTTTGCTTCATGGATAAAGGGTGTTAATTTGCATTTAACCCTTAATTTATTTAATATCTCTTGTGGATAATAATTCCATGGAAAACTTTGTTCAAATTTGAATTATAATAACTGATTTGATGCTTCTATTTTTGCATCTCTGTGATTGCATATAAATGGGCCTATCTGATTCTTTACCTTAAACCAACTTTTCTTCTTGGCTGCCATGAAATTTAAAGAGTTAGAGTTTAGGATCTGCTTGATATACTCCAAGGAAAAGATCCTCATTAAAGGATGTTTGGGTAACTTGTAAGGTAACAAGTTTGACCCAAAGAGTCTAATTTCAGTATGCTTCTCATATAAATACCAGTCACCAACCTTATTATGCTCTAATAACTATAATATCTTTTTCATTTCTTCATTTATCCTGGGTTGCACTGTTGTTGTTAACATGGAGGTCACTGGATGTATAAATAACTCTGAAAACTATGAATAATTGAAGTCTAAACACTCTTTCCTGAGTAAAGATGTCCAAAAAATTACTGATAGAGGATTTCCCTCTATGTCAAGCTTCTTAAGAGTAACTGAAAATTTTTCTGATTGAAAGTATAGAAACATATGGAACAAAAAGGAACTATATCTGAATACTCCTTCAATTCGCAAATTGATCAATTGATAATGAATGCTATTAGCAATGAAACTAGCATAGTCAAAGGTTACTAATGGGGGTTGTGTTGTGGAAAAAGTAGATAAAAATCCAAGGATGGACTCATCTGTGTGTCCATCAGTAAAATATCCAAGGATAAAGGGAAGCATTGAAATCAGATGCCTTGTACCTTTTAGGAATTTGGCAGTAGAGTATGGGGGATTGACCTTAGGAATTTCTAGATATGAAGGCATGAATGTTTGGAAAATCATGAATCTTTTAGGAAAATCTAGGCTAATATATAGCTTGGTGAGGGCCTCTATGGATAATGGGACTACTTGGGGTTCAGGCTGAAATTGAAGCATTTGGTTGATTGATTCAGAAGTGATAGTGAAAAGAATTTCTTTATTGGCATTCACAATGGCTCTTTGACCAGGGACATAATGTTGATGACACAATCTGATGACTTCCTGGCATGGGTGGGTCAATGGGACAACATACTTAGGTAGATGGGATTCCAAAATATTTATGTCTTCTTCATTATCCAAATATTTCTCATAATCGCAATTGTGAATGTCTAACAAGTTAAATTCAACAATAGGATTAGCTATCTTATAATCAATATCAGCCAAAGGGATATGTTCAATGTCCGTGACTGGGGGTTGTAAAGGATTGACAATAATAAAAGTACTAGAAATCATGGTAGGAGTTGGTTTGGACACCTTGGCAGCTTCAGGTTTTCTTGAACTCTGTTTTTTAGAAATTTTTGGGTTACTTCTGCAAGTTTAAACAGTTTGCAGGGTATCTTTCTTTTAGCAGAGGTTTTTTGAATGAAAAGAGGCAAAGTATGGTCTCTTTCTTAGATTTATTCTTTAATTTGAGACTCTTTAACTTGATTCATAGGCCTTTATTGGTTTATAAACAAGGAACATGGTTTCCTTGGGTTTCTTCAATGAGTAAAGGGGCTAAAATTCTTTCAAGATTGGGCATAGAAGCTTTAGGCTACCTTTGAATGGATTTCTGGGCTAAATCTGGTGTCTAAAACCAGGCGTAGCATAAACATGGATTCTGGGAAAAATTTGACAGTGTTTGGCCTGTTTTTGGGGCTTTTTTACAATTTCAAATACTAAAATTGGACCTCTAGGTTTGAATTTAACGTTTTGAATGGGAAATTTTCTTTAAACAGGTCTTTTAAACTTAAAAAACAAGTTTTATTTAGGCATAAAAACCTATTCTATGCAGGTTTGGGGTTCTGAACAATTTCTGAGGTATTTTAATTAGGTCAGAAGGCTTCTATGGAGCTTCTGAACCAAGGTGACGCTCCTCTGCAATCTTCAGGTTGAAATTCAAGGTTTTTAGGTAGAAAAATGGCCAAAAAGGTTCAATTTTCAGTCGAGAAGCTTTGAACAGAGCTAACGTGCAGAAGAAAAGGTAAAATATGACTATAATCCTGTGTTATTAAAGCATATTAGGGCTACAGTGAAAAACCATTAATGGCAGTCAAGTCAAAAGAAAGGCAGTTTCGGGCTTCAACGTGTCGAAAACCATCAGTGGTTATCGCGTGCCCTTGTGGTGGTAAGCGGTTTGGGACAAAACCCGCGTGATCGAATAAAAAAGGGGCATGTAGAGGAGGGAGAAAAATATGAAACCACCAATTTTGCGCAGGATTGGAACTGGAGCGATCACCCTAGTTTCCTATGCAATATTGCTTTCTAACCGTCAGATCAAGATTTCGGTTGCGAACGGTCATGATTTTTTTAAAAAATTCATCGAAAGGAGAGTGGGACCGGGGTGTATTATTAGTGGCGGGGAGGTTTAAACGTTATTAATAATTGTTTTGATATATTTTAAACCTTAGGTTTAGTTTATATGATGCGAAAAATGTATTAATTAAAACATTACAAAATTTTTTAATAATATATATGGGCGCGGGGCTATAATATATACGGGATAAGTTACAATCTTTATGAAATAGGCATTGTTTTTAAGGTATTGAAACTTTAGGTTATAGATCAGATGGGGGGGTAATGTAATGTTTAACATTAAAACACTTATGACATGTTTCAATATTACATATACGAGCGCAACTGAAGTTTATATAATATATGGTATTTTAAAATCTTTTAACAATTGTTTTAAATACCATAGGGGTAGGGTATTTACGTTAATGATATGTTTAAACCAATGGAATAGGGCGGTATTTTATTTCACACATGGGATAAATAAACATTTGTTTAACCTTAAAATAATGGGTTTTGGGTTATTTAATATAAAGGGATTTAATATAATATGGGAGGGAATAGTTTAGGGAATTAATACATAGTTTAGAAGTTAATATGAAGGTAAAGAGATGGTGAAAAGGGAACAAAATACATATTATCACTAAGTACAGTGCCAAAATAAAGCATTTTTTATCTTTATTGTAGTATTTCATAGTTTAGCCCAAGATACAATTTAAACTTAGGATAGATCCATTTTGAGGGTTTATGAATGATTTTTGAAGGGAAAATGAAATTAGTTAGTTTTATGGTTTACTTTTACTAAGTAAAAATGGGTTTTTACTTAGGAAAAAGGGATTATGATTCATGAATGAAGGGTAAATGCTGATGAATGTGGGTCTTGTGTGGGAATTCAATATTTTTTACTAACTAGTCATCGAGCCTTGGTTCTGGTCCCAACAAAAGTCAGAGAAATTCTCCAAGCCTTTTTTATTGATAGTTATAATACTGAATATTTATAGGGGTGGGGAAATTAGTCATTTGCCCAATGATTCTTTATTACATGATTTCCCAACTGCTTTCTACCTACCCAACTTTATTCTAACATTTTTACTTCTTTTCATGGGTGCATTTAAGCTTGCAACCCTAAAACATTTTTCTTTCAAAGCATAAACTATCTAAGTCTACCTTATTTCATCCGAGGGCTCAGATTAAACTATTGAGCTCCTCATTATTCTCTACCTATCTACTGATGTGTCAAGTTTAAACTATTTGAAACATTTATTCTCTATCTAAAACATGAAATTGAAAGCATGACAAGTTAAGTTTAAATTGTTTAACTTATCATGGATTATGGCATTTATTGACACTCTGCACATAATCATTATTCTTGCAGTAAATTAAAAGTAGTGACATTTAGATTTTCTCACTTTTAGGTCTTATTTCTCTTTTCTTTTGGGGTACATATTTTTCTAATTCCTTTGATATTTCTTTTAGGACCTTTTACTCTCTTTTTGGCTTTTTATTATTTTTCATTTTTTCAAAATATAGAAAAACAACTTGCAAAAAGCAAGGTATGTACATATTTACAAGACTTATCAAAGTCAATTCAAAATTATGAACCCTATTATTATAGGACCATAATAATGGCTCCACATGGGGATGGCATTTCCTGGTGAAATGTCAAGAACTTTAAGATCAGTAGCGTTTGGAATTTGATTGTGATGACCCTGTAAATGTCTTCTGATATCTGCAATTATTCATACTTATGATATTCACCTTCCAAAACTTAGGGCCTTCTCTCTGGGCTTCAACTTTGTTAGGAAAACATGCAATCCAATCTAAAATATGCTATGTATATGTACAATGATCAAAATGACTAAAAACTAACCATTAGTTAACTCAGAAGAATAATAGTGCTTTAGCATTCTGCCATTTACTGGTCCTTCTTGCAGATATTTTCCATCCATTTATTTCAAAAAGAAAGCCTTATTACCTCTATATCCATAAATCACATAAGGCCCTTTCCACAGAAAATAAAACTTTCCATGTTTACCTTTGTCTTCTCTTCTATAATCCCACTTTAACACTTTATCTCCAATGTAAAAATCATCCTCTTTAGTCTTTTTATCAAATATTTTCTTGATCTTATCTTGAATGACTTGAATTTTGACATAAAATTATTCCCTTGTTTTTTGCAAGTGAATAGTTTGATTGATCCTTCTTTGAATGTCATTTGTTTCTACTTGTAACTCTTGGATAATTTTCATCACTGGTACACCTAGGGAGGATGGAAAAACAACATCCATTCCATAAACAAGTTGGTAAGGTGAAGTACCAATGAATTTTTTAGTAGTAAGTCTATCTGCCCATAAGGCATTCACTAAATTCTTATTCCAAGTCTTTTTATTGTCTTCAAGTAATTTCTTTATGATGTTTACAAGGCTCTTTTTGTTGGATTCAGCCAGACCATTACCTTGAGGGTAATAAGCAGTAGAATGAGCTAAGTTAATATGGTATTTGTGGCAAAATTCAATCATTTTCTTGGATTTGAATGCTGCTGCATTGTCAGTAATTATCTTTTGGGGACACCCAAATCTTGAAAGAATGTTGTTTTCTAGGAAAGAGATAATGACAGTATCTGTGGATTGTCTGGATGGTATGGCTTCAATCCACTTGGTAAAATAATCAGTGGCTGTCAAAATCCACTTATGTTGACCTGAAGATGGAGGATGAATCTCACCAATGAAGCCTAAACCCCATTGTTGAAATGGCATTTCAGTTGAAATTGGCTTTAAAGGTAAGGGTAATAGTTTTTTATTACCCTAAAAATTTGGCATTTGTGACATGAAGTTACAAACTTTTTGACATCAAAAAACAAGGTAGGCCAGTAAAAATCAACTCTCAGAATCTTATATGCAGTAGTTTTCCAATATAGATGTCCTCCACTATCACCTACATGAAATTATTCAAGTATTTTATCATCTTCTTCCTTTAATAAAAAATCTAGTAAAATCCCACTATGATCTCTCCAAAAAAGTACATTGTCTAAAATACAAAACCTTATTGCCTTTAGTTTCAAAAATCTGGCTTTAGTTCTTGAAAATCCAGAAGGAGCTTCTAAATTGAGTAGTAAAAATATGATATCTGTATACCAAGGTGAATATAGAAAGGCTTCACTGATTGTTGGAGTGGCCATCTCTTTCCGATCATCAATTTGAGAAATAAAGTTTATGTCTAGGGCATTATAGTTAGATTCAGCCATAATTCTGGCTAATCCTTGACCTTTGATGAGTTTTGTGGGTTTTATCTCTATGTAATATTCTAAGATAGTGGCAATCCACTTACCTCTTCTTCCATCAGGACCATCCTGAGTAAGAATGTCTTTTACTACAGAATTTGGGACACAGGCAATGATATGAGAGTAGAGAATATAAACTCTGAAGTATTTAAAGGCCTTAACCAAAGCTAAGACTTGTTTCTCCATAATTTTATACTTCAAAGGGGCATCTCTAAGGGTCTTACTAAAGAAATCTATAGGTTTTTCAAATCCCTAGTCATTTTTCTGCAGTAAAACTGTAGCAATGGTATGTTCTGAAGAAAATGAAAAAATTATGAAATCTTTCTTAAAATCGGGACTTACTAGGACTGGAGTTTTATTCAAGGCCTGTTTGATGGATTCAAATGACTGTTTGGCCTCAATAGTCCATTTAAGAACTGAATCTTTTTTAAGCATGTTATTTAACTCTCTAATTATATCAGCTAAATTTGAAATAAATCTCCTTAAAAAAATTATCTTACCTAGAAAGGCTTGTAATTATTTGATTTTTCTTGGTGGATTGATGGTAAGAATTGCTTCTATCCTAGTAGGATCTATTCTGATTCCTTCTTTAGAAATTATATGTCCAAGTATCTTGCCTTCTTCTAATCCAAATAAACTTTTCTTAGGATTTAATGAGATGCCAAATTTCCTGCATTTAATAAAAACTTGTCTCAAGTGATCCAAGTGTTCATTATGAGTTTTAGAAAACACAGTAATGTCATCTAAGTAAATTAATGAGAAATCATGTATTTTCTGTGCAGAAGCTATGTCCATATCTCTTTGAAAGGTTTCCCCTGCATTCATTAGACCAAAGGGCATTTTTACATACACAAAAGTGCCCCAAGGAGTTGTAAATTCTGTTTTAGCTTGATCCTCTTTTTGGACTAAAATCTGGTTATATCCTGAAAAACCATCTAAAAGAGAAATCCTAGAAGAGCCAACTACCCTTTGTAAAATATGATCCATTTTGGGTAAAGGATAGTTATCTTTTAGGGATACTTTATTTAGATTTCTAAAGTCGACACATAACCTAATCTCTCATGTTTTCTTTCTTGTTGGAACTAGGTTGGAAACCCAATGAGAGTACCTGATTGGTGCAATTATCTATGCATCAAATATTCTTTTTACTTATTTATCTATCAAAGGTAATAAAACAGGGTTAATTCTTCTCAACTTTTGTTTAAAGGGCTTTTGATCCTCTTTGATTTGAATTTTATGTTGAATTATGTTGGTATCATAAGATTTGAGATCTTCATAAATCCATGCAAAAACATCTTGATATTCCTTTAAAAGAGATTAATATATTTTTCCTTTTCTGGTTGAGGTAAAGCTTTGGATAGTTTTATTATTTTGGGTTTTAACTCTGTACCAATGTTGCATTCTTCTATATCAGATCTAACTGGCTCCATTTTCAGTTTTCTAGCTACATCATTTGAGTCAAAAAGATCTTCTAAGGGAATTAAACCTTTAGGTAAGAAATTATCCTTAAGATTCAATATGTTAGATTCATTACCAACAGTTTCTTCAATCTCTACTTTCTCTAAGTTGTCTATATCAGATTGACTAAATCTAGTTGGTTTAGCAAATTTTACTTTATTTACATCTAAGTTATTCAAATCAATCTCACAATCTAAATCTTGGTCTATAGTACAATCATCATCTATGTTACATTTTTGAAATTCATCTTTATTGTTCATAAACTTGTAAATCTGTTCATCTTGAGGAAAAAATTTCCAATACTTAAGGTTGTCTGGAATTATTGGCCTATGTTTGACTTCAACAGTATATCTGTGATTAGGTTGGAATGGTAAATTTCATGTACTAGCAAAGGTTGGTAGACAATGTGCTTGTAAATTATGTTTTCTAGGTATAACAGCAAATTTACATTCCAACAAATCATTAGTTAAATCTAACACAATGTCTCTGTATCGGCTTAGTGTAGGATTGTGAACAGAATATAATCCATTTACTTGTTTTATGATTAAATCTAAATCTCCCATGATCAATATTCTTTTGCCTTATGAGTTCCTAATAATTTGGAGTCCTAGAATGAGGGCTTCATACTCAGCCATATTATTGGTACATTTGAAATTGAGCCTAAAAGAATGGCCTTCTGAGTGATTAGTCTCTATGTTGGTTATCCAAACTCCTGCTCCTACTCCTAACTTATTTACTAAACCATCAAATTCTAAATGCCATAAATATTCATGAAAAATATTATCATTATTTGGTGTTTTCCTTTTCTCTATTAGTTCAGTTTGGATTTCATTATTTTCAGAGTTACATAAGATAAGAGAATCAATGTCAATTGGTGTAGAGTAAATTGGGTAATTTATAGATCTTTCAGCACTACTGACAATGTACTTCATCAATGTTTCTCTATATAATTTTTTAGGCTGACCAAACACTGATATAGTAGCATAAGACATGTCCAATTGTAGAGATCCCTGTAAATTTTCTCCCCATGAGCGAGAAAGTAACATTCCATATTTAGGTGGGATATCAGCTACTACAATGTCCATTAAAATACTCTTACCATGATATTGAACTAGGGTAACACACAAATCTTTGATTAAACCTAAGCATTTAACTTTACTTGAATTAAAAGAAAAAAAATATTTGTAGGGCCTTGTGATTTCTAGATTACGAGTTTCCATAATGGCTTTGGGAATTAAGTTATGTGAAGCTCTTGAATCTAGCATTGCATTGTGAAGAATTTGATCATGAATAGTAAGACTGATATAAAATGGAGGAACTGCCCCATCTGCATGTTTTCCATTCACATTTGGGCCAAAAATCAACTCAGGTTGATCATCATTCAGATTTATGGAGTCTTCTCCATAATTCATGTTCAATGTTTCAGTTATGGTTGATTTATACAAGTCATGTTTAACCAATTCAGTCAATGGAATTCGTATTTTAAGCTTTGCAATTTTAGATTGTATGCTAAATGTAGGTTGTGATTTTCTTATTTGAATCAATTCTTCTCTAGTAACTGTAGTTTGTGTTGGTTTATCTTATTTATCTACAGTTCTATTTTCATTTTCAATTAACTTGACATTCTCTGTTTGAGTTTCTTGTGTTTTACTGCCCTTAATTTTCTTTTTAGGGACTGTTTGTGAGGCAGTATTGTTCTTTCAGACTTAGAATTATCAGCAGGTGATTTTGAAGTTGAAGATTTGGATCTGCTGATTTAGGATTAGCAGAGGGTATTTTAGGATCTAAATTTGCTGATTTAATAGAATTAGAGGCTTGATGCATTCTTAGGACTGGGAATGTTTTGGGAAGAACCTAAGTTTTTCTTATTTTCCCTTGGGAGAATTTGCAGAACTTTTGTTTCGGGAGCTTCTACTGTTTTATTATTTTGTGTTTGGGTAGTTTTCTTGGTAGAAGACTCATTGTTTTTCTTATTTCTAAGGTTATATTGACTGTGTATTTCATTTATTGCATAATCATAACCTTGTTTACAATAAAAGGATTCACTAGAATCTAATTTGAGTTGTTGAAGTTCAAATAATTCCTGATCTTCCTAAGTAATGAAAATAGTATTATTATCATCTATCCCCATTATATTTATTGCATCCTCATCATCATAATTATTCTGAGAACTTTCAGCATAGTTCTCTTGGAAGGGGGGCCTTATTGTTTGGTTTGGGGTTGTTTCTTTTTGTTTTCTTGAATTTGTATTTTTTCTAAAATTGGGATTTCTTATTTGTTGTTGGTTATCCCATTGAGGTATTCGCTCTATATTATCTAACCTATCCATTACTCTCCCTAATTTTTTAGCTATCATATTTATTTTTGGGTCTGAAGTAGAGGCTTCTTCTTTTATAGTCACTCTCCTTTAATTTCTTAATCTTGCCTTTTTAGCTAGAATGTTAACTTCTACACTAACAACAATAGTTTTCATTCTCTCTAAAGTTTCTACATTTCTTTCCCTCAACTGATATGCCATATCAGTATCAAATCCATCTTGGAATTTGAGTAGAATGGAATCAGGAGTGGGTTTAAGATTTGCAGGAATGGAATTATAGGCACTATTATATCTTGTGCAGTAATCTTTGACTGACTCATTTGGGGCTCTTTTTAATGCATCAAATTCAGACGATATTTGTAGATGGTTATTTTTATTTTCCCATTTATTTAAAAACAATCTATGAAACACAGCTAAATCATTTATAATACCTACAACAAGGATTTTAAACCACTTCTTCACTTCTCTAGTTAATGTTTGGGCAAACAACCTCATTTGTACATGTGATTCATCAATCTCATGGAGTTCAAAGAAATCATTCATTTTAGTTATATGTTGTTGAGCTATATAATGAGTAGTACCATAAAACTATGGTATATTACTTTGATAGTCTTGAGGCATGTCATGAAGCTGTGCTGGTAAGACAAGAGGAGCATACCTAGCATCCATGGCTTGAAGTTTGGCTTGGCTAAGAGGTAAATTCGAAGTGCTAGGGGCTGTACTAGAGGCAGTAGCTGATGCAAAAACAGAGATAGTTGATGTAACAAAACTATGAGCTAATGGACTAGGTAAGATGGTAGAAAAACTAAAAGATGAGGTGGGTGTACTTGCAAATGAAACTGGAATATGTGAAGCACTAGCAAGAAAGGAGAAAGATGTGTTTGAAGTGGAGGAAGGTAAACTAATGGATGATGTGAATATAGGGGATGATGGGAATAGTACTTTAGGTTGTAAGGGAAATCTAAAAATAAATGGATCTGTAGATGGTATAGTGGTAGAAACTATAGATGATGTGTTAACATAAAAAGATGAACCTACAGATTCTAAAATATTTTTCTCTAATTGTGAAGTAGAAGTTCTAGGTGTGTATGATGATAAGGCAGCTAATTCAACAGAGTGATGAAAGAGAGCTTCATCAATTTCCATAAGTACAGTAGCATTCAATTCATCAAGCTTGTCATAAATTTCAAAAATTTTATATTCAGAGTCTACTGAAGTAGTTTCCTTTTTTATTTCAAGAAATGAAATGAAAATAGGATCGACAACAATGTTGTTCAAATCAACTTCTGATTTATTTTTGAATAGAGAATGTTCAAAATTTATATCAAAATCTATGTCTTGTATGCTTGTTAAATGTTTTGGAAGAGAGTTTGATCTAAATAAAGGAATTTTATTACCTAAATCTCCTATCTATTTTTTGTTTTTCTCAATTCAGTCTGGGTTATCTACTATGATAGCAAGCTTAGGATCTGGGTTAGACCTAGTATAGTAAATTTTCCTAGAAGCTAGAATGACTGTTTCCAATACCCACAACTTATAAAAGAAATATTAAAGTAAAAGGATGAATACAATGATTTCTTTAAGACTATTTTTAAGACTGAGGATTGGTTAATTCCCCAGTATGGTCGCCAATATGTTATCACTCTAGTAATTCTAAAGTTGTGAGATTTTTGGTTTTTAGTTTAGGAACACTACAGGTAACCACAAACCTACTTTAAACTCTAGGATCTAGCCTTCCTAGGGTTGAGAGAGGGCTCTCTCTTTATATATATATATATTTTTTTTATTTGTAAGTTTTAGGCTAGTTATGAATGTAAATCTTTGGTTTGGTTTTGGTAGATTTGGTGGAAAAAATCACTTTGGAAAGATGAATAATGGGAAATATATTAGTCCACTGGGCTAAGGAGTCAAAATCAAACAAAAAAAAATAGGATTAAGGCCAAAAGGTCAAATGTTTTCAGGGCAAGATAGATGACCCATGAAGATCTTGGAAAGTTGTTGTTCTGAGGAAGTATGATCGGGATAAAGGGCACTTAAGAATCCTTAGATCCAGAAAAGGAAGTAGTAGGAAGAGGTCAAACGAGTGAGGGAGCAATCAAGGATTCCCTACACTGGAAATCAGAGGAAAATATAGAAATGATAACTAGTTAAAAATAGGGCGCTCTTAACAAATCCTATAGTAATACTCCTAGTTATTCATTTAGATTTAGAAAAAACATAGATGGATGCATGTAAGAAAGAAAGATAACAATGACAAGTAAGGAGATACTTCACTCCAAATAGGTCATCACGTGAATCCTGAAGTAGATTCCAATTGGTTTGATCCAGCCAACTACCTGAATTTTGACACACAAAAGCTTTCAATGTCCAACAAAAATGACTATAAAATTCTCCAGCAATTTTATTCCACACAAAATACTTCTAAAGGTCAAGTATTTATACATAATTGTTTACAAAATATCCTAGAATATTTCTAGGATTTATCTAAGTGAAACAAAATATCTTTATAATAATAATAGTGACAGATGCTTTAACAAATCAACAGTTGTCCTATTTATTCAAATAAAATAGAAACTGCTTTGAGGATAAATGCAACTAGCTACCTTGGTGTCCTCCTTGATGGCTTTAGATATTTTGATATGTTTTGGAATCTGATTTCTGGCTTGTATGATACTCTTTCTCGGATTCTCTTTATTCACTGATACTCTCTAAACTCTTATACACTTTAAACCATTGTAAAACACGTTTATTGGCTGTAACAAATTTGTCTTGACTGTAAAATAGAAAGCAATTTTGTTTTCTTTCATTTGGTTATCTTTATCCTTCATAACAAATATGTGAGTAATTACTAAGCTTCTTGACTTGGAATTTGTACATTATTTAGTCTCTTGAAGTTCTCATCAGCCTCTGTATATCTGGAAAAGGTAGGTTTGAAAGTGCTTGATTTCATGTTGTAAATAAAATAAATCTTCAAAACACTTAAGTGAGCTTTTTCTATTGGGATACCCTGTCCAACAATTGATTTTTTAACTTGCTCTTTAGCATGTTCTCTGATCTTCTTATCATAATCATTTTGAGGCATCAATTTTTCATTAATTACCATGATGTCAGGCAGTCCTTTTTGCCTCAAATTTGTAAACTTAACCATAAATCTAGTTATTGTAGTGTTCATATTCTCACATTTTTCCTCCAGCTACTTCATTAAATTCTTCTTTGTAGTAAATTTCCTAATTTCTAGGATAGTTTCAGTCATGTCTATAATTTTGAGCTCTTCTAACTCTTGTCTATTTTTGCTGTTGAGGAATGTGATCAAATTTAGAGCTTTCTTTGGTTTCTCTGCCAACCCACTTTGTGTCTTCTGAATTTCTGCTTGGGCTTTGAGTAATAACTCTCTTTGTTCAAATATCACTTGGATTGAAGACCACACATCATGAATGGCTACAATGATATTTTTCCACAAATGATCTTTGATGTATGATATTTCTTCCTTCAATGTTAATTCTTTCTGTAATTTCTTCAACTCATCATTAAGTCTGATGGCTTTTTTCTCATGTCTCTTGGCATTTATCTGAGCCAATTTACTTGAACTTTCAAGATTTTCTACCATTTGTTTTAATCTGATAATTTCAGTTGTCTTAAGAGACATCTCCTCCATGGCATTGACCAATTTTTTGGCTTCACCTGTATGTTGAACTGTTGTTGTAGAGGATTTAGTAGTTGAATTTGTGGAAGAAGTTACTGGCACTACAATAGCTAGTGGTTCCTTAGGTGCCAATTTTTCAGCTAAAGTTGAAGGTACCGTTGTAGTAATTATAGGAATTATTGTGGGTGGCTTTGGTATTTTCACTGCTTCCCTCTCTTGGAAAAGCTTGTCCATCTAGATTTCCATTTCCTTAATTTGAGTTGTCTGTTGGAAAATCAAGTTCACCATATCATATTTTTATTTTTGCCCCTCTATTATCTCTTTTGTTTGAGGGTGTTAACTTTGAGGAATTTTAAGCTGTTTCCTCAAAGCTAATTTGTCTTAATTCTTCTTTTTCACTAGTAACTCTCCTGCTTTGATATTTTGAGGGTCATAACCCACCTGCAAAAATAATTGTTCTAAGGCTTTTATCCTTAAATCCTTGGCATATAATGATGCTTTGTCTATCTTCATCTGATCCTGCATATTAGAAATGGTGTTCTACAGCTTCTGAGTACTCATAGCTTTATTTGTGACAGTATAATAAAGCATTTATGATGTTTTCCTATCGAACTCAATTTGATCCAAAGCAGGAATATTATCTGTTTGTACTTCCAAGTCAACATTTTTATAGTCTAATACAGTCTTTGGAGCTTTGAATATGGGCTTCAACACTGACATAATTAACTTTTGATTAGAATAATCAAATGTAGATAGAAGTCTATTATGCACACTTGGTGTCTGCTTGAGATATTGAGAATAAATGTTGTTTTTTATCTCCTCATTCCTCAGTTTGATCTACTTGTATTTCTATTTAATATCTAGATACTTATCCTCACCGAGCTGTGACGAAGAGGCTTCCATGCTTTGTTGTCTTTCCATCAATTGTGTACCTTCTTTATTTACTTGTTCCTCATTTTCATTTTCTTTGGTTGGCTTATTGATGATTATAGTAGCAACATCTATCTCTAGCTCATCAGTATTAATCTCTATAAACTCTGTTTCTTCTATATTGGTTGCTTTTTTTCCTTTACCTACTGAATTTAACTTTGGCCTCTTGTTATATATGAGCTTGAATTTGGTTTCAGTGGTAGTTTCTACAGTATAGGTACCTTCTTCTCTTATTCTTTTGGTGAATTTCTCTGGCTGTTTGGCAATATCCAAAGTGTGACTAGTATCAATTTTATTAACTACCTCTGTTAATGTATTTTCAATCCACTCAATTTGACTTGAAAATTTCTCTATTTCTGGTTTTTCTTCATGGATAAAGGGTGTTACTTTGCATTTAGCCCTTACTTTATTTAAGATCCCTTGTGCATCATAATTGCATGGAAAACTTTGTTCAAATTTGAATTCTAATAACTGATTTGATGCTTCATTTTCTGCATCTTTATGATTGCATATAAATGGGCCTATCTGATTCTTTAGCTTAAACTGAGTTTTCTTCTTGGTTACCATGAAATTTATAGAGTTAGAGTTTAGGATCTGCCTGATATACTCCAATGAAAAGATCCTCATTGAAGGATGTTTGGATAACTTGTAAGGTAACAAGTTTGACCCAAAGACTCTAATTTCAGTATGCTTCTCATACAAATACCAGTCACCAACCTTATTCTGCTCTGATAACTGTAATATCTTTTTCATTTCTTAATTTATCTTGGGCTGCTCTATTGTTGTTAGCATGGTGATCACTAGATGTATAAATAACTCTGAAAACTATGAATAATTGAAGTCTGCACACTCTTTCCTGAGTAAATATGTCCAAAAAATGACTAATAGAGTATTTCCCTCTATGTCAAGCTTCTGAAGAGTAACTGAAAATATTTCTGATTGAAAGTATAGAAACATATGGAACAAAGAGGAAGTATATCTGAATACTCCTTCAATTGGAAAATTGTTCAATTGATAATGAATGCTATCAACAATGAAACCAACATAGTCAAAGGTTACTAATGGGGGCTGTCCTATCGAAAAAGTAGATAAAAATCCAAGGATGGACTCATATGTGTGTTCCTCAGTAAAATATCCAAGGATGGACTCATATGTGTGTTCACCAGTAAAATATCCAAGGATAAAGGAAAGCATGGAAATCACATGCCTTGTACCTTCTAGGAATTTGACAATAGAGTATGGGGGATTTACCTTAGTAATTTTTAGATATGAAGGCATGAATGCTTGGAAAATCATGAATCTTTTAGGAAAATCTAGGCTAATATATAGCTTGGTGAGGGCCTCTATGGATAATGGGACTGCTTGGGGGTCAGGCTGAAACTGCATTATTTGGTTGATTGATTCAGAAGTGATAGTGAAAAGAATTTCATTATTGGCATTCACAATGGCTCTTTGACCAGGCACATAATACTGATGACACAATCTGATGACTTCTTGGCATGGGTGAGTCAATGGGACAACATACTTAGGTAGATGGGATTCCCAAATATGTATCTCTTGTTCATTATCCAAAGATTTCTCATAACACCAATTGTGAATATCTAACAAGTTAAATTCAACAATAGGATCAGCTATCTTGTAATCAATATTAGTCAAAGGGATATGTTCAATGTCTGTGACTGGGGGTTGTAAAGTATTGACAACAATAGCAGTATTAGAAATCATGGCAGGAGTTGGTTTGGGCACCTTGGCAACTTCAGGTTTGCTTGAACTCTGTTTTTTAGGCATTTTTGGGTCACTTCTACAAGTTTAAATAGTTTGCAGAGGTATCTTTATTTTAGCAGAGGTTTTTTGAATGAAAAGAGGCAAAGTATGGTCTCTTTATTAGATTTATTCTTCAATTTGAGACTCTTTAACTTGATTCACAGGCCTTTATTGGTTTATAAACAAGGAACATGGTTTCCTTGGGTTTCCTCAATGAGTAAAAGGGCTATAATTCTTTCAAGATTGAGATTGGGCACCGAAGATTTAGGCTACCTTTGAAAGGATTTATGGGCTAAATTTGGTGTCTAAAACCAGGCACAGCATAAACATGGATTTTGGGAAAAATTTGACAGGGTCTGGCCTATTTTTGGGGATTTTTTACAATTTCAAATACTGAAATTGGACCTCTAGGTTTGAATCTAACATTTTGAATGCGAAATTTTATTTAAACAGGTATTTTAAAATTTAAAATCAGGTTTGATTTAGGAATAAAAACCTTTTCTATGCAGGTTTGGGGTTCTGAACAATTTCTGAGGTCTTTTAATTAGGTTAGAAGGCTTTTGTGGAGCTTCTAGAGCAAGGTGACGCTCCTCTACAATATTTAGGTCGAAATTCAAGGTTTTTAGGTAGAAAAATGGCTGAAAAGGTTTAATTTTCGGTTGGGAAGCTTTGAATAGAGCTAATGCACAGAAGAAAAGGTAAAATATGACTATAATCCTATGTTATTAAATCATATTAGGGCTACAGTGAAAAAACATTAATGATGGTCAAGTCAAAAGAAAGGAAGTTTCAGGCTTCAACGGGTCGAAAACCATTAGTGGTTATCACGCACCCTTGTGGTGGTAAGCAGTTTGGGACAAAACCCGTGTGATCGAATAACAAAGGGGCACATGGAGGAGGGAGAAAAATATGAAACCGCCCCTTTCGCGCAGGATTGGGATTGGAGCGATCGTGCTAGTTTACTATACGATATTGCTTTCTAACCGTCAGATCAAAAGTTCGATTGCGAACGGTCATGATTTGTTTAAAAACTGTGTCGAAAGGAGAGTGGGACCGGGGCCTATTATTAGTGGCAGGGAGGTTTAAATGTTATTAATAATCATTTAGATATATTTTAAACTTTAGGTTTAGTTTATATGATTCAGCGAATGTATTAATTAAAACATTGCAGAATTTTTTAATAATATATATGGGCGCATGGCTATAATATATACGAGATAAGTTACAATCCTTATGAAATAGGCATTGTTTTTGAGGTATTAAAACTTTAGGTCATAGATCAGACGAGGGGGGGGGGGGGTAATGTAATGTTTAATATTAAAACACTTATGACATGTTTCAATATTACATGTACGAGCTTGAGTGAAGTTTATATAATATATGGTGTTTTAAACTCTTTTAACAATTGTTTTAAATACCATAGGGGCGGGGTATTTACGTTAATGATATGTTTAAACCAATGGAATTGGGCGGGATTATATTTCGCACATGGGATAAATAAACATTGGTTTAAATTTAAAATAAAAGGTTTTGCATTATTTAATATAAAGGGATTTAATATAATATGGGAGGGAATAGTTCAGGGAATTAATACACAGTTTAGAAGTTAATATGAAGGTAAAGAGATGGTGAAAAGGGAACAAAATACATATGATCACTAAGTAAAGTGCCAAAATAAAGCATTTTTTATCTTTATTGTAGTGTTTCACACTTTAACCCAAGATACAATTTAAACTTAGGATAGATACATTTTGAGGGTTTATGAATGATTTTTGAAGGGAAAATGAAATTAGTTAGTTTTAGGGTTTACTTTTACTAAGTAAAAATGGGTTTTTACTTAGGAAAAAGGGATTATGATTCATGAATGAAGGTTAAATGCTAATGAATGTGGGTATTGTGTGGGAATTCAATATTTTTTACTAACCAATTATCGAGCCTTTGGTTCTGTCCTAATAGAAGTTAGAGAAATTCTCTGAGCCTTTTTGACTAATAGTTAGAATACTGAATATTTATAGGGGTGGGGAAATTAGTCATTTTGCCCAATGATGCTTTATTACATGATTGCTTAACTTCTTTCTACCTACCCAGCTTTATATCTAACATTTTTACTTATTTTCATGGGTGCATTTAAGCTTGCAACCCTAGAACATTTTTCTTTCAAAGCATAAACTATCTAAGTCTACCTTATTTCATTCGAGGGCTTAGATTAAATTGTTGAGCTCCTCATTATTCTCTACCTATCTACTGATGTGTGAAGTTTAAACTGTTTGACACATATTATCTATCTAAAACATGAAATTGAAAGCATGACAAGTTAAGTTTAAATTGTTTAACTTATCATGGAGTATGGCATTTATTGACACTTTGTACATAATCATTGCTCTTGCAATAAAGTAAAAGTTGTGGCATTTAGATTTGCTCACTTTCAGGTCTTATTTCTCTTTTCTTTTGGGGTATATATTTTTCGAAGTCCTTTGATCTTTCTTTTAGGAATTTTTACCCTCTTTTTGGCTTTTTATTATTTTAAATTTTTTCAAAATATGGAAAAAAAACTTGCAAAAAGCAAGGTATGTACATATTTACAAGACTTATCAAAGTCAATTCAAAATTATGAACCATATTATTATAGGACCCTAACAGTTGGAAATCCCTTCAAGTCTACTTTCTGAATACGCCTCCAGTTTTTAAAATGAAGCTCATTTCCCCTATCAAAATTCAAACCTCCCAAGGCTACTCAGCAGCACTAGGGCCAAAAATAAGGCAGAAACATGATTTTTTGCTAGTTTTTTGCCTTTCTCATCTGCTATTTTTGCAAACGAAGGCGGGATTTTTTTTTCTTGGATGTATTTGTCATTTGGCATCTAATTATGGTGGTATTTTGGTCAAAATATCACTAAAAAAAATCACAAATCCAAGGGTGTTGCGTGCCTAGGCGTGCCCTCCCAGTGCCAGGTGCACCCTCCCTTTGGCAAACACACCCTCCATTGGGTGCACCCTCCATTTTGCAGGCCACTTTTAGAGGCCTTACCGATGTCCAAATTGCGCCCAGGATATCTCATTGGAAATCTTATCCTATATAATTTTTAAATACGCCTTTATTTTTCAAAATGGACTTGATTTTACCTATCAAAAATTGATTCTCCCAAGACTGGTCAAAATGTGCAAAATGAGAGTGCAAAACTGAAGTGTGATGTTGTAGGCAACGTTTGGAGGTGTTACACAACTCCAAATTGAGCTCATAATAGCTCATTAGAAAGATCTTCCATTTTAGGTGTCATTTTAATTATCAAAAAATTCATTTCGATACTCCATCAGGGAGAAAAATTTATTTTTCTCATGGTCACTGCAGAAGTGCAGCAACCCTCTTGTAGCAACTGTATTTTTGACATTTCTCCAAAACCATGACACTTGTGTCAAAAGTGAAGGACATTTTTATTCCTTGGCCTATGATTGACAAACACCTCTCTCACTGTTGTCAAATTTATCTTTTTTTGCTCATAAACAAAGTTTGAAGAAAAATCGGCCCTATGTGTGGAAAATTATTTGTCCCTTGGAATGACTTCTTGAAAAATGGTTAGGACATGATGTTTATGAGCTGAAATGACCTCATACTTGCTGAAATGAACCCCCTTATGCCTCCTCTCCTAAGATGTATTTTATTCCATATAAGCAAACCCTAGCTCAGTGGGAGAGGAAATTAGGGTTTGGTGTAGGCTAAACAGGGGATTTAGGACTAGCTTGTAGAAGGAGGGGAATAAAGGGGTTAGGAGCTGTCTAAATTCTTGGGGAAATTTTGGGGAATAAGGATATATGTTAGAGAGTGTAGGGAAGTGTAATTTCAAGGATTGAGTGAGGGGAAGGGGTCCAAAAGGGAAAAACACAACCCTAACCTGGGAAGGTGTCAAAAGTGTAGCAATATGCTAGGGTTTGTAGGAAAATGAGGGAAATGAGAGGAATGGGCTTGGGAAAAGGTAAAAGGAGATAGATGGAGTGTAGTTGAGGGAGATATCGATGAATGAGAGTGAAAATAAGCCTTCCCTTAGTCTTTGATGGACTTATACCTTGTTAAAATTTTCAAAATTGGTCTTAGGACCCACTTTCTCTTTCTCAAACTTGACTTGTCTTTTACAATTTACCTTTGAACCTGATATTTTGATTTGATATTCTTGGTGGATTTGGAAACATAATTAATTTGAAACTCTTCCTTTTGGCTGATGGAACTTTGAACCTACAACACTTGGAACCATGAGAATTGTTACATATTAAAACCATAAAATTACGTAGTGAAAATAAAAATTATTACATTGTGAAATCTAAATTACATGCTGAAATTAGAATTTTTCTTTACAAGTCATCTTCACGTGGAAGTTAAATTTATTGGATCACCCTTTACTTGCTGGTCTTATGCAATGGAATGGAGTTTTATTGAATCATGGAAACCTTGATGACATAGTGAAACCTTGAAAACTCCTAAAAGACCTAATGAGACCTTGAATGACCAGACTCCATGGTGACTTTTACTGACATAATGACATGATGAAATCAACTCTCATGACTGATTTATGCTCAAAAAGAAATGAAGGTGGGCCAACAGGTATAAATTTTGAGGGAGAGTGATCTTTTATGACTAGGGCTACCATCAGTGAATGAATTTTTTACATGACCTAATGAATTGATTAAAAATTTCTGAGTGGGACTCCTAAAATGATATGAAAAGAGTATTCTTGATCAATTATGGCAATATGAAAGTACTGACTCTAACACGCTCTCGCAACCATAGTGCATCATCATGCATGAGCACTAGAAATTGAAGGATACATGTGTCAATTATCGGGCTACGCCCGAAGTGAGGGATCTACAATAATTTCAAGAGGCATGCCTTTTGTAGACCCAACACCCATCTGTTTAGCTCTAAGAGCACGATTCCCCCTTCATACTGAGCATGGTATAAATGGAGCTCCGGTGCAAGTTTAGGGAACTTATCAACATATGTAATATCCCAATCCTCCAGTCTCAGTTGCGGCACTTTGGTAAACATGTCACCTTCTATTGGGACGTTTTCCGGAATCAAGGTCATATTGATACTCGATCGCACCTTGTCGAGAATTTTTGGAACTCTTACTGATGGTTTGCGCGGTGCAACATAGTTCATGAACCATGAGAATGGGGCCAATTCGACCACGTCCTCTTCTTCCTCCATAATCGTCTCAGGAAACTCAATCATTGGTCTTTTTTGATGCTCAGTTGCAGTTGAGCACGGATTTGGAGTCTTGAGGACTCCTAACCCAAGTTTAGAGTTTATCGTGCAACCAACAAACCCTCCAACTACTAGTGCTTTCGACAATGACCTACTTGAGAAGATCAAAGTCTCACTCGAAGAAGTATGGGGGGGTGTTGGAACCAGGTTTTCGAATCCTCAGGAAGAAAATAATGTAGTGGCCCAAAACAGATTGATTTCAGACTTATATAGATCTTAAAAGATATGTGCAATTATAGAATAATACTTATCAGACTACATAATAGAATCGCAGATCACTTAGTCGTAGATATATCATAATCGAACCATATCCAGATCCATATAATGCGTAATCACTTAATCATATTCATCCATGTATTTAACCACCAATGTAACTTCATACATAAATAATAGGTGTATTCACGCATACACAACTAAGCATAAAATAAGTAAAGCGATATTAAGAGAGAATAGTAAACAGATAACTCAAATAGAAGAGACAATTCTTTCACCCAAAATCAGTCCTTGTATTAATTCAAAGAAATTCAGGACATCAGACTTTCCCTTACACTTTACCCTTCCACGCACACAGCCAGCAGAGTCCGCACACAACCAAGACTAGGTCTCCGCGCACATAACCAGCAGGAGCCTTTCTACCCAACCCAGACTAAAACCCTTACAAAAGTATCACAGATGCATAAACACTTAGATCCAAAACACGAATAATTATTTTCTACTTCCTTAGACTCGCTCTCTCTATTTACATCCAATCTATCGCACATATAATATGGTCTCAAACCATGGTTTGAGGCCCACAGTTTACCCTTAAAACCCTTTTACATCAAAGAGGGACTTTGACCCAGCCCAAAGCCCCTTGACCTATTCACCCAGTGTGCATATACAAAACTTATACAAAAAGACATCAAAAAGTGTCCCCCAAGGGACCCTGCTCCAACAACTACCCTTCACCAAAATTGGTGCTTCTACCACCTTTAAAGTGTCTAAATTTATCACACAAAGAGCATTGAGTGGACACTTGTGGTAAGTTACCAACCTCTTATTTCCATGTGACACTAGCCTATCATGTAAAAAAAAATGGAGTCATGTTAGTTTTTAAAATGTAAACAAAATGGAGCCATCTCACTTTAGAAACTAATGCCAAAAAAGTATTATGATCAATTATTTAGAAACAACAAAGTAGGGTTTCTAGTTAGATGATTTTAGATATTTTTGGGTTTTGTATTTTAAGAAAGCTCAAATTTGACAAATGAATTTGCCAGTAATTTTTGTAGAAGCTAAATAATTGAATTCCACAAAGGACATATAAGGTGTAAAAATTGTTGATCAGATTGTTATGCAAAAGAAAAATCAAAAATTAATTTCTTATGACTCAAAACCATTTCTAGTAGATTTTTATCCCAATTGTAATAAGGGTGGATTTGATGCAATTAGCCAAATATAGGCATTATCACAATCATAAGGTAGGTAGTAAATGGTTGGTTAATTTTCAAATTAATCACTTATAGTACTAAACTATTTCTAATCAACTTTAGTGCCAAAAGAAATAAGCTCTCTTTGGTTTTATTGGCCAAAGTTAGCTATTATAGTAATTAGAAACAGTGCATACACATTTGAGACATGCAAAATAGATTAGTCACACATAAGTTAATTTTTATCTTTATTATTCAAATAATCTAGGAAATATCCCTTGTTCTTCTAACTTTTTCCATATTTTCGAATGAGCAACTTATACTTAATCAAAATAGTTACATACAATAAAGAAATGAAAATCTAATTGTATTTATGTATTTTAATGTAGGTGAAATAGATATATGCTGTAAAGTGTTATATTATAATCTAATTTAATTGTAAATTACTTGAAAAAATTGTATTATATTGTAGAATAATAAGTAATTTTTAATCAATAAATAATAAAAAAAAGAATTTTTCTTAAAAAAATAAAGTTACCAAATTGTCTAAAAGACCTAAAATTTATTAACTAAAGAAACATGGTAACCTTGGGCACAAGATTATAAGAGATGCTCAAATTTAAACAAAATATGGAAAACCCTTAAACACTAATACTAGATAAAGACACATTAGGTGTTGGATTCCTCTTAACTCCTATAGACTTGGAAGTACTAGTCCATAAGCAACATTTATTTTACATTCTCATGTTGTTTTTGAGAAATTGTTCCTTTTTTATTTCATCAACAACTAATCCAATAAATAATCCCACATTTGAGATAACAAATTAGGACTTTTTACTAGATTTACAACCATTCTATAAAGAACAGTGCACCTAGCTTAAATAAAATATATTTTCCTCTTCCACCCATGCATATTTTCCCATGATGAAAGCATATTAATTATATATAATTTCTTCATGAGATTGCATTCTACCACTCATAGATAAAATATAATTATTACCCTCTCCAATGAGATTCTTACTCTCTCCAATGAGACTTACATCTCTTTTCACAACTCTATGGATATTAGTGGTTTAACATAGTCTCAAAACGTGAATCATGTTCTATTCCGAAATCACTACTTGATACTTACAAATTCCCTCTTCCAATTCCCATCACTACATGATACTTACAAATTTTCTCTTCCAATTCCCATAAGCTTAACTAGGACCCTTTTTCCAAAATCTCTTCAAATAAATGACAACTAAGTGTAGGACCTTCAAAATAATACTTTTTCAACATAAATTTGGACACTAACTTTATGTTTTTCGTGCGAAGAGAGGGTCCTTTAATAAGGTCTTCTAAAGAAACATAAGCATGTCTAATAGGAAAACAACACAAGGTTCAATGAGCCACAAATGAGTCTCCCACATGAATTGAGATCCCAAAATATTTTAATAAGGTCTTCAAAATAAACATAAGCATGTCCGATAGGAAAACAACACAAGGTTCAACGAGCCACAAATGAGTCTCCCACATGAATTGAGATCCCAAAAGCATAGCCTTATTGATCCTTCAAGGCCATAGGGTAAAAAATCCCAATTCAAATGGGTTTGAAATAGAGAAATCCACCACAATGCAGGAAACTATAGAGCCTCCTCTACAAGTATTCTAGGATAATCCACAAAAAACCATTATGCCCAATGTGGGAGAACTCAATTCACTTCTTAACTAATTACTCCACTTCAATATCAAACCATAAGTGTGTGAAGCTATTGCAGGGGTAATCCTCATTGAAATTTGAATTCCCTTGTTCCTTGCCTCTTAAATTTTCACTAAGATTTTCATGTAAAGCTTACTCATAACTATGAATTGAAAAGTTAAGGAAAAGAAAAAAATTAAATCCTTGTAATCCATACAACTTTACTATTATTCAAAGAGGAGGAAATAATCACCCACCTTGCTTAGGTTTTATGAAAGTGTACTAATAAGTAGAGAAATATGAAATTATTATAATCCCCATAAGTTTGCTATCATTTAGATAGGAGGAACTATCAACTTGATTCTTACAACTGAATCCTAATAACCAATATACTATTGATATGTGTTGAAGTGTAGAGTTCCAATATTTAGAAAAGTGCCACAACCTCATAACTTTTGATTTCCTTTAAGATCAAAAACCTCCTTCCACTTACCACAAGTGAAAATAATATATAATTTTAAAAATTAATAATTGTCTAAAAATTAATAAAAAATTAATATTATAATTTATAATATTTTATAATCTTCAATTTAATTCAAAATTAAATAAAAATTCAACTCACATATAATCTATATAATCTAAAATTAAATATAAAATAAAATTATTTTCAATCTCATCCACAACTAAATGTAAATGAATTCTCAAATATAAAGAAACTAGAAATTATTATTTTATAATATTTATGAGATAGGATAATATTTATATTCATAATCAATTATATAAGTGAATGATGGAAATAGACATATAGTTTATTCAAGTATCATTTTATCATATTTATAAACTATGTTGTTGTTTATATTCATGGTCATATATATATATATATATATATATATATGTATGTTTACATTCATGATGAAATACATAATTGAATGTTGAAAATTTATTTATTTTTAGTTTAGTTTAATAAAAATTGTAAATTGAATTTATGACTCCTTTATATGGCATAATATTTTCAAGTTTTGTAAACCAGCTAGGAAGTTGAGTGGGTTTAATTGTGGGGAAAATCAATAGTTAAGAGCTCTTAAGCCATAGGGGTCTAGAAGATTGGTGAAGAGACTTCATATAAATTTCCTTATGATACATGCACATTGTAAAAAAAAAGCATAAAAATCAACTAAATTATAACTTTATTTCAAATAATAATAATTAATTATATATATAACAAAATTTTTAACCATGGGAATTTACCTTCACTTTATCATGGGGATTTCTAATTTGGAAATAATCTTTGTTACAATACCATGTTTTACTAATACCACATTATTAAAAAACCATAACTCATATTTGCATGACACCTGTTCATATGGATTTTTATTAATTAATCAATTTGATTCAAAAGATAGAAAGCACATAATTTTTTTGAGATGAATCTCAATCTTTTCTATTTGTGACTACTACCGAGAATATTCTAGAATATTTTGTGGAGGTTAAATTCCTACCATCAATCTACTAATTATTGATAATTAAAATAAATTTCTAAAATCCTTATTCTAAAATATACATACCTATCTATATAATTATATAATATTTACAACCTACTATTGGAACAACTCATACAAAATGAACACTTCATCTCAACAACAAAAATATATCTCCCACTTTATTGTAAAATTAATTCAAAAATAAAAAATAGATTTTTTTTATATTGATTTAACTTGATTTTTTTATTGTAAAACTTTTGAACTGAAATATGCATATTAGTATTTGTATGTTTCTAAAATGAAACATGAATATATTTATGCACTAAAAATAAACTTAGCCACAAGTCACATATACAATACAAACATGAAGCATGGATTCATGACATTGGATATGGATAAAATTTCATAAAAACAATATACTCCTATTTAAATTATTACCCACATTTACTACTATTTAAATTGTTACCCAACCATCTTGATACCTTTGGTTATTTTTTCAAGAATGGAGATGAAAATACTAACAAGAATACTTAGATAGAAGGCTATACCCAAGCTTCTCATTCTATCAAAGGATATTACCTTCTTTTCACTTAGAATGGAAAATTGTGGAGATGATTTGTAATTCTGGAACTATCAAATAAGCCATTGGTTTTTGGCTACATGTATTAATGTAGCATCTTCTTTTCCGTTAGAATTGCATTCAACATGCCCAGAACAATAAAGAATATGCCAATCACAATCCTTTAAATAATTTATTCTCGTTCATTTCCTATTATTCTTATACCCAGCGGTACAAGTCAACAATCATATATAGTTTACGAGAACAAACCCAAACCCACAAAGACGGGAAAGGGCTCCGATAGAAGCTCAGGATCTGGAAATGTAATGGCCAAGGGAGAAGCTTCGGAGACCTGGAAATGTGAATCCAATGTTTCTATGTAGGGTGCTACCCTATGAAGAAAGATAAGCTCTATGTTCGGCAACTATTTCAAAGATAAAGCAAGAAAACCAAATGGACACCATCCTTAATATAAGTTATGATTCCTCTATTTGTATCATCCTTAATATAAGCTTTGTTTCCTCTACTTGTATTACTGTGCAGACTTTCTATAAATTTGGATTAGCATTATCTTGTGGATTAGTATACCCTTCTGCAAATTCCACAAAACTAATATATTGTTACAAGAAAGTAGATGTCAAGCTAATTGTTTATACATAAATTAATTTGATTTGAGAGTAAAATAAAATTGAGAATCTATTAACCCTCTCTTTTTGATATTTTTTTCAAATAACAACAATAACCGGTAAAATAATCCTCTTTAGCATAAAAATCTATAATTGCCTGAAAATTATTTGTGTGCTATAATTAATTCCATATGTTTTACTAACTCGCATGTGTCTATAAAATAAAGTTCCATAGAAAAAAAAACGCGATACCCAGGGCCACCGTGAGGATAACGAATTTTGATCCCAATTTATATTCTTCTCTACGAACAGGAGACATTGAAATACCAATGAAATAATTTTTCTATATCATTTTCCATTTCTCTTCCTCATTGAGCTGGTATGCACAAAATGCTTCCAAGGAGGGCTTATCGCTGTATATTCCAAATTCACATTAATCACGTGAATTTAGGGTTGAGAGTTACACTAGCAACTTCAGCGAAATCGATCCCTAAAACCATAATTTATCCAACATAATAAATCCGAATTGAAGCAATTACATAATTAGAAAAAATACATATTGCTCATTACAGCGAAAAGACAAGCCAAATTTCTCGATTGCAAATTGCTTCGGAGTTTTCCAACTGCAGCATATAAGTCTGTCTGTGCAAACGGAGATGGAAGAGGGGCCCCACGTACACAAACCCAACTAACCTGCAATCGAGTAAAGATCGGCGTGCTAGAACTAGTCAAAAACCAGGTTATAGATTCAAATTTGGACTCTGGAAGTGGTCAACAACAATTATATTGAGATTTGCATACTTGCACCTGCACAAATTATGGGGAAGAGGGAGTTGTTGATGTTTTCATGCAACCTTTTTTTTTCCTCTTCAAACCTCTCTCATGTAACTCGTTACTAGCAATAAGGGAGCACACTAGTTCGAGGATTGTTGGATAAGTTATAGATCGAAATGGGGGTCTCATCCCCCGTCTTGGCACTCGAAATAAAAAAACATCAAAAATTCCTACAGGTTTCATTTTTTTTAGTAGCTTACAAACATAAATGGGATTACAATTATACCTTTCTTTTGGACAACAACTGAGAATGTTACTATGACAATTTGTTTTCCTCAGAATTTTCAGATGTATGGAGGATGCTATCTATAGATATCTATGCAATGTAATACAAGATATTACTTGAGTTCTTATCTACGAATATCCATACTTCTAGTTTTCATCAGCGGTAAGGAAGGCATATATTTTACCTCCCAGATTTGTGTAGTAGCCTTTTCCAAACAAGCACGTTTATGTCTCAACCCCTTATTGACCATTAATTGGTTGAGTAACGAATTGAAGTTAGAATAACAAAATAGGCTCAAGATAAATTGGATGGCCCAAGAGGCTTGTATGTACGGAGAATCATTTGATTAATAGAATTTCTAATTCCTTGCCCCATGGAGGTTTCCTTACACTTTGTCAAGGTTTTACCACATAAATAAATGTGTTTACCTATTGTGTGTGTTCATTCAGTTTCTCATTCAGTTTAATTTTATTTCCGTTTAAATGAGTTTCTTGGCTCAATATGTCGTATCAAAGCCAGAATCGAACTCCATTGACCCCGGAGAGACATTATGTGCGATTTGAACGAAGTACGATGTGGCAGTTTGGTGGTGAATGGTGCGGTGAGCTGGAGCAGTTGAAGTTGTTATCGAGCTCGCTGGAATCTGCTAGAGAACGTGGAAGCTAGCGTTGCTATCCACCGGAGTAAGGAGGCCGTTGAGGGGACTGTCCACCGTGATAAGAGATTGGTCGGCAGTCAGGCTAATGTGCCCGTGGCTTCGTTTGGGGAAGACTGAGCCATTGCCGTCGAAGGAATTCGAGGAGCTTGCAATACAGCATTCACCAATTGCAATACAGCAATCCCCAAACACCCGTTTGCTTCCTACAAAAGCCGAAGCGACAAGAGGAGGTCTCAGCTCTGGATTTATCGGAATGGTAACGTCAAGTTGATCTAGAGTGCTACCAGTTTAGCCGTAAGCTACCCACGCTGGGCCGAGGAGGTTCATTTTCTGTGCACGGACTGGTTTCTCTTGACTATGAATGCTATGGAGCAAGCTGTGAACCAATTTGAGTACGATATAGGGAGAAGGGCAATCTGCGAAAAGCAGAAAAGCATCTGTCGAAGAAAGGAGGAAGGTCGTCGAAGAAAGGAAACTACGACTCCTTGAAAGGTATTTTTTTTTAAAGGGTTCTGTGACCTTAAAAAAATTCAGGTTCAATTTTTTTCTTTCTTCAAGACAGAATAGATTGCTAAGAGGGAATAAGTTGATAGAAGGTTTTTTTGATTTTCTCTGTCCCTGTGGAAGAAATTGAAGGGATTTAAGGAATTTCTTTTTTTTGTTTCTGTGGAAGAAAGTGTTCAGATTTAGTGTTCAGCTTGTGAAAATTATCAGAAATTTGTTGTCCAGTCTCTGCTAATTTTTTTTGGAGTAAGGTTTGGTTAAGCAGTAACAATTGGGAAACTTCTGAAAAAAGGGAAAGGAAACAATCTTTTTTATAAACCCTAGTAGAAGAAGGAAAATAAAAAACCCTAGCAGAGGAGGGGAAATCTTTTTTATTTAGACCCTAGTTGGAAATTATAGAAAGAAGGGAAAACTAGGAGGAAGAAATGACAAAAATGACAAATGCAAAGTTCGAGGTGGATAAATTCACCAGGAAAAACAATTTTTCTTTGTGGAAACTGAAGGTTAGGGATTTTCTGGTGCAACAAGGGTTGCACAGAGCATTAGATGGGGTAAATAAAAAATTGGCAAGCATGACAAATTCGGACAGGGAGGACTTGGATGCCCAAGCTCTCAGTACCATTCGGTTATGTTTGGTAGATGAAGTTCTCTTCAATATTGTTGGAGAGAGTACAACTGAAGGGTTGTGAAAAAAATTGAAAACTTTGTATATGACAAAATCTTTGACAAATAGAATCTATTTAAAAAGACAATTGTACAGTCTTCAGATGAAGGAGGGTACAAAAATTACAGAACACTTAAATGTTTTTAATACGCTTATTTGCCAGTTGTCAGATATGGAAGTAAAAATGGAGGAAGAAGACAAGGCAATAACCTTGTTGTGTTCCCTACCTGAGTCATTGGATCACTTCGTAACCTTAGTTAGTTTGAGCACTGCCATGGGTGCTCTCTTATCTGAAGAGGTACGAAGGAAATCTAGCATTGAGACATCTGCACCTGAAGCCATGGTAGCTAGAGGTCGGTCAAAGGAAAGGGGGGAGAAAACAAGAGGTTCTTCCAGATCGAAGTCAAAGGGCGGCAAGAAGTGTAAAGCCATGTGCTGGTACTGCAATAAACTCGGACACCTCAAGAAAGATTATTGAAAACGGAAGGAGTCAGAAAACCATAACAAGGAAGCAAAGCAGGTTGATTCAGGTATGGTTGATGAGGTTTTAATTGATGAAGCTCTCCCTATCTGTAATGTCTCTCAAGATGCAGAAAATTGGCTATTAGACTCTGGTGCTTCTCATCATATGAGTCCGCACCGAAGTTGGTTTACTTCATATGAAACTGTAAATGGTAGTTCTGTATTCATGGGAAATAATGCATCTTGTCAGACTGTTAGGTTTGGTAATGTAAAAATTAAAATGTATGATGGTACAATTAAAACATTATATGATGTTAGGCATGTACCTGATCTAAAGAAAAACTTTATTTCCTTGGGAGTTTTGGATTCGAATGGCTATAAATTTACAGGTCATAATGGAGTGCTGAAAGTCTCAAAATGAGCCTTGGTTGTGATGAAGGCTGAAAAGGTCAAAAATCTGTACAGACTCAAAGGAAGCACTCAAGTTAGTGAAGCAACGATCATATCAGAGAAAGCAGAAGAAGGTTCTCGTCTATGGCATCAACGGTTGGGTCACATGAGCGAGAAAGGTCTTCAGGTATTGATGAACTGCAAGTTGCTTCCCGATTTGAAATCCTTGAAGTTGGATTTTTGTAAATATTGCGTGTTTGGTAAACAATGTAAACAAAGGTTCAAGACTGGAAATCATAATAGTAAACATATTTTAGACTACATTAATTTTGATCTGTGGGGACCATCTCCTACTGTGTCTTATGGAGGTGCATTATATTTCTTAACGTTTATTGATGATTTCTCCCGAAAAGTTTGGGTCTATATGTTGATAAAGAAAGCTGATGTATTTAATGTTTTTAAACAATTTAAAACAATGGTGGAAAAGAAACGAAGCAAATCAATTAAATGTTTAAGAACTGACAATGGCAGTGAATTTACTTCTTTAGAATTTGAACAATTTTTTAAGGATGAAGGGATTGTTAGACATAAAACTGTTGTTTATACCCCTCAGCAAAATGGCGTTTCTAAACGGATGACTCAAACTCTTATGGAAAGAGCCAAAAGCATGATCAGTAATGCTAACTTGCAAAAGGAGTTTTGGGTAGAAGCAGTATCCACTGCTTGTTAGTTAGTTAACAGATCACCTTCAGTTGCAATAAACTGTAAAATTTTTGAAGAAGTTTGGTCGGGTCAGTGTTGTGATTATTTGCATTTGAGGATTTTTGGTTTTGATGCCTATGCTCTTATTCCTAAAATTCAACGTTCAAAGTTAGATCCAAAATTGAAATGTTGTGTCTTTGTTGGATATGATTATTCAGTGAAGGGATATATGTTGTGGGATCCTTCTTCACGGAAGATAGTCATTAGTAGAGATGTAACATTTGATGAATCTTCTCTTTTAAAATCAGATGTCGAAAAATTTGAACAGGAACAGGTATTGCCAAGTCACCAGATTCAATTGGAGACTAAACCTTTTCCAGAAAGTCGAAAGGAAGGAGAGAATTCTGATGAAAAAGGTGGAGAAGCAAAGGAAACTATAGAAATTCTATAACCAATTCAGCAACCAGTCACTCTACGAAGGTCTACAAGGGAAAAAAAACACCTAAAAGGTATGAAGATTCTGCTTCATCATTTGCATTGATTAGTGAAGATGGGGAAACTTCTTGTTATCAGGAAGCAGTAGATGATGCAGATAGAAAGATATGGAAAAAGACTATGGAAGAAGAAATGGACTCCTTAGCCAAGAACAATATCTGGGATCTTGTAGAACTTCCTGAAGGGAGAAGTGTTGTTGGGTGCAAATGGGTCTTCAAGTTGAAAAGGAAATTTGATGGAAGTATCGAGAGGTATAAGGCGAGACTGGTTGCAAAAGGGTATTATCAGATTGAAGGTATTGATTTTCATGAGATATTTTCACCAATAGTTAAACATGTTTCTATTCGTATGGTGTTAGCAGTAACTGCTTTACTTGATCTTGAGTAAGAACAATTAGATGTTAAAACAACCTTTGTTCATGGTGATTTGGATGATGAGATATATATGGATCAGCCAGAAGGTTTTGTACAAGGTCGCAACAGAAGATTAGTTTTCAAGTTCAGGAAATCATTGTATGGCCTAAGGCAGTCGCCTAGGCAATGGTACAAGAAGTTTGATTCCTTCATGGTGAGCCAAAATTTTATCAGAAGTGAGTATGATCATTGTGTATAATTCAAAAGTTTCAATGCCATATTCATTATCTTGGGGTTGTATGTTGATGATATGCTTATTACAAGCAAAAGCATGGAAGAAATCAATAGGTTAAAGGCTCAGCTCTCTAGGACATTTGAAATGAAGGATCTTGGAGCGGAAAAACATATCTTGGGCATGGAGATACACAAAGACAAGAAGAATGGTAATCTTTGGTTATCACAACAGAAGTATGTGGAGAAAGTACTTGAAAATTTCGGTATGAACAATGTGAAACCTGCTAATGTTCCATTAGCTTCCCATTTTAAGCTTTCTTCAGGTTTAAGTCCTAGAACTAATGAAGAAAAGAAGTATATGTCTCGTGTACCATATGCAAATGCAGTAGGAAACTTAATGTATGTGATGGTATCTGCAAGACCTGACATTTCACATGCAGTTGGAGTTGTCAACAGGTTCATGGAAAATCCAGGAGAAGAACATTTGAGAGCAGTGAAATGGGTGCCTCGGTATTTGAGAGGCACAAGTGACCATTGCATCAGTTTTGATGATCGTGAAGGTTCAGTCTGCGGATATGTGGATTCTGATTATGCAGGTGATTTGGACAAAAGGAGATCTACTATAGGTTATGTTTTTACTCTTGCAGGTGGAGTAATCAGCTAGATGTCAAAGCTTCAAGAGACAGTTGCTTTTTCCACTACTGAAGCAGAGTATATAGCTGCTTCAGATGTCTGTAAAGAGGCAATCTAGTTAAAATGTCTACTTGATGAGATTGGAAGGATGCAGGAGAAAGTGAGTGTGTTTTGTGACGGTCAAAGTGCTATTCATTTGGCTATAAATCCAGCCTATCACAACAAGACCAAGCACATCGATGTAAGGTATCACTTTGTGAGACATGTAATCGAAGGCAGAAAAGTAGTTATCAAGAAGGTCCGCACATAGGAAAATCATGCAGGTATATTCACGAAGCCAGTTACAGTAGAGAAGCTGAGATGGTGTCTTGCCTCTCTCGGCTTGCAGAAAAGATGATGAATGGGCATGGGCAAGGGATTAGGAAAATTGTTGTCAAGGTGGAGTTTGTTAAAAGTATGACAACAAATTGTAAATAATGTAATTTTGGGAAAATTACTTATTGACCGTTAATTGGTTGAGTAACGAATTGAAGTTAGAATAACGAAATAGGCTCAAGATAAATTGGATGGCCTTAGAGGCTTGTATGTACGGAGAATCATTTGATTAATAGAATTTCCAATCCCTTGCCCCGTGGAGGTTTCCTTGACACCCTGTCAAGGTTTTACCACATAAATAAATGTGTTTACCTGTTGTGTGTGTTCATTCAGTTTCTCATTCAGTTTAATTTCTTTTCCGTTTAAACGAGTTTCTTGGTTCAATACTAGACGGGTAAAAAAGGGTGCCATTGATGTGGCCGAGCTATACAATAGCCTTGTCTCCTCCTGACCATAGTGTGATGCCTAGCCTTTCTTTTTATCTTTCTAGAAGACAGGCATCTCCTTGAAGATCATCCTCTTTACTTGGATATCGTGGAACTAAGAGGGGTTTTCACGAGATCTGCCTTTTTTGCAAGCAGGAAGCTAAATCAGTTACCCATCTCATGTAACTCGTTACTAGCAATAAGGGAGCACACTAGTGCGAGGATTATTGGATAAGTTATAGATTGAAATGGGGGTGTTACACAGTAATTTTTCACCGTCCCTACCATTCCCCGTCCCGCACAATGGAGGACCCATTTCGTAACCTGTGAACATTGTCATGCCTTGAAAACATCATCAATGCATTCCTCTAAGCATGAGCATCAATTGCCCTAAAGACATCTCCTTGCAAAAATCATGAAAAACACCTCCTTTTGCATTGGCGTGGGCATACAGTTCAGCACTCGTGCCAATGGGGGAAATCCTGCAAAGAGGCCGCACCAAGTGGCGCTCTGTCACAGAGCAGTAGTCGCGCCAACCAATTTAAGGAGGAAGTGGAATAAGACACAGCAGGTTTCACCAAACTCAAACCACGGCTCATCTGAGCAGAGTATTGAATGAAGCTCTATAGCAGGTTTGTTTTATGTTTTCAACTCATAACCTCTGTTTATAGCTGACCCACTGAGTATAGAAGGATCCAACTCCTCCTTCATCATGTTCTTCATCTATACTGTTACTTAGTGTCTAAGTTGAATCTCATTCTGGGTATTTCAAAATATCTTCTTCTCCAAAACACTTAAGTAGTGAGACTATCATTTGAGACTGTGAGAAGCCTTCTGCTGATTTTGTTAATGGATGACCTGCAGAGAACTATCCATATATGAACACAACGTCAGAACATTGGTTGTAATATTTCTTCGATTTTTATTTAATGAATGATTATGATTATGGTTCCACTCTATTTTCGATTATGTTAATATGAGTAATATCCTTTCTGACTGATATTTAGTTACGTATGCCGGATTTTATGCTTGTATCTGTTTGTTTCTTGCATGTGCAGGTGTCCATCCGCGGAGATCGTGGAGGATCGTGATCTGCCGAGGCGGAGGAACGGGAACGCTCTCTTCTTCGGATCATAGCATTGGATTCCAGGTAGGCTTCCATCTTTAGTCTTTTCATTCGTAACTAGGAACTTGCGTCGTAACATTTTTGATTGTTGCTAGACCCCTGCTGGGCTAGTAGGGATCGCCTCTGTCTGCAGAGGGGATTTACCTCCTCAACAATTTGGCGACTCCACTGGGGACCGTCCAGATTTCATTGTCTCGTTTGGATTGTCTCGTTTGATTGTTTTATGATTTTCCTTGCTTGATGAGCCTTTTGGGTTGGGTTCTTTTGGCTGTTTTTTGCTTCTTGGTTTGCTTAGTTTACGTTGATCTGTTTCTGGAGTAGTTCTTTTTTAATTTTGGCTGAGAAACTCGACTGGCGCGGTTTTTAGCCCGACAGTCGCACCAATTGGCGCATGTTGCTTTTGTTTAGCCCGCGCCAATTGCTTTCTGGCGCCAGTTGTAGCCTTACAGTCGCGCCACTCCTGTAGGGTTTTTGAGTCTGCTTAGTTTTGAGCTCTCTGGATCTGGTCAGTGTTTTTCTTCTTGATTTTCCGACTACCTGAGTGTGTTGGAGTCCTGTTTGACTGGAAATTCACCTCTGTCCTTTGGTTGTTTGCTTTTATCTATCGATTTCACGTTTTAAGCCCTAGGGCATCTAGTGGCTTAGTGTATCGAGCCCTCCTTGGGAATTTTGGTGTTTCGTTTGTCCTGTCAACTTTCTGATTGCTCCTTCACATCCTCTTCATAGTTGTTCACTGTTTTGTCACGATTTTTGGGTGTTTGTTCATTCCTTCATTCAAATTTCGTTTGGTCTTGCTTTGGGCCTAGATCACACGGTCCATTGGAGCCTTTGAGTCTTTTTCTTGATTTTGAGAGACTTTGGTCGATTTGGGATCTGATTGCTTGTGTCATTGAGTGACATTTGTTTGTTTTGCTCTCTCAATATCGTTTCTCAAGTTGCTCCATTTGTTTTCAGTTTGTTTAGTGCACTTAGCCATCAAATGTTGAAAATTTAAAAAAAAAAAATCTCTTTTGCTTTTTGTTAATTAGTGCAAATTGTAATCTTTTCAATTTTGCTAGTGATTAGTGATTTGAATGAAAAGTTTTCAATTTCATTAGTTGCATTAGAGATCTCATTGTTTGTCTTCCGATCATTTCATTTGTGTAAAAGCTCTCAACTCTTCTGTAACTAGTTTTCATCGAACGAAATGTTGGACTGTGGCATGTAGCTTTGCATTTAAGAGTCTTTTAAGACATTACATACGATAGGGCCTGAAAATTGAAACTTAATTGAAGATCAACTGTAAAATTTATTCAATTAACCTAAGGCAGCATTGGAATTTAACGAAACATATTTAGAAGGTCTAGGCTAGAGACGTGTTCCGGCGTCTTTAAACCTAGCAGCTGTCGCTCGCCTTTTGGCTTTAGACAGCGCTAGTACGGACTTGTGCTCCCCGTACCGTCGCGTATATAAAGGGAGACCTCTCTAGGTTTTCAATCCTTTATCCACAGGAAGCCGAGTCTGCCGCCCTATACCCATGATACACCGAACACAGCATTCGGGGAGACTACCTGCACGTACGGAAAGTCCTTGGTCGATTTCTGTTTCATTATTGAAACCAAGGTGTATATTGCAGTTCACGGATATTTGGTACACCCTTTGTGCCTAGTATTTCCCGAGCAGTCATTTGGTCTTTTCTGACTCCCTAAACTTGAAAAGACCGTCAAGCGCTTGTCCTTTCACGCTTGTGTCAAATCTGAAAGAGATAGAGTCACCTTTTTATCGTTTCTCGACTCTTAAAACATGAAACGGTAGAATTTCTTACTTTCCAATGTGGTAAAAATTAATCGCCCACGATTACACGCCCGCTTAGATATTTCTTGTTGACCGTTTGATCGTGTGTCTTAACTCGTTTTCAGCCCATGTGTGTGTTTGCTTCTTTTTCTCTGGTCTTTTGCCACAGTGGCGGAACCTTTAGTTTCATCTACTGGTAGTCCTTACACGGATGATTCTTCAGAGGCTTCCCAATCCTCTGTCGAACCACAGCAGCCTATTGTTTCCGAGTTTCCTGGCGGGGGACCGGTTCTCGCTGAGAAACCCTTTGGAGGACCAGTTGAGTTCAATTGGCCCTTTTCGGACCCTGTGTCTGAATTGAGATTAGGAGCTGATTTCCTTTCTCTTACATCGGGTTCGCCTTTTGTTGCTACTGTATTTCCTCCTAGTCCTCGCCATCTCTTGCGAGATTTAACGGCAGGAACAACCATGAGTGATTCTAGTGAGGAAATTCCGACATCTGGTAAAGACTATCAGCTCTTCCCGCGTAGATTGTTTGAGGGAGACAACTCTGAGCTGGCTACCATGTCGACAGCCAATCCTTCTTTACCACAGGGATACAGATCTCTGGGTCAGATCATTTCAGCTGCAGCCTCTATGGGAATATCGTCTCCTGCTTCGAGGCCAGCTGCTACTACACCCGGGGTGTCTCCTCAGATGCCCGTCACTTCTGTTCCCGTCCGGCCCACTGTCTGTGTGGCCGCCTCTTCTCCTGTTGTCTCAGATACTAGGGCTGGGCCAACTCCTGAAGATGTTTATCTAGCCACTGCTATACCGGAGAATATCTCTCCGGAGGAGTATCGGTTGTCTTTGCAACAGCCGAACCCTGAGGTTGGACCGTCCTCCCAAGACCCTTACCGATCTTACTTTTCGCACTATGCACAGGATGGTACTCCCGTGTATGCTTTCCCAGGTCAGTATGACGAGCACAGGGAGATTTTGCGTCTACCCACTCCTGAGGCGTATCTTTATGCTCAAGGTTTACTGTACAACCAGGCTTACAACCTGCAAGGACAGCCTTTCCAAGGCCAACCTACGGGCCAACCTGGCTATTTCTATGATCCACAGGGGCAGCCCATTCAAGGCTATCCTGTTGGCCAACAAGGGCCATCGTATGGTCCGCAAGGACAATATTATAGCCCTTCTGGTCAACCTACTCAGCCTCAGCCGGGGTATCAACCGGGACTGGTCTATGGTCCTGGGGGGAAAATCCAGCCTTCTTTACCGATGCAACCGCAGTATCCTATTGTTTCTAACGTTGCATATCAGCCAGGACCATCCTATGGTTTTGCTTCAGGTCAAACCGGTTTCTAGCAAGCACCTGGTCCTGTTCCACCACCGGGTCAACCGGCTCATCCGGTACAACCCGGTGTCCCGCCTCCAGGCCAACCGGCCCATCATGTACAACCTGGGGCTCACTTGCAACCAGGTCAACCTGCGCAACCGGCGCCGCCTGTCTATCCGGGTCAACCTGTTCATTCAGGACAGCCCTCTCAGTCGGGTCAACCTATTCATTCAGGGCAGCCCACCCATTCCATTAACCCTGCCCAGCAGCCGGTTCATTCAATGCCGCAGCCAAATCAACAACTGCGCCCTACGTATCAGGCTCCGCAGGGTTCCACTTTTCAGCAGCCTACTCATCCTCAGGGTGGTTATTATTCTCATGGTCAGTCTCATCCGAACTATAACCACCCCAGAGGCTCTCAGTATTATCCTCCTCCGCCCGGTTTTACCTACGCTTAGCAGCCGAATCCTAACGCTGCTTATACGGGGCCGACGCCTAATCAGGGTCCGTACCCTGGTTATCAAGCCCCACACTATGGTTACCAGCATCCAAATCAGTCTGGTTATACGACCTATGCCCCCTACGGTCAGAATCCTGCGGGACAGAACCCGTGGGGGCAAGGGTATTCACAACCATCGTGGAGTATGGGTACCGGACCTCATCCTGGGCCCGGCATGGCAGTTAATCCTCCATTGCCGTTCCTGGCTACCTTGGAACTGCCGGATGTTTCAAAGTTGACCAATGATCCGATTTTACATAATCCGTATTGGCCTCTGGTTCCCACCAAGATACCAGGTGATTGCCCCAAGTTTGAGGGAAAAGCTAGAGAAGACCCCCAAGCGCATGTAATGACGTATCACCTCTGGTGTTCGTCTAACTCTTGGGTCGACGATTCTATCCGTTTGCATCTCTTCCAGCGTAATTTAACTGGGGCTGCTGCTAAGTGGTACATAGAATTATCCCGTGGCATTTTCCAAGATTTCAACTCTTTAGCCATGGCTTTCCTCACGCATTTCCAGTTACCGGTCCGGTATGAGGCCGGGACGCACCTCCTGACTTCCCTGAAGCAGGACAAAGCCACTCACATCTCAGATCACATTCATGAGTGGCGGCGCCGTCGTAGACTGATCAAGTTTCACATACCTGATCAGATATTGACTCACTGGTTCACCACCTCCTTTGTGAATAAAATCGCTCAGGATATTGCGATGGGAGCGTGTGTGACAGAGGAGCAAGCCATCGCGCGTGCCCAGTACCTGGATCTTGTCTATTCTCAGTCTGGCACGCTTTATGACATCTTGACTGATGCCCCACGGCCCGGAACCTCTAAGGCTCCGCCTACCCCTGCGGTGGATGGTGTCATTGGCTCCGTCTCTCAAAATTGGAAGAAGTCTTCGAATGGGAAGCAGAAGGCTAATTCTTCCAACAATACCTCTGCTAATCCCGCCTCATTCGATTCTGGTAAAACCGCAGAGGTGAATTCCGTTCAGGCCAATCCTGCGGACAAATCCTCCAAGGGGAAAAAGAAGGGCAAAGGCAAATCTAAATCTGATGCCCCGAAACCAGAATCTAAAACTCGAACTGAGGATGGCTCCCAGCGTAAACCAAAGTTCCCTTGCCTCATCTGTGAAGGGGACCATTATACTAAGGATTTTCCACGACGATCCGAGGTTAGTCAACTTCTTAAAGGCCCTAAAGCGACTCCGGCTATTTTAAAAGAGCCATTTCCATCTCAACAGACCCAGATGGTCGAACAGGCGTCACCATCTGCACCGTTTGGGTCTCAGGTTTTCATGGTGAAGAGTGTTGCACCTATCTCTGTTGCTACGCGGTCGAAGGATTACAGCGAACCGCGGCAGGCACCCGGGAAGGCAGTTGCGGATGGGCTGCCTCCCCCACCTGTCTCTGGTCCATTGGAAATCGAGAAGCTGACTCTCGAACCCGTTGTGAAGCCACCTCCCAAGGGTGTTCTTCGAAGATCTTCTTATAATCCAAACGCTCGTGCTGCTCAACATTACAGTATTGTTGAGGATCTGGCACAGGCGCCATGTGTTATTTCTGCACTTGAGGTTCTTCAAAGTTGTCCTTCACAACGGAAGGCTTTACTGTCTGCAATCGGTGGCATTAATCCCGCTGACTCGAGCCTTCTCACCTTTGATCTGGAGAATTTCACTCCCTGGCTTCCGCATCAAATCGCTTTGGTCATTCAAGTCGGGATTAACGGTCTGAACATTCATAGGGCCATCGTGGATGAGGGTGCATCTACCTGCGTTATGTCCTTCACTTGCTGGAAGGCCATCGGCTCTCCGGCTTTGTCATCATCTCCTAATGCCCTTGAGGCATTTGATGGTTGGGAATCTAAACCCCTGGGCGTTCTCGAGAGTCTCGTGATCACATTACAGGGAAAAATTGTCAACGTAGAATTGGAAGTGGTTGACGCTAAACTCAACTACAATATACTTCTAGGCCGCAGCTGGACCCATGCCATGCTCTGCGTGCCGTCTACCATCTTTCGATTCATTAAGTTCCCTCACAAGGGCAAGATTGTCACGGTGGATCAGTTGTCATTTTTCACCTCTAACTCTGAGAACAACGTGCCATACGTGGATCAAATTCCGAATCCCGCAGACAGTGTAGGACCTGGTCTCTTCAAAGACCCAGTCCTCATGGGTATCTTCCCTACACCACCACCAAATACCGCTCAAGTCAACATGTTGTCCAGGTCTGATGACCCCTGGCTCATTCCTACACCTGAGCAGGTATATGAGTTTGGAGAATCCATGCCTTTAACGCCAGTAGAGATCAGCTACTGTGAGATTGTTGCAGCATCGGACCCTCCACCTCCTCAGCATGCTCCGTTGAGCATGGCTCTCGACGTCTACTCGCAATCCCCCTGGCTTGGTCAGGCTGATTCACCTGATCCTCTCAGAGAGACTTTTCCTTTAGATGAGGCTATCATTGAAACTATGTCTCTTGAGGAACTGCCTTGGAGCGATGGACATCATCGCTCCTCGTTTATGCCTAGCTTGGGGGCAATGACTGATTGTTTGGAGCGTTATGCTACTCAGGTTCCTTCCCCTCCTCTTCAAACACCCATCTTGACGCATGAGGTTTTTTCGGAGGGTAACCTGGGTAACATTACTCAAACTATTCCAATCAACATCTCCGTTAAACCGGGGATTGTTGAGAATATTCATGTGGGTGTGACTTGTTCTCCCGATGAGATTCAAGTCTATACTGAGCTTTTCAAAGAATTCAGAGATGTTTCGCATGGTCTTACGAGGAAATGCCGGGAATCGATCCTAGTATTGTTGTGCACGAGATTCCAACCTATCCAGGTGCGAAACAAGTGTGCCAACACTTACGTCCCATGCATCCTCGGAAAGCCACCGCCATCAAGGCAGAAGTTGAAAAACTTCTGAACTTTGGTTTTATTTATCCCATCCCCCTTACAGAATGGGTGTCTAACATTGTCCCCGTCGATAAAAAAACAGGGTACAATTCGAGTCTGTGTGGATTATCGCGACATCAATCGTGCCTGTCCAAAGGATAATTATCCCACTCCGTTTATCGATCAGATCATCGACAAATGTGCTGGGAGTGAGATCTATTCCTTAATGGACGGTTTCTCAGGATATAACCAAATCAATATTGCGCCTGAGGATCAACACAAGACCACATTCATCTGTCCGTGGGGCACTTTCGCATATAAAAAACTCTCGTTTGGCTTAAAGAACGCTGGAGCTACCTTTCAGCGTGCGATGTCCTACGCTTTTCATGACATTCGCCATATCGTTCAGCCTTATCTGGACGACTTGCCAGCCCATTCGGGTAAGCGAGACGACCATCCTGAGCATCTCCGCCAGATCTTTCTTCGTTGCAGACGCTACAATATCAGGCTCAATCCTCATAAATGCGTCTTCTGCGTTGATTCTAGCCGTCTTTTAGGATTCATTGTCTCGAAAGACAGAATTCGCCTTGACCCTTTAAAGGTCGAGGCCATCGTAAATCTCCCATCACCATCCTCCCTGTATCAGTTACAGAGTCTGCAAGGGAAAGTGAATTTTCTTCGGCGCTTTATCCCGAATTATGCCAAGGTGGCCAAAGGATTCACTTGTTTGTTAAAGCAGAACGTTCCCTTTCACTGGGACGAAATTGCTCAAGAATCCTTTGAGAAGCTGAAGACGTTGCTAGTCAATGCTCCGTTGCTTCGTCCTTCGGACTACCACCACGACTTCACTTTATATATAGCCGCCGCATTTAGCACCATAGCCATGGTCTTGGTGCAGGATGACGATCACGGTGATGAACATGTCGTTTATTACTCGTCATTTAACCTTCGACCCAAACGCAGTATAAGCATGCGCAGAAGTTGGCATTAGCAGCAGTACATGTTGTGCAGTGCTTTCACCATTACATCCTTTTGCGTATGATAACAGTGGTTTCAGACTGCAACCTTATGACGTATATTCTCTCTAGACAATTACTGGGGGGCAAGTACTCCAAATGGATTGTGATCCTGCAGGAGTTTGACTTAGAGTTCACTACCGCTAAGTCAACTAAATCACCGGGTCTTCGCGGATTTGATATGTTCTCTCCTACGTACCGTTCCCTCACACCGAAGACCATATACCGTACAAAAACGCTTTTTGAACAATGGGGTGATTGTGATCCTTGCTTTTTGGGATACAATAGTGCATTTTTCGTACCGATATTTTATCGAGTTGGATAAAGCCGCCGCTCGTCGGATTCGGCACCGGCCCAACCCTACCGTATAAAGATACCCATCGCATTGGAGACTCCGTGTTCGGCGATGCCTCCTCACTCTTGGAAGAGGTCGAAAGGTCCTCGAATGATCGCCATGCTGGCGCCTGCAGGATATAAGGCCGGCATGCCATCGCTCGCAAGACTCGCGAGCAAAGTTATTTTCCGTTCATATTCAAGGATTGTATCACTACAGTCCGTAAATGTCATCCATGCCAGATTTTTCAGCGCAAGATGCGCGCGCCGCCTTTGCCATTGCATCCCATTATTACCGTCGGCCCTTTTGCGAAATGGGGCGTGGATTTTAGGACGTGTAACCCTCACTCGGCCGGGGGGCATGCGTATATCATTGTCGCCGTCGACTACTTCACTAAGTGGGCCGAGGCGATGCCTACACTAGCTGCTGACGGGAAAATGGCTGCTCAATTTATATTCAACCACGTTATTGCACGGTTCGACGTCCCTCAAGCCATCGTCACTGATCACGGTACTCATTTCCGCGGTTACATGATGGCGGAGTTGACTTCAACGTTGGGCTTGCGTCACGACAGCTCAACACCATACTACCCTCAAGCGAATGGTCAGGTTGAAGCGGTGAACAAGGTCTTGGTCACTATGCTTCAGCGAACAGTTGGGATTCATAAATCCAATTGGCATCTCCAACTGTTCTCAGCTCTCTGGGCATACCGAACATCTGCTAAGAGTGCAACCGGATTCACACCATTCCAATTGGTGTACGGTCTGGAAGCTACTCTGCCGGTTGAATGCGAGATTCCTTCGCTAAAATTAGTTGTGGAGCTCTTACCGGATACTTCTGCTGAGGAAGAACGTCTTCTGTATCTCGAACGATTGGATGAAACCCGTCGTCTAGCTGCTTTGATCATCGAAGCACAAAAGAAGAGGGTCAAAACTCATTTTGATCAATCTGTTTCTCCCCGTTCTTTTATTGAAGGAGACCTCGTCCTCCTGTACGATCAGGCGCATGATAAGCTTGGAGCCGGTAAGCTCCAGCCTATGTGGCACGGGCCCTATATAGTAAAGCGCATTTTGAAAAATGGGGCCTACGAGCTTATAGATTATGAAGGAGTACCGCTGGCGCAGCCCAGAAATGGGCTGTACCTTAAAATGTACTATGCCTGAATTGATTTCTTGGTGTGGTGTGTGTACATAGGTGTGTGATTTTCATTTGCGTGCATGTATTGTGTGGTGTGCTTTGTAAACATCTTTCTGCTGATCGGGTCTTCCTGGTTGTGCGTATGTCTATTCATCCATTTGTTACCTTCAGGATGGTGCCTCCCGCAAGACCAAGAATCGTCTCTGCCACTGCACCTATGATCCCACCGGTGAGTTGATCGACTCGTAAGGAGTGGTGTTCAGGACGTACCGTCGAACAACATCGCGGGAATATAGTGCTTAAGCGAATTATTAATCGTAAGGCAGTAAAACCTTGGTATCCGTGAATTGTCGGTATCTAGATTCACAGCTTGTAGTGTTGCAGCTGAACGGGCACTATTCGGTAAGAAACCCGTCCATTTTACGATTGTATTTGTGTATTCGATTACTGGAAAGGAATTTTGAATATATTACATATCATCATATACCCATGCATTTGAATACATTAATAGATGTAGTAGCAAATTTGGTGTTAGATAGACATTTGCGCAATTTATAAATCATCATCACATGTAAAGAAGACTCATCCAGAAATAGATATGCATATATATAGATATCGGAATGTTTACATAGAAGTGTGTCACATAAAACTCAAAAAATATACATAAGTGTCTTAATACATCCTGAGACACTGTGTCTCTCAAAAAATAGGTGGTATAAATCTCAAGGACTAATCCGCATGGTGCTCATGATAGCATGTGACCCACGCACCAAGCATCTCGGATTCAGTGGATACGATTCTTAACTCCCACCGTGTGGCGCCCGGTATGCCATTAAAGTACGTCTCGGCCAAACAGCATAGTTCCGGGATCTCATGGCAATGCCCTTGAGACTCGGATCAAATCCTCTTTGGTGTGCCTCCCCCGAGGACTGTGGCCAGTTGTGTCTCCGTGAGATTGGGAGAGACATCCCCCACCGGTCTCTCGTGTCCTATATCCTAGATGCACATATAAAATGTGTTAGGACGATTGTGTATTAACAAAAAAATCGTAAAACATAAAAATCAAAATATGAGGTTCTACTTCCTGGAATCCTCGTCTCACCATTCTTCGGCAAAGTGAGATCCGGGTCTCCGTTTAAAGCCGCTCTCACATAGCCGCTCACTATAACCGCTGGCGCCGTAACCACCCAAAGAACTCGCCTGGTGACATCTCGTTGGTCGGCCGGCCACCTCTCGGGGCATTACTGCCGCCAGCGGTAGCCATTTCTGGCTCTCGTGGCATTTGACCGAGCATCGCAGCCCCTTGGCCCTGGAAGATTGGTAAGCGTTCCAGAATGAACGATACCAGGATGGAACTGTAACCAAACTGTTTCAGTTTTCCCTGTTTGCATTTTGTAAGCTGCCTTTTCATATTAATTGTCACTGTTGTTGCCTAGTCAAACAGTAGGGGACCCATGGATTCTGAGGCCAACAGGAGTTGGGCCTTTGTGGCCTCGTGCAGTGCCTGCGACCCTGCAACCCGCGTGATGGTGTGTAGGACGACTCTCAGTGCGAGATCAGGGATGGTGTGAATATCCACCTTCTTGCTTCCTGATCCCATTTGTGCTCCTCGGCACACTCGCGCCATCACTTCTTCCATATTTTCCCTAGATGGTCTGCTTCCAGTCAATACAGGGATTGGACCTCTGCGGGACAATCCGGTGATAAAATAAACATTAGAAACCTCCAGCTCTAATACCTGATCTCGTAACCTGAACACATGTTCAGGTTCATCCCAGATACTGACCAAATACTGGAGGAGCTCGGGCTGAGCTCGTAGACAGGGTGTGAGGAAGAACTTTTTCAACCCACAGTTTCTAAGGGCGTTCATGCAAGCTTCGCTTTGGAGGGCCTGTTCATCCTCTTCTCCATGCTCTCGTTCTTTCCATTCAATCGCCATTTTGCTTGATTATCTGCATTCATATGGTCAAAAACCCTTAGTTAGATCTCTGATGAGCCTCAAATTCCATGCAATTTGGTCTAAATATCGATTTTTTAGGCGGATTTTTAGGTTTGGCCACTAGCACGGCTATTTTGTGAACAGTCGCGCCACGTGGCGCGAGCCCTTTGCATAAAAGAGCTCATTGGCGCGGGTCTGTGCCCGATACCTGCGCCAATGAGCCCGGCCCTAAATTTTCAAATGTGGCCTTAGAGGACTAATTTACAGGGTAAAACTATCAAAAAATGAATTAAAATGTAGAGCAAGGGAGCGCCTCTTACCTATAGCAGACGAGAAACTGAATGGTCAGCCGGATTTGTCGCAATCGCCGTCAGAAGTTTCTGCTCCAAATGGACCACTGTTGCTTTTTACCAAGGTAAATAGTAAATGTAATTTTATTTTTACCATTTTGACATATTTATAGTTTTTTCGACGTTAAATGGGTTTTAAAAGTTATTTTTTATCAAATATTTGAATATGTTATGTCGAAAATGGGTTTTACGCTTGCTTGGTATGTGCAACAGTAGGTTTTTGCGACTTTCAACGATGGAAACGAGTTGTATTTTATACTTTTTCGGACTCGGTAAATACACGAAAAAGTCACTCTGGAGTCATCTTTCAGCTCTTTTCTGACTCTCTAAACATGAAAAGATTGTCGAGACCCTTGTCATTTCGATCTCGTTAAAATGGACACGAATCTACATCTACCCAGTATAAGTTTAACCCTTTTTCGGGCTGGGATGGATTGATTACGAAAAAGGAATACCCTAGCCTATCGCGACTAGGAGGTTTTCTCAGATATTGTTTTCTACCTTTTCGGGTCTGAAAAAATATTTACGAAAAGGGACCGTTGGAGTTTACTTTTCCACTGTCTTTTCAAACTCTCTAAATATGAAAATACGCCGAGTTCTTCCTTTGTCAGACTCGTTAAACTCTGATGACATCGGATCCAGTCACAATGACGCTACTCGAGTCTCTCCTTCCTAGGGCTCATTAAACGTACTAGGATGGACTTATATCACAAGCATATGCTATCCCATTCAAGCTTGTTATAAAAAATAATTGGGGTATTCGCCAGAAATGGTGGGGAAAAAATGGAACCAGCATCATTGTTGTGTCGGTAGTATGTCGCTCTTGAACATGGCACTTGTCTGCATTCATGTCGGGTTGGGGACATCTCATCTCATCTTTCACTTGCCTCCATGGGTTTGGGTGATCCCTTTTGACCTCTCATCTTCTCTTTGCCTCGTCACTATGACCTCTGATCTTTTGATGTCAAATACTGCCAAATCCACTGTCGTGCCGCCAATATGTTCAAGAGAAGTTGACCTCTGCAAATATCAACCTTCCTCTGATTCTCATGCGATCTTGATTCACAACAAAACATCATGTTTCTCTGTCTCGTGTCGATGATGTGGAAAACATTATGGCCCACCTTCGATCAAGATCACTTCCTATCGACTTCAGCTCATTTTCCGGGAATTTCGTCTAGAGACTCCTTCATGGTACCTTGGAGCCTGCATGCCTCAATGGCAGGTTCGTTGCATTCGACGTGAGGTTTTCATCATTGGCCTCCGATCGAGTGATTCTGCAGGTGTTCGACACCAAATCATTCATTCACACGCCGTAGATTTTACCTGTAGTACCTTGAGGACCATTGTCATTATTGGTGGTTTCTCTCGCGTCTGTTAACAGCTTTCATCATTGGCCGGTAAACAGATGATGTTCATGCATGTTCGACTTCAGCTCACGTATTCGCATGCTTGAACTTGTACTTTGTTTGGGTCGAGATGGAGCGCAAGACCCTGGATTGTGTCTGTTGTAATCCAGGCTGTGATTGTGGATTATTATCATTATGTACATGACTCACTGATTGGATGGCTGCGACCATACCTGAGTCTATTTGTTTGATCTTAGTCGGATGGCTACGCCCATACCCTGGATCCGGATTATAGCATACTCTGTTCGGATGGCTGCGTCCATACCATATATATACATCATGTACTTGAGATATCAGTTGTATCTTTCTGCGCAGGTTTTCCGACGGCGGGGCTTCAGTTGAACATGTTCTCGTAAAGCATTTCACCCCTCTCTCTCTCGAGGCCTCATGCTTTAGGGGGCATACATTTACCTGATAATTTGTCACGATCCCTACCATTCCCCGTCCAGCCTGATGGAGGACCCATTTTGTGACCTGTAAACATTTTCATGCCTTGAAAACATCATCAATGCATTCCTCTAAGCATGAGCTTCAATTTCCCTAAAGACATCTCCTTGCAAAAAATCATAAAAACATCTCCTTTTGCATTGGCGTGGGCAGACAGTTCACCACTCGTGCCAATGGGGAAAATCCTACAAAGAGGCTGCGCCAAATGGCGCTCTGTCCCAGAGAAGTAGTCACGCCAGCCAATTTAAGGAGTGTTTTTTAAATAAAGATGGCGGAAGTTGTGTTTCAACAAACTCAGAAACCATTTCCTATATTGAGTTGGGAGGTTTGGCTACAGGAGTTCTATGGAAGGGAAGTGGTTTTGCCACCTCCCATGGAACCTTCCTTTTTGATAGGGCCAATCCCACCATAATAGGGATCCCAACTCCCTCCTTTCCCATCTATAATTCACACTCCAATTCCATAGCAAACTAGTCTTGAAGTGCCTAAGCTTTGAATCCCCATATTCCCAAGAGCCTTTGTCTTGTAAGAGCCCTCTTTCTTCCCTAAAGGCCGACTCAAGTAAGGAGACTATCGTCGAGAGACTCGGGAGAGGTTTTCCCTTTCCACAGCCAGCCACAGGAACGTGGATATTTGGGGCCATCCGAAGGAGACCACGACGTCAGAACTTGGGTTGTAATCTTTTTCGATTGATATTTAATGAATGATTATGATTATGGTCCACTCTATTTTCAATGATGTTAATATGAGTAATATCCTTTCTGACTGATATTGAGTTACGTATGCCGGATTTTATGCTTGTATCTATTTGTTTCTTGCATGTGCAGGTGTCCATCCACAGAGATCGTGGAGGATTGTGATCTGCCGAAGCTGAGGAACGTGAACGCTCTCTTCTTCAGATCATAGCATTGGATTCCAGGTAGGCTTCCATCTTTAGTCTTTTCATTCGTAACTAGGAACTTGCGTCGTAACATTTTTGATTGTTGCTAGACCCCTGCTGGGCTAGTAGGGATCGCCTCTGTCCGCAGAGGGGATTTACCTCCTCAACAAGGGGTCTCATCCCCTGTCTTGGCACTCAAAATAAAAACGATCAAAATTTCTTACAGGTTTCATTTTTTTTTTTGTAGTAGCTTACAAACATAAATGGAGCTAAAATTTTCATTGAATGTTACTATGACAGTTTGTTTTCCTTAGAGTTTTCCGATGTATGGAGGATGGTCTCTATAGATATTCGTAGATTTTACCTGAGTTCTTATCTACGAATATCCATAGTTCTAGTTTGCATAAGCGGTAAGGAAGGCATATATTTTACCTCCCAGATTCCTGGAGCGGCCTCTTCCAGTAGCTTTGTTAGCAACAATTTTAATTTGAGCACTTAAACTACAAAATGGATAAAACACTCCTGCAATTGTGATTTAACATAAGAGGAGTGCATTCTTGAGGGAGACCACATATAGTTCCATGCATATGCTTGGTGGAAGAAATATCTTAGGATGAGGGTGTGCTTCTCTATTTCTTGTCTTATATCTGTTTTGAAATAACTTACCTACACAAGATCTTATATAATTCGACATACTTCTCACCATACTTCAATTGTTGATGGAGGATTCAATGGTGTTTGAAAAATCTTAGTCTATTTTTTCCTATTTATGCCTTAGGATCTTGCAGTGGAGTGAGTCCCAGATCAGAGGAATGAATTTCTCTGTTCAAAAGTTTAATGGGTGACGTTATATCCGAAGGGAAGGTGAAGATATACTATTGGAGAGAATTATGCATGTATGTTTTGGGAGTGAATTTACAATAGTCAAATTTGAAGGAAAACAAGTTCAATATTAAAATATCATAGATTATATTGTAACTATTCAATGAAATGTTTGTATGGAAAATGTTTGATGTAATGTCCTTATGAAGAATTAGTGCATTCTTGCATATTTTCTTGCTTTGGTATGTGGGAAGATGGGTTTTGAAGAGTGCCTAGAAAATTTTAAGAACCTTCTTGATGAACTAGAGAAAATATGGAGTCCTTTAGGCAGCAAGATCTGCTTGGAACAAAGAAAATGTCAGAGTAGTATACCCTTCTCGAAAAAATTCCATGTTATTCTCCAATAGAATCACCCATGGGAGATGAAGGAAGGAAATGGAAGAGGGACTAAGCTCTTCACACTTGGATCTGAGTTGCAACAAACAAAGTCAATAATTTTCCTTCATAAGTTGGAGAAATTAGACACATATCTATCCAAGGTGGGGCCATCGGAATGGAAGAAACTCAATTGGGCTCTCAAGCCATCCATGCGTGCTCTAATACAATCCAAATTCAGGGAGAATCCTTATGAAGAGGTCAGGCTCACAGTTGCCTCATGTCTCAGTAAGATCATAGCTATTACATCACCACTACCACCTTAAAATAACAATATCGTGACGAAAATATTGTGACTGATGGTACAAACCCTTAAGGAGTTGGAAAACATCATGCTTCTTACCTTTGAGAAGAGGCGTAAAATTTTAAAACTCATGAAAGAGTTCGTCTTTTGCACATTCATGTTTAATCTGGAATGTGACTATTTAATTTTTCAAATGCTCCAATGCTTTTTCACCAGCATTGCAACAACTCATCCAAAGGGTGTCAAAATAAGCATGCAAAATATTGTGTGGATATTCTTAGGTGGAGATGCTAACATCTGAAAAACACTAAGATCTAAATAATTGACCATTTGGAGAAAGAAACTAATTGTATCATCAGTTTCCTATGATCTAGTTGATAAATTGATCATGAAAAACATAAAATTTCTTCGAAGGGAGCTAAGCAAGAAGGAGCTAACGAGGATTGATGGAGCAAGCAAGAATAAAGGGAGTAAAACCAATAGCAAGAATGAGCTAAGAAGGAAAGGAATATGCTTTATTTGCAAGGGATCTTGGGCAACTAACCATTCATGCCCAGTAATAGGAAGGTAGAAATAGGGGCAGAGCAAGAAGAGATTCCTTCTTATAATCGGGATTCTTCTATACTTGGATCCATTGATCTTCAGGAAAGCACACATGATAATATAAGTAGTCATGTCTAGATTGGAAGAAGCATCATGATGTGATTTAGAGAGGCTTTCAAGTTAAGCCGATAATAATCAACCAGCGTGACAAGCACTTAGAAGTGCGTGGAGAAGGGAAGGAGGGAATTCTTCCTAATGGTATTAATGATATAGAATCTTGTACAACTAAGTCCATAGATTTCCAAGAGAAAATTCACGAAGAATATGAGTGGAGAAGTGTACCAGGGCATGCATGTGTGAAAACTGAAGAGGATGAACAATAGATTGTATCCATAGGTGGAGAATACCAGGGATAAGACATTTAGGGAGACTTGAGTTAGGAGCCAACAGTAGTGAACCAACATGATGAGCATGAACATGACAGGGAGCATGAAAAACATAGTGTGTAGGACAAGCCATTTCTTGGGAGTCGGTAAAGGCTCATGTTTGAGCTGTGATAATTGGTAATCTGGTGCAGACAAATATAAAGAAAATTTGTAGAGTACCAGAATTGTCAAGAGAGGACTCTCAGTAAAAGATTAAGCATTTAAAGACATATATTATAATGTTGAAGAAGAGAATCTAGACAGTCTGAGGTATTTTCCTACAAGAGAAAATGAAAATTGAGGAGCTCACATGGGTATGTGTTGATTCAACGACCAAGCTATCTAGTTTTGAGGAACGACTCAAGTCCCTCACAAGACAAGAAGAGGAATATACTTGGGAGTTGCAGAGCATCCCTCTTCTGGTATACATTGAAATAGCTTGTAACTCTATCAACACACCTTCGTGCATTGGAGAAAAAGGGGCATATTTTTCCATATGGATTATGGGAGCCCTTCGCATGGGTTTTACAAGTGAGGGAGGACTGAGAAACGACCCGAAAAATTAGGAGCATCCCAATTAAAATCAAATTAGTACAACATCAACATTGTGGGATTGTTCCTCATATGAGTATACACACACAAGAGATTATGAGATGGTACTTGCATGATGAGATGCTTCTTGGGAGGACATTCTTAGCGAGTGACATAATACAATTAGAGCCATGGCACACGAGCTATGAAGTTGGTTTATGATGGCATTAGGATCGAGGAGGATCTGTTGATGGCAAGTCAATTTAACGATTGGATTGAGACCCAGGGAGTAGTTCACATGCTAGTGGATCAATTAATGGGAACTGGACTCGAAGGTTGATTTGAGATCCAAGAATTAGAGATTTATCCTTGATTTGGTGATATAGTGGCATATTGTGATGATTTAGTGGTTCGTATGGGACCTCGATATTGGTACTCAACTGCTTTGTACATCCATACTGGTAGACAACTGTGAATTGCTAGAGGACAAGAAATCTCAAGGGAGGAGGATTTGTAATATTGCCTTTTTCTTATGTGTTCATTATGGACCTCTAGCGTTGGTGGCATCAAGGTTAGAAGAATGGTATTTTCCCATGATATTTACCATGGTATTTTCCTATGGTATTTACTCATGGTATTTACCCTCCTTTTTAGAGAAAAATAATAAAATAAATACTTCTAGAGAGTTTGTCAAGCCTATAAAAGGGGAGAGGAGAAAGGAATTTTGATCATCATGGATTTTTCTATCTTATTTTGTATTTGTTGAGAACTTGGTGTGGTTAGTTCCATCTTGATCTTGGGATGAAAACCCCTTGGTAAAATTTGTTTGGTGGATTTGTCTAGGGTTCACAAGTGTACTTCAGTATTTTATCTTAGTAATTTGATGAGTGACCATTCATGCCATTAGCAGGGGATTCATTATTAATTGTTGGCATGTATCATTTCTATAATTATTAATAGAAATAGGTGGTTGCAGTTCTCATATTATTTATGTTTCGTGTCACATATTTTTTTTTTTGTTAATTTCGAAGAACCTTTCTATTTTATGTTTAGTAAAGAGAAAGTTGCTATACATATTCTGCTGAAATAGGTGGCCTCAACCTGCCCGTAGGAAACCACATATGTTGGCCACCTCATAGAGTTATATGCTAACCAAAATTGATATTTTTTTATCCTCCTACATCCCGCTAAAATCCCTTGACTATGTCCATAAAAATTACATATAAAACATAAACTATACATACTATCTTCAAAAAACATACAAAATTTAAAACTGTAAAGTATCAATCATCTGATGAATCCACTGGTGCTGGGTCTTTTGCAGTATACCCTGGCATCTCTGCTTGTTGCATGATTAAAAGATGCTGCTCAATCCTTCCTATTTGCGCATTTTCTTGTATCTTTGCTTTGGTCATATCACGCATATCCTGTTTTATCTACTGCAGCTCAAAGAGTATTGAGGAATTGGCTTCTTTTTCTTGCATACTCAATGCTTTTGCTAATACACAATTGAATTTCCAGTAAGTCTTAATCGATTGTTGAAATAGTGAAACTCTGCCTCTTGTGTTTCCTAGGTCTGAAATGAAGTCCATTTTGGCCTCTTGTTCTTCAAGTGCATCATCATCATCATCACTTTCTTTCTCCCATCCATGAATGGTTTTCCGAATGTGCAATGGGGTCCCTGAATCATAAATGTTTTCTATATGTTCAAGAGTCTGCTTATTACTCTTCCTACCTCTTTTACTTGGGCCAACTGCCTGAGTTTGTTGAAACTTCTTCCCTTTACCTATGTCTTTACAAGAACCATTTTTGCCTTTTGTCATTCTGCCCTGGTAGAGACTATTTCTTATTGCAATTGATAGAAACCCAAATGGTCGACCTCCCGCTAAGCTGAAATGTCTCTGTCGCAGCTTCCTCCCAAATTGTATCTGCTGTTTGGAAGAAAGCAATACAACCAAGAAAACTTACCATATACGTTCTCTTACCCCACAACAAGTGTACTTCCCCACTCTTTGTTTTACATTTATGAGATGGGCCTTCACGTGTTTTAATCATTCAATAAAACTCATGTGGGTACGCTTACCACCGCATATTATTAATTTTCACCTGGTGGTTAGCTGACAAACCTCCCCGCGTGGTGTCCTTGTCCTGCTACCATCTATCATACCTTGACACTCCCATTGGGGGTTTCGTGTCACATTTTGGTATGTGGCAAAATTGTTATAGTTTCATAATGAGAATTTAAAACACAATATTATAGTATTGTAGACCTCTTCATATTTTTCTTGTTTGGGATATTACATCGACATGCAAATTTTATTTTTATTTTAATGTAGATGTGAATAAAGGAACTTTGGATCATCATTGGACATAAACTTGAAATCTAAATTCTCTTGTTTATGAAATTTATGATACAATACTGTGAATTAAACTATTTTTCTTAAAATAAATTTAAATTATTCGTGAAATGAAATACATTTTCAGATTTTGCAAAGGATGCGATTTTTGAGAAGAAATAGTGAGGGACAATAAGGGCTAACAACTCATCCCAGCAACACCAATGCTCTCATAATGTATGTAGCAACCCGTGTGAACTTGCATTAAATATGCATGCCACCTTTGAGATGAAGGATCAGCTTTTGATGAAAATATGCATGCCACCTCTGAGGCAGAGGACGAGGTGGAGAGTGGATGGTTTTGGCATTTTTTAGTGGGAAAGAGTGTTTTCATCTTACAAGTGCTTGCTAGAAGATAAGAGACAATGTTAATCTTGAGGGATTCACTACTTATCCCAAATCTTCGCCTTAACACATCATTTTCACAATTACAAAGACTGATTAGAAAATTGAAAAATAACATGAAAAACCCTTACTACGGAAAACAAAACCCTAAGCTCAATATTATCGCTCAAAACCCTTCGGATTAGGAAAAAAAAAAAAAAAAAAAACTCTATGAAGGAATTTTAATAGAATTCCATTAAAATGCATAAATTAAGAATGTAAACATGGAGAGAATAAATAACAAATGTTTTCCACCACTTGTCCTCGAAAATTTTCTCCAAGATCTATAAGGTAATCAGAACAATAGGAGCCAAACTATGGCATAAAATACTAAAGAAGTGTTACGTGAAATCAAATGATAGAGACATTTGCTATTGCTTACACTACCATTTGCATATAACTCATGAGAAATGTTGTGAAATTTCAAAAAAATATAATTTTTGAAAGGCACGCATTTTGAAATGTAACACGCCATAATGTAATGTAACACACACATTCATATGACTCGAAACTAAAACGTTTCATAATATTTATTTTTTATTTCATGTTCTCTAATTTTCAAAGAATATTCAAAGTATATGAAATCCCCACCATCCCAACAATTTTTAATTTATACAGAAATAAAATTTCTTAAATCTTATCAACTTTAAAATAGTACCCGTATAGGCGGCCTATAGATTTATTATTTAGATAAGGAAAATTAGTAGAATAGTGAAATTAGTCTATTTTTTTGCTATAAGGCAATGGCTCATTTTTTGAAATTTCAATGATGGATTTAGCTTTAAAAAATGTATTAAAAATGGAAGATGAGATTATAACTTCAACTAACATTATATTAATTCGAGGAAAACTAATATGGAAAACTAATATTAAATCTATTTATTTTTAACTTATTTCATCAACAATATATTTTTAAACGTATTAAAAAGCTTAAAATATTTTAAATTACAAAATATTAATTGTAATATTTTAGTAATTTTAAATTATAGCAGCTAGATTATGTATAGTAGTGATGTTGTAAAACATTAGTTATATATTATGTACTTGGAAATAACGCTTACTTTAGTAATTAAGTAGATATGGTTTTTTGAGTGGATGGGTTGTTAGAGATATTTTCTCAACAACCAATCTTTTAGTTTAGAAATGGTTTGATTTCATAAGCACAATATATAATTGATGTGATTATGTGATTTAGGGTGTAATAGACAAATAATTGTGTGTGTGGGCATATTTATGATTTCTTTCTTGATATCAGAGCTCGTAGCTCTAGGTTAACTCCTTATGGGAGAGCCCAATAAAATGTAAAAGGAGTGAATTTGATCATACGCTCAAGACGTAGAATGGGCATGTAGGAGTGAATTTAATTTTTTATTTTTGATGCACTCCATGGAACAATTAATTTTAAACAACATTGATCATCTAAAGGTCTTCGATTTAGGAAGGCACAATATTTTTCTATAGGGAGGTTAATCCCTTGAGATAGTGCCAAAATTCGGTTATGTAGACTTTGAAAAGGTTAACCAAGTCAATCTTTGGTTCTTTTGTAGACGATTGTAAAGAGAGGACCCACTTGTCATCAGGTATCCTCCGTCAATTACATAAGGCTAGCATGATTTTGTTTCCTCACTTACAGTTGTCACCTATAAAACCTTTAGTTGCTGCGTCTTATCAATTTTATGGAGTTTCTCTAACATTTTTGACAAGTAGTTCCTCTAACAAATTTATGGATTGTGTCCAATCAAGGAATCAGTGATATATGGTCATTAAATTTATGTGTATTTGTGAAGGAAAATGATTGCAGAAGCCATATGAAGATCTGTGTATGCTCATAAGATGTCATACACTATTTTTGCGTTGCGTGGATTAAATTACGGTTGGAAATCAAGGAGGCAATGAGTGGAGCCAACTGTAGAATCTTCCAGAGGCGTCATAAGCAATAGAGCCATTGAATGAGGTAATAATTGTAGAGTAGTTGTTTAATTTTTAAATATGGTACAAATAGTTTTGGAAAAATTCAATAGCTCAATATTGTATACCTAGAAGGTGAAGGTCCAAATGAATCTGATGCATAAAAAATTATTGAGCCGATTAAAATAAGGTCGAGATGAATCTCATGCATAGAAAATTATGGAGCCTAGTAAAAGAAGAATAATCAACACTTCAAGATCCTAAAAAATTAATTGATTGGATAAAAAGGGAAGAGAGAGCTAAGTTCATTATAGTATTCTTTTTTTCAGATTAGCAGCTTCACATTACATATTTAGAAACATCTTCTACTCAAATATGGGAACAATTAACTATGATATTTGGGGAAAAAGTTGTGAATGAAAAATTCTCCTTCAAATTACCGTTATTAAACTTCAAATGCATGATAGGGTCTCATTGTATACACACATAAATGAACTAAAATCACTCATAAGGAAGTTGGAGGAATTTGGAGCGAAAATAGAAAAGAAGATGATAATACTATTTTGTTAAACAAGTTATCTTCATGTTATGATAATGCTATGTTTTAACTTAATTCAATTTTCCTCTATCACTAGATGAAACAATTGCAACACTCTTATCAGAAGAAAAGAGGATGAAAATAGGTGACTCAAAGGACAATTCACGTGTTGGGATGACACTATTATCCAAGGGCAGAGTCAATAAAAACAAGAACTATTTCAAATGATTTTATTATTGAAGACATGGGCACATGACATTCAATTGTAAAACTCATGCAAAAGTTTTCTTAAATGGAAAATTAAGAGAATAAAAAAACGTGGCTAATTTTGAATATTCGCCAGAGGTCGAATTTGAGGTTTTTTCAGTTTATGAAAACAATGATGATAAAGAGGCTCTCAATATTCTCTTAAACAACTATCAGTCATGTATGTTTCAGTTATTTATATATGCATTTTTTTTTTGTAAAAGGTGCAGGACCAACTAATGGACAAAGGAATATAATTAAACTAGTGGTTCTCGACATTCTTCGGTGTCGAGATAACATATGGCTAATGTCATTATGTGAACATGTTAAATGTTGATGGGTCTTATTATGCTTTGGGGTGCAAGGGCATCAGTTACATGTTACTTTATGGGATCCCTATGTGTGAGAAAGGTCAGTTCATAATTGATTGATGGATACACTCAATACCCACACACCTCACCTATACGACTATAGAATTGTATTTCACTGCATTTTGATAGATGGGAGTTTGTCCATAGGGTGGTCCAGTATCTAAATTGTCTTTCAGAATATCGAGAAGCATCAATTATACAAATTTCATCAATGATGGTCAGAGGTAGTCATGTTTTAATTGGAAGTCAAGTGGTAGCTTGAGAGGTGGTGAAGAAAGAGAAATTTCTACGAAATTCCAAAGTGGATGTGCCTATTGATGAAGACCAGTTAGACATATATGATTTATATGTAATTTGTAATTTATGTAATAATGGAAGAATTAAGTATGGGACTTGGAAATAATGTTTACTCTAGTATAAGTAGATATAGTTTGTTGAATGGTTGGGTTGTTGATATATTTTCTCAACAACCAATCTCTCAATTTATAAATTGTTGGATCTCGTAAGCACCAGATATATTTGATGTAATAATGTGATTTATGGTCTAATAGACAATGATTTAGGGTGTAATAGACAAATAATCGTGTGTGTGCATTTCTTTCAAATTTTAATATTTTAATAATTTAAAATTATTGCACCGAGATGTTAGTATGGTAGTGATAATGTAAAACATTAATTATGTATAAGATGTTTTGTAATGTGATGTTATCTGGACTGAACAGACATTAAAATTAAAAAATAATAAGTATATATAATTAAAATTAAAAATTAGTCTAAACACTTGGCAAATAAGAAAAATATTGTCAAACAAAATCTCTTAGTAATATTGAAAATAAATTTACAATTAATAATAAAAAATTAAATTCACAACATTTAAAATTTATTATTATAATAATTTAAAATTATAATAAAAATATCATTAAACAAAACCTCAATAAAATGATTTCAAAAATACACTTACTATTAATAATATAAAACTAAATTTACACTATTTAAAATTTATTACACCTAGAGGTGCTCTACAACCCAGTATCGAAGAAATGTGTAGGCATTAGATGTAATGTAAGAAAGATTGTATGTAAACATTTGTAATGTCGACTCAATTGCAATCACTAAATTTGTAATAATTAATATATTTATGATAATTATCCCTCTCTCTAACCTGAAGTTATATTTGAATACTTAGAAAAGAGGTATGGTAAATAAATAAAAATATAAATAATCCTGAGCTCTTTTTATACTTACTCTGAGGCTATGGTAAATAAATAAATACATAAATAAAATAAAAGTATGGTAAATAAATAAAATCTCTTTTTATATTTACTCCATAATCCTCTTTATATTTAGGAAAGCTTAAAAAGGCCACAAGGCAAATTATTATTAATACATTGGGCTAAATACCATGGGCCAAATACTATATTTATGAAAGAGGTATGGAAAATAAATAAATAAAAAAGACGTATGGTAAATACATAAAAATATATCAAATGGGATTAGAAATCAACATCTAAGTATATACGAAGCCTATGGGCCAAATACCATGTAAATAAAATGGGTATGATAAATAAATATAAATATAAATAAACGTAAAAAATAAAACCTCTTTTTATATTTACTCCATAATCCTATTCGTATTTACCAACACTAAAAAAAGAGGTTTTATTTAGGTGAAGCCTAAATACCATGGGCCAAATTATTATTAATGCCATGCAAAAAAAAAATATTAACCATAATATTGATATTAAAATATTATTATTGTTATTATTATTATTATTAAGTCTAATATTCATATTAATGTATTATAATATTAATATTATTAAAGTTAATAATTTTGGATTAATACAATATTAACTTATATATATATATATGGGGGGGGAGAACAAATACATAGAGTGATATAGGTGGAGAGATAGGTGGTGTGACAAGGGAAAGATGGGGATAAAATAAAGGAGAGGGGAGAGGAGAAGTGAAGAGAGAATGGGAGAGGAGTGAGTGAGGTAGAGAAGAGTAAGAGAGGGAGAGGGAGACCTAAAGATGGAGGGTGGAGAGAGAGAAAGAGATAGGGAGGAAGATAATGAGAGGAGTGGAGAGAGAGAGAGAGAGAGAGAGAGAGAGAGAGATGGGGGAAGAGAGAGTGAGGTAAGAGTGAAAGGGATAGAGAGGAAGGACAAGAGAGAGGAGGAGAGAGTGAGGGATAGAGAGATGTATTTGAATGGGGAGATATTGAGGGAAGAAGAAATACATAAAGAGTGAGAAGTGAAGAGAGAGATGGAGTGAAGGGAGAGATGGAGAGGGAGTGTGTGTATGTTTAGGGGTGAGAAAAAGAGACAAAGAAGGAGATATGAGAGAAGAGGGGAGATCAGGAGAGAGGGAGGGATATAGTAGCATAGTTGGTGTTATAGCATCATTTATCACCTTTATATACTTGATGATCTATGTAGTGGCCTTAAGAAGCCCTTTCCATTCAGACTTCGTCAACTTATTAAAAAATTATTTTGAATTCCATACGCAAATCTGCCTTGACTTATACGTGTGCAAACGTGGGTTCACTCATATATAACCCACGTATACAATTTAAAATATTAAAAAATATATAATCTCCCTATTAATTGGGCGGGGTTTACGGGTTTTACATGAAGACCACCTACACAAGGCTGTGGCTAAACTATTTCCCAACTGAAAAACTAATTTGAGGAAGTATAAATACACCTCATTGGGAAGGCCTAAGGGAGGAGAGAGAATGATATTGATAGTATAGCCTGTTATAGCCCAGATCAAGTATGATTATCCATGTGCCTCCTGCACTTCCCAGGTTCAGGAAACCCTTGTTTCCTTCTGATGTTCACCTCCTTTATGTGACATCCTTTGTGCACATCTTATGGAAAAATATTGTTGAGGCTTGGGCTAGACGGATCCAAAGGACAATTTCACTTGGATTCGTAGATGATTTCAACTGATATCTCCACTTTCTTTTTACATACATCAATTAAAGAAGATTTTTCCCATTCTTGATATCATGCTCTCATATGTTTCATATACATGTTAATCATCTTGTAATTGTTATTTCATGTTATATTTTATGAGTTTATATGATCTAACATACTGACATTTAGCATATATATCTTGTGAAACTAGTCTATGTGCTTTGTCTTGAGTGAGTTGCAAGTCTTGAAGCACGAGGAGTAGCAGAGGGTTTGCACCCTGCGGGAATGACCTCAAACATAGGATATACAGGTAAGGTCACCTATCCTTAGTTTACTAGTTTAAGCATTAGGACTTTTAATTTGATTGCTTCTTGAGATTGTATGCCTTCTGCTCTGTTAGGTCCCTCAACCCAGATATTAGTTTAGTTTTGACCACAACAGAATTGGAGACTCCACTGGGCATTATATCTATGTAATTCCTAGTTTGGGTTGTTTTCTTTGGATTTTGGGTTCTCTAACTGATCTGATGAATTTCTTAGTCTTGTTGGTTCTTTTTCCATCCAAGTAAAATCCCTGATCTTATGGATCAGGCTTGGATTTTTTGTTTTTATTTTTTGTCTTTTCTATACGCTAATTTTTCTGTACATAGTCACATATACATCTATTTATTTCCAAAGGAATGTACATATACGCGAGTTTCCTTAGACACAGACACGTATACACGCATGTTGCACACTGTGGATCCACGTATGACCAGTTAAAAATGAAAATTTGATTTTTGGGATCATGTAAGTGTTTCCTGTTTGCTTTTGGTCACTCTTGTAGAACCTTTTATATGTATAGATAATGTTTCTCCTTGCTGTGTATTGGTTTCTCTCTTTCTTGCTTGAAAACCTAGTCAACCTAGGGTTTTCCTTGCTTGGTGAAGTTTTAGTTGTGGTTGTTTCATCGAGGCTTTTTTCTAGAGGTTCTTAGCTGTTTTGACATTTCATAACAGTGACTCTATGTCGATTTTATCATTCTGGGCTTGTTCATTGCTTCAATTTTTGGTTTTTGGCTTATTAGCTTGCTTGGTTTTATTGTTTCTTCAGATCAGCTTTTCTCGCAAATATTGGAGTTATCTTTTTTTATTTCTTGAAGTTTTGTTTCCTGGATTTTTGTGCTACTGTTTCAAGTAATTTTCTTGAGTTAACTTCTTCATTCCACTTATTAATTCTTGTCATGAAAATGACACATTTGTCTTATGGAATTTGAAGTTGCTTGTTTGCTCATTTTGCTGATTTGAGACCTTTGGTAGTTTTGTGCTTTTCGCAAAGACTTTTTGCTTTCTCCTTAAACAATTAAAGGCTCAAAAAATATTTGTGTTTTCCATTGCTTTTGATTTTGGTTTTCATTTCATGGTTTGCATCATTTTTGGAGAAATTTGGTAGTTTCTCATTTTAGTCCGGTTGCTTGGTTTTCAAAGAAGTTTTGTTTGGGCTTGTCTCTTTTGTACCAAGGTGTTTTGGATTTTTTTTTTTTGCAAAGAAATTCTTGTTTGGGCTTGTCTCTATTTTTGTGTCAAAGTGATTAGACTCGTCTTATTGAAAAACTCGGTTTCTTCCCTTTGTGATTAGTCCTAGAATTTGAATTTATCATTGGTAGCTTTTTCATTAGTTGCACCATTAAGGATTATAGTTTTTTTGATAGTTTTTGAGTGTGTGAGCGTGATAATGAAGAGAAAAGAAAAAAATCCTGCTTTTTAGTCGTTTCATAGAACGCAGGTAGAAATATATTTAATCGATGAAAAAGTTTAATTTTCATGTAGAAGGTTTCTATTAATTTATCTTTTGCATCGAAACATCATAAGTTTCATTCTCCATCTACCCTTGACTTATAAATAACAACCATTAAAATCAGACACTTAATCTAAAAATGAACTAGAGTTTTTTTATTTTTCATTAATATACATCGACTATTCTAGGTCATAGGGCCTTGGAATAGGTGAGTGGAGAGTTAAATTTCCAAGGCCACTCAAAATTTCAAACATAAGAGTGATTAACGAGTGAAATCCACCCTCATTAAGTGGACCGGGAAAGCTCTACCTCTAGAGAGTTAAGCGCGAGGGCTAGTGAAGGTAGAGAAGAGAGATACCCCCTCTCCTATTTGTTGGATCCTAACCTAAGATCGTTCCTCTCGGTTACCGATATGAGCTGGTGTCCATAGTTTCTATTCCTAGGTATCACACAAGTGACTACAGTGGGGAATACTCATGGTACCTGAGGTAGACGTTGCACAACTCTCACTAGTACTTCTGGAGGGTGCCCTTGTGAAGCTCGGGTACTTACACCGGCAAAGGCTTTTGTTAGGAGGTTAGCATAACTATTTCTGTAACCTTCACTAATAGGCCTAGAGCTTAATTACCCCAGACTATTCTCGGAAGGTCATCTTATCCGCTTTCTTGTAATTTGGTGTCAGCTCCTAATAACCTGGAGCGGAAATACCTGAAGGTTGCTTGATTATTGTATCTCAAGGACATTTTTTGTAGAGAGTGCTCTATTCTCCTCGATTTCCATAGCTTCATAATTTTTTGAGTTTAGCATAAAATATCATAATTATTAAAAGTGGCTGAATGATCGGTTCGTCGATCGAGGAGGCTTCGCAGGCCTTCTCCTGTGAGTGCCGAGCCTTCTTCAAGAAGGGGTAGGAGAAATTCTACTGGTGATTTTCATCCAGTAGCTGCAAACAAATTGGAGAGTGATCCTATTCTTGGGGCTATTTTTTCTATGGTTGGTCCTTGTACTAGTGGTGATATAGAGAGAAGTACTCCAATCGTCTCTCGAGTCCTTTTTTCGGCAGAAGAAGTTGAGGTGGAATAGATTCCTGAACCTCCAGTTACTCCTTCCTCTCCTCTTCCTGCTTGTTTTCCAAACGTTATTTTGTACGTTGGGCCTCCATCTCAAAGACCGACTAGCCCCCATATTTCTCCTTTTCTTTCGATGGCTACAACTGGGAACACAACTTCAGCTATGAGAGATGCAAGTGTGCATACTACTCTTTCGGCTGAAGGAGGAGGTACCATTGCTATTTCGACTATCACTCCCAGTGCGACAAAATTTGTCTCTACCTCCATTTCATCTATGAGTGGGGGCACCCAAGCATTTTCTTCCCATTCTGGTCCCTTTTCTTTTGGAATGCGATCTAGTGCAATTCCTTCTGTTTCCTTCACTGTTTCTTATGTTGTCTCCACATCCATGTCTTCTATGGCTAGTGGATCAACTTCTTTTTAGGGTTTCCCCTTTGGAAGTGGTCATATCCCTCATTTGAACCCTTCCTTAGGATATCTTCCTTTCTCCTCTCACATTAAAGGTTTAAATCCTTTTCTCGGAGGGCAAAGATCTGAACCTTTTCAAGGCTAGAATCCTTCTTTTACAAGGTTGGGAAATGGGAATCTATTTTTCTATGGTCGGCAAGGGAATGTACCTTTCTACTCTATAGGTGCTTTTTAGGGTTTCTCTCCATTCACCAATGCTTGGAACCCTCGCCAAGGGGTTTCATCTTCGTTCAACACTTCTATCTTGGTTTATGGTAATCCTACGATGGGAGGGGTTCCTACTCCGAATGCTTCTCTGCCACAAGGTTTCTCTTATGGATAAGATTTTTCTATGAACAATCCATGGCAACCTGGTGCCTTAGAAAATCTAGGGTACTATTTTCAGAATGTTGGGAATCCTTCCCTTGGGGGATGGAATTCTCGATATCCTCTGTGCTTACCATTCCTGGCAACCCTAAATTTTCCAGATTTGTCAAAATTGATGAATGATCCAATTCGATATAGCTTGGGCTGGCCTTTGGTCCCTACTAAAATTCCATTAGATATTCCAAAATTTTAAGGGAAGATTGGTGAGGATATAGTTGACCACGTTACCACTTTCCATTTATGGTGTTCTGTGAACTCCCTCATCAATGATTCGATTAGGTTGAGACGATATCGGCACACCCTGACTGGAAATCTTGCAAAATGGTACATTGAGCTTACTAGGGGGAATTTTCGCTACGTTTGGCGAGTTGGTTACTACGTTTCTAAACCGTTTCCAGTTGCATGTTCGTTATGATGTTGGGACTAATCTCTTGGCCAATTTCTAGCAGGATAAGGCAACACAAATTATGATCATATTTAGGAATGCAGGAGAAGGAAGAGCGTCATCAAAGACAAAATTCCCAAATAATTCCTTCTCTAGTGGTTTCTTAAATCCTTACAACCAGAAATATCGAAGGATGTATCCCTTTCTGGGGTACTCTCCGAGGAGCAGGCTATCTTTAGGGCCCAGGAGTTGGAACTGATCTATTCTTAGTCTGGGGTCCTTAATAAGATTTTTCCAAATGCTACTCCTTCCAAAGTGGATTTAGCCAAATCAAAGCCAAGTCCTCATGCTAACGGGCTTGTCGGTTCGATCGATACTGGCACGGATAACCTTTTGAATCAATTGTAGCAGTTGTCTTTACAATTTGCTCCTTCTATTCAGGCTATGTTGTCAGTGTCTACACCTTCCAAACCCTTAACTATTAATGTTGTTCAAGCCTCTAACCCCACAGGAAATCAACAATCTAACGGGAAGAAGAAGGGACATAATAATAATAATAAGGCCATGGATCAGAAGGGTAATGAAAACAGATCCAACGATAATGTTGGAGAGGGTAAGAGAGAGGCAAAGAAGAAAGTTAAGTTTCCATGTAAGTTATGCACCAGAAACCATATTACTCATTTATGCCCTAAAATATAGGATGCTCAGTGCTTGTTAGCTCAGCAGGGTTCCTCTAGTTCCTAGTCTATCCTGACTAACCCTTTTCCCCAAGGGCAACATTTTCTTGCTAGCGCAAATGCTAATACTCAAGCTTCCACTGGGGGCAACGAGGAAGGGGGCAATTCTTAAAATGTATATATGATGAGTGCTCATGTTGATATCACTATGAGATCTCATGATTATGGTGAAGATGAGTCTTCAAAGGCTAAGGGTGCCCTTGGTAGTTCTGAGCCACTCCATATAGAGAGGCCCGCAGTTGAGCCTATACCTCGTATGCCGAAGGGTTATACTAAGCATACGACAATCAACCCTAACTCTATGGAAGCCTAGAAGTACTCCATTGTAGAAGATCTGGCTCAGAGTCCTTGTGCTATGTCTGTGTTAGAAGTACTCCAATTGTGCCCAACAGAATGGACTACATTGCTCACTGCGATTGGGGTAGTTGATCCAAAGAACTCTCTTATGATTAAATTTGATATGTAAAATCTTGAGAAGAGGCTTCCTCATCACATGGCTTTTCAGATTAAGTCTACGTATCAGAATATCAATATTTTTTGAATGGTACTCGATGAGGGCGCTTCCACATGTGTCATGTCTATCTGATGTTGGAAATCCATTGGATCCCCTCAAGATGTGCTTTCACCTACTCTTCTCACTGCATTTGATGGTCATTCTCACAGGCCACATGGCATTGTTCCAGCTTTGCCCATCTGTGTTTGGGGTAAAGTTGTCAATATTGAGGTTGAGAGAGTCGATGTCAATTTGGACTACAACCTTCTATTGGGGCGGAATTGGATTTATGAAATGGATGATATTGCTTCCTCATCATTTCACATCTTGTGTTTTCCCCATGAAGGGAGGATTGTCACTGTCGATCAGATGGACTATTCTCCGATAGATCCAAATGCATCTTCTAACTCGAATGTTCTCTTGGTGAATGAATTTGGGGGTTGGAATGTATATCTCATTGATGGGTACCTTTGATATTTCGCATCCTTCCGTTAATATTAATGATATCTCATCCTCCTTCCGTTCTTTCGAACTCATTATTTTTTGGATCCTTGGACCTTACCTTCTCCTAATTCCAAATTAGACGAAGGTCAAGTGGATGGAATGGAATTCCCTATGTTTGAAATAGAGATTGCTTATCAATCTATTACTGACTCTGCAGATTTTGTTCCAGTTTCTCTATAACGGGAGGAGTTGGATGGAGATGTGGCTCCTTCTTGGGTACTTGTTTCATCTTCTACTCAGGATTGCCTTGATATTGTTCTTCCATCTCAAGAGGCTATCCTTCAAGCAATGACTAGCATGGAAATACTGTGGGATGATTTGCATCATCAGTCCTATTTTATACTAGATTTGTGATAAGTTGAATCGAGATTGTCTAGCCCTGTATCTTCTGGTCCTGTTCACCCGGTTTTGAACCTTTTAGCTCTAGTATAGGTTTTTTCTAAAGGGAAAATGGCTGTCATTTTGAGACTATCCCAGTGAACATTTCCAGGGATCCCAATGTTATTGAGAATGTTTTCATCGGGGATGAATGTTCCCCTGAAGATATTCAAACTTCTACCGATCTCTTTAGAGAGTTTCATGATGTGTTTGCTTGGTCTTATGAGGAAATTCCTAGAATTAATCCATCTATTGTCTAGCATGAGATCAAGACTTATGAGAATGCTAAGCCTATACAATAGAAGATTCATTCAGTCAACCCTAGGAAATTCGCAGCTATCAAGGCTGAAGTTGAGAAGCTACTCAAGTTGGGTTTCATATACCTTGTTCCTTTAACTGAGTGGGTTTCAAATCCAGTGCCTATGGAAAAGAAACAAGGAATGATCCGTGTCTGCATTGATTTTAGGGATTTGAATAAGGCATGTCTAAAGGATAATTACCCCACACCATTTATTGGTCAGATTATTGATGAGTGTGCTGGGAATGATGTTTTCTCCTTCATGGATGGTTTCTCGGGATACAATCATATTACCATCCGTCCTGAAGATCAGCACAAGACTGCTTTTATTTGCCTCTAGGGTACATTTTCATAGAAAAATATGCCTCTTGGTCTTAAAAATGCTAGAGCTACTTTCCAATGGGCCATGTCTTATGCTTTCCTGGACATCAAGCATATCATCGAAGCTTATTTGGATCATTTAGCTGCTTTTTCTTGAAAGATAATTGATCATCTCTCTCATCTTTGACAGGTTTTTGAAATATGTTGTCATTATAAAATTTTGTAGAACCCTAATAAGTGTGTTTTTGCTGTCACATTCAGTCAGGTTTTTGGATTCATCGTGTTTATTGAATGGATTCAGGTAGATCCCTTCAAGGTTGAGGAAATACTTCAGTTGCCTCCCCCATCTTCTATTTTTCAACTTCAAAGTGTTCAAAGAAAAGTAAATTTCTTAAGAAGATTTATTGTTAATTATGCTGAGCTGACAAAAGGATTTATGAGATTGTTGAAGAAGGGAATTCCATTCTTGTGGGATGAATTTGTTCAATGCTCATTCGATGCTTTGAAAAATGCATTGACCTCTGCTCCATTATTGAGTCCACCTAATTATAGCAGATACTTCCTTTTCTATCTCGTCGCGACAAAATCTACTATAGGTATGGTTCTATTTCAGGATGATGATGCTCTTTGTGAACATGTTATTTATTTCCTAAGTCGAGGCTTGGTAGGTCCTGAACTGTGATATTCTCCTATTGAGAAGTTAGCTTTGGTAGTTGTCCATGCTATCCAGCGACTCAAGAATTACATTCTCCTTTGCAAAACTTATGTTTTGGAAACAGTCAATTAGTTTCAGTTTTTTCTCAGTAGGCGAGTGATTGGGGGAAAATACAATCGATGGATATTCATTCTTCAAGAGTTTTATCTTGAATTTCAATTTGCCAAATCCAAGAAATATTTTGTATTTGTGTAGTTAATCTCTATGTTTCCTTGTGGAGATGAGATTATTTATGAGGAGTCGTTCCTTGATGAACATGTTTTCCTCATTTCTTCATAGGACCCTTGGTATGGATATCTCATTATTTATCTCCAGACTTCGAAGCTTCCCCTCGCTTTTTTGAAAGATGAGTGTCTAAAGTTACGTCACTTAGCAAAAAGTTATCTTCTTATCGCTGACACTCTATATTGTCGTAGGGTCGATTCGATCCTTAGACATTTCTTAACTCTCGTAGAAGTTAAGGTTGTGCTGAATGATTGCCACATTGGAGCTTGTGGTGGTCATTTATCTGGGCTTGCTACAACCTAAAATATTTTTCGTGTTGGATATTTTTGGCCCTCGATTTTCAAAGATTGTGTTAAGGCGGTCAAAAAATGCCATTCTTGTCAAGTTTACACTCGGAATATGCGTGCTCATCCAGCTCGACTCTTTCCTGTTGTCATTGTTGGCCTGTTCACTAAGTGGGGAATTGATTTTACTACTTGTAGCCTGCCTTCAGCGAAGAGTCACAAGTACATTATTGTAGTAGTGGACTACTTTACGAAGTGGGCTAAGCCTATGCCTACTTTCACGAACGATGATGAAACAACACCCCTGTTTCTATTCAACCAGGTCATTTCTCACTTCGGTATTCCCAAAGAGATTGTCACTGACCATGGCAGTCATTTTCAGAACTCCATGATGAATGAATTAGCTCTTAAATTGGGTTTCCAGCAGGAGCATTCATCTCCGTATTATCCTCAGGCCAATGGGCAGGTTGAAGCTATGAATAAATCACTAATAGTTATCCTTCAATAGACAATCAATAAATCTAGGTCCAATTAGCATGTCATGTTGTATCTTGCACTTTGGGCATACCAAATTTATGTTAATCTTGAAACGAGGTTCACTCCTTTCCAATTGGTTTATGGTTTGGAATCAACCTTTCCTATTGAGTGTGAGAGTCCTTCCCTTAAGCTGGCTGTTGAGCTTCTTCCTGACACTTCATGTCTCAAAGAACACCTTTTTTATCTAGAACATCTCGATGAGCAGTGCCGATATGCAGCTACGATGAATGAGTCCAATAAGAAAAGAGTGATGGTTTAGTATAATAAGGTTGTCAAACCTAGGGTTTTCTACGAAGGTGACCTTGTCTTGGTTTACGCTCAAGACAAGGATTCCTTGGGGGCAGGGATATTAAAATCCATGTGGTATGGCCCTTTCATTGTTAAGAAGGTCCTTAAGAAGGCAGCTTATGCCTTGGCTGATTTCGACGGAAACGAGTTGGCAGAGCCCAGAAATTGGATCTATATTAAGAAGTATTATGCCTCGGCAGTTGCCTAGCATTTGATTTGGATTTATATATTGTATTTTTTGTGCATATCTGTCTATCGATTTTTGGTGTGACTTTTATGTTTTTGATCTACTTTGGCAGGTGTTTATGGATGATATGAGTCATTTTGGCTTTTCCGATGGTGCTAGTCAACATACCCGGAATCTTGCTTCCGCGGTTTGGGTAATATACTATCCATCTGGTCAGTTGCTAGTCTCAAGAGGCATATGTATTGGTCCTGATTTGAATAATGTAGGAAAATATTCTATTGTGGTCAATCTAATTTCAGAGGCAATGTCTCTTGGTATTGATTCGTTAATAGTATACTTGGATTCAGAACTCGTGGTTTCACAATTAAACACCACCTATCGTGTTAGAGATCCATTTTTGCATCATTTATTTGCGAGAGTGCATTTGTTGCAACAATTATTTCATTATGTTACATACATTCACATTCCATGTTCAGAAAATTCATTTGCAGATCCATTATCTAATCAAGCAATTGATTGGCATATTAATCATTCAATACACTAAATAAAAAAAAAAAAATCAATCATCATTGTATATATGAGACAATCACATCATAAAAATTGTTGTGTATATATATATATGCTAAAAATATACAAAATTCAGACAATCATGTCCTACAAAATTAGGGCTTATTCCCGATCATGTTCATCACCAAAAAATATTACAGTCATTCCATCATCATAAAAATTCTATCCCTGTGGGCCCTGCCCTAGGTAGGAATTATGGATGAACACTATAGATGTCGCCACACGGCAGAATAGCCACACCCAATCGCATGGTACACCAACCACACATCATCGTACAACCTCGGGAAGGTCCTCCACTGCAGCCATAGGGACATGGCGGGTCAAGCCCTCCATGTTCCTCTGTATAGCATGGAGAACTCTCCCTGGGTCCTCTACAGCATCCTCAACTTCTCTTCCATGACGCCTTTGTCACAGGAATCCCTCAAGTTTGACTGGTCCAATATCTATAGCATTATCAATAAATTTGTAACTTAATTGTCCAAGAAAAATTATTTTATTCATTTTCATATCTTTATTGAAAAAAAAACAAAAAAAAAACATATAATCAAAAATAATTGTACAATCTTACCAATCGCCCCCCATATTGCACCTGGTGGTAAGGGAAATCATCATCTCCCCTGAAATCCATGCCAGCATAGGGATACTATTCTTCTATGATGACTTTTTCTCCCCACCATAGGAATAACTCATCATCCCAGGTAGTTCGCGGGACCTCACCACCCCCTAACATCTTCATCAGATCGACCCATATAGCTATATGTGGATCTTGAGGGATATTTATATAGAGATAATATTGGGGAAAAGCCCTTGAATTCTCTCAAAGAAAAATGTGCATAAAATGGTCCCATAACCAAAGTGTTTTATTTTATTCTTCTCAATGGAGGTTAACTATTTCTTCAAATTCATCAACAAGTCCATGCACCAATCATATAGTGTAGTTAGTAAGTCCACTGCTAAACTCATGTTTCCTCATGAAGCTGTGTGCAAGGAAGTTGATTCAACTACTATGATAATGGTGAAAAGAAGTATCTTCATGTGCAACACTTGAACATCTTTAATTGGGATTTGTGTCCCGACATTCTGAGTACCCTCAACACAGTATATGTGATTATAATCTTCGACATTTAGCTCTCCTGTGGGCTTCCCTTGTAAATTTTTTGTTTACCCTCTTCGAGGGAGTCTAATTATGAAATAAATGTCTTCAATATCAATCCTTAATGGCATTTGATCGATCACGAAATAGTCCTCCTCTGGATCCCAATAACTAACAACCATTTCGAGCAACCTAGTGTTCGTTTTCATATTTGGCATAAAATTGAGCAATCCGCATAACTAGAGTATATCCAAGGATAATTCATCCTCCATGACCTCATTGTCAATTGTGCTATGCTCCCTCTCTATCCAGCTAATGGTCTTCCTTGATCAATTCATTAAAAAACCATTAGAATTTCATTTTAAATTTTCGCTCTACGCATACGCAAGTTTCTTCCTGTATAGTCACGTCTATATGCAAGTTCAAAATTATGAACCCGCATATATGAAGAGGGTTTCACGAAAAACATAAATTCTATGGTGAAATTCCTCAAAAATTGCTTGAATTGACAATTAAATTAATGACTAAGCTGATTGAGAAGATTACTTGGAATATTTGGGCTGATTCGGCTGATAATTGGTCTGGTTTGAAATCGGGGATTTTTTTCTCCAAAGATCTTTCACAATTTCTTCAAGGCACAAATCACCAAATGTGACTCCGAAAGGTTTATTTATGCCCAAAATTCAAAAAAAATTCACAATTTACTTGTTTAAAGTTTTGTGTTTAATTTTCTAATTTGTTCATGACTTTATGAACTTTCGGCTTGTAAGTGTTGCGATAGGTTGTTTTCAAGTCCATTTGACAATTTTGAGACGATTCCATGATTGTGTCGATTCCATGACCGCTGACCTATCATGGCAGGTATTTTTTTTCAAAACTGGCATATAGGTTAGGGAATTCACTTTCCGTTGCACTTATGCATAGTAGCCTCCATATTGAAACCTTGCAATAGGGTTGACCCCATCATGTTATGATTGTTAAAAAAATTTCACTTGCCAACTTATAAATCATGATATGATGGTACAACCATCCTTTACATGGGCTTCTTAGTTATATCCTCACTAGCATATGTCGCCCATGCTACAAATTGTGTAGGCTCGTGAGTCCTCTTTATTCCCACCATGACTTATGCGTTGAAGCTTCATTCTTCTTCTTCTTCGCTATATTTTTTGGCTTTATACCCTAGAGGCTCCCATTTTTTTGTTGAGTTGTTTTGCTGCATTGCATATTGACCATTTGTATATCTTGGCCTTAAGCCAACTTCACTTGGACTCGCGTATAAGTCATCTTTTGACCCTGTCGTTCTGCAAATTCAGCCATGCAATCACTTAGCCTTGGCGACTCGACACCTTTGCCTATGGATGGAATATTCCTCCGAGTGTCACTTACCATTTTCCCCACCTTGCATTGAGCATAGGATTGTTCATATCCCAGGAACTAGTGCATCTGTTTATCGACACTCGTTCTATCCATTGTATTATAAGAATTCTTTTTTTATTTTCACGCTTTCAATATGAAAAAGAAAAGAAAAAAAATCCCCAAAAGAGCAGGATCTGGACATTACTTCCACATGTGATGGAAGCTAAGAGTCAGTTGTTTCATCCTTGAACAAAGCACAAAAAAGCTAAGTCTTTTCTCTATTTTTGGATGGGTTTACTTTGACTTAGGAGAAGCCATAACCTTGTTATCGAGACAATAATCCCCCGGTTGGTTATCTCTTCCAATCATATGGAGGGTTTTTTCGTGCATCCTGCATGAAAAAATTATATAAAGTTATCATACACTGCCACAGTCAAAACCAGTCATGCTTTTGTTCAAGGGAAGAAAACCCAAGTCGGCCTTTCTGTGGTGTCTTTTGACTCATTTTCCAGTCATCCATCCCCAGTCTATCAGAGTCTTGTTCTATCACATCATTTATTTTCACCGTTGCTTGTGCTTATTTGAGAAGTTCCCCATTGACTTCTTGCAGACAGTTTTGTCTCTTATCGACTTTGAAAATTGCTCTGAGAGTAAACCTAGAGCTGCACCCTGGCCCTATTTACATCATTAATAGGTGACCTTGTGCTCAATATTTCATCAACATAATGGGTCTTTGAGTGAGTGGTTTCCATTATGTTCGATTTCAGCTTTCATTATCACACATGGGATTCATGTAATGCCTTGGTTTCCATTTGACCCTATCAGTGGATTCCTCACCTCTTTTTCAACTTTCATTATTGGTTGGTTCATAGGGTTTCTGTCGTGCACTAGCTACATTTTGTGCATGCCAGAAACGTGCTTTGGGTTGGTTACTTCACTTTTCTTCGTCCGATTCATTCCAAATTTTGGCCTACGGGTTACACTCATGCTGGATTAATGTGGGATGCCATAAATTCCTTCCTTCCAGCAGATCTTTTCCCATCTACTCCAACACATTGCTTTGAGAATAAGGTCTAGATTCCTTTTGTCAGTACCTTAGTGTTTGCAGTCATTTGTGGAAAATTCTTTCACTATCGATAGTGAGAATACATCAATGTATCCTAATTGGTAGATTCTCTCAAGTGTTCGACTTCAACTCATTCATTGTCACTTGTTATATTGTACTATGGTACCTTAACTGTCACCATCATTATTGGTGAAGAGTTGTCTCAAATTTGTTAACGGTATATATCAATGACCGGTAATAAAACGATTTTTCACATGGTCAACTTTAGCTCATTTATTCCCATTGTGTATAATTGTACCATAGTGATCGGTGAAGGCCTCAGTTTTGCATCAGCATGCTTTGGTTCACTTTTATAACTCCTTGATTTTTCTGCCAGTGACACTATCCACCCTTATATGTTGCAGTGCATCATAGCAACATTTTATATGTTGGCACATGAGTTGCATGTAGTACCATTTTTTCAACCACTTATGATTTGGTACTTGGAGAATCAGTTGTGACTTTAGTGATCAGATATATTTGCAGCATCATTGATTAATATTTTATATGCGATACTTGGACATGATTTTGATATGTACTTCCGGGCAGTGATAATATGATTCACTATGTACTTTACAGTTATTGTTATACTTGTATACATATTGTATCCGATCCATACTTGTTATGCAGACATGTTTTTATTTCACTGAGCATGGGCATGCTCGCCTCGGACATGAGCTTTCTCTTTGATATCTTTCACTGATTTTTGGTAGGCTGAAATCTGGTGAAGTCCTCTCAAGTCCTTGAAAGATTCTTTCTTATGTACATAATACATTTTGACCATCGTGTACCCCTTCTGACCTCATATATTAGTGGGCATATTTTATAGCATCATTTATCACCTTTATATACTTGATGATCTATGTAGTGGCCTTGGGAAGCCCTTTCCATTCAAACTTGGTAAACTTCTTAAAAAAAATTATTTTGAATTCCATATGCGACTCTACCCTGACTTCTATGTGTGTAACGCGGGTTCGCTCATATCTAACCCGCGTATACGATTTAAAATATTAAAAAATATATAATATCCCTATTAATTGGGCGGGATTTTTGGGTTTTACCTGAACACCACCTACACCAACCCATGGCCAAACTATTTTCCAAATGAAAAAATTATTTGAGGAAGTATAAATTCACATCATTGGGAAGGCCTACAGGAGGAGAGAGAATTCTATTGATACTATAGCCTATTAAAGCCCAGATCAAGTCTGATTATCCATGTGCCTCCTACACTTCCTAGGTTTAGGAAACCCTTCTTTCCTTGTGATGTTCACCTCCTTTATGTGACATCCTTTGTCCACCTCTTATGGAAGAATATTAATGAGGATTGGGTTGAATGGATCCGCAGGATGGTTTCATTTGGAGTTGTGGATGATTTTAGGTGATATCTCCACTTTCTTTTTACATACATTAATAAAAGAAGCTTTGTCTCATTCCTGATGTCATTCTCTTATATGTTTCATATACATATTAATGATATTCTAATCATTATTTCATGTTATCTTTTATGAGTTTATATGATCTAACATATTGAAATTTAGGATATATATGTTGTACAACTAGTCTATGTGCTTTGTATTTAGTGATTTTCAAGTCTTGAAGCACGAGGAGTAGCAGATAGTTTGCACCCTACGGGAATGACCTCAAACATAGGACATACATGTAAGGTCACCTATCCTTAGTTTACTATTTCAATAATTGGGACTCTTAATTTGATTGCTTCTTGTGATTGTATGCCTTCCTCTTTGTTAGGCCCCTGAACCCAGACCTTAGGGTATTTTTTCCCACAAGAGTTGGAGATATAGAGAGAGACTGAGAGAGTGATGGGGGAAGAATGAGGATTGGAGGGAAAAGAGAGAGAGAGAGAGAGAGAGAGAGAGAGAGAGAGAGAGAGAGAGAGAGAGAGGATGAGAGAGAGGACTTGAGAGAGATGAGGAGAGTGATGTGAGAAGAGAGAGGGAGGTAGGAGAGAAAGGGAGAGAGAGGAAGGGTGAGAGAGAGGACTTCAGTGAGAGGAGGAGATTAGGAGGGAGATAGGAGGAGAGATGGATAGATAGAGAGATGGAGTTGGAAGGCAAGAGAAGTTTGGACGAAGAAATACATAGAGAGTGAGAAGTGGAGAGAGAGAGCGAGCAACAAGGGAGAGATGGAGGGAGAGTATTTAAGTTTTGGGATGAGATAAAGAGACAAAGAAGGAGAGATGGAGAGTAGGGAGAGGAGGAGGGAGAGAGGGATATAGTAATAGAGTTGGAGGGTGCAGAGAGAGAGAGAGGTGGGAAATGGAGATACAGGATCTAAGAGATTGGAGAGAGGGAGGGAGAGAGAGATGGAGTTACATGGGGAAAGAGAGGGAAGTAATAAGAAAGACATAAAGAGAGAAATGTGGAGAGAGAGAGGGAGTGATAAGTAATATGGAGATATATATAGAGAGAGATAGGACAACAAGAGCAAAGAAACATAGAAGCGGGGAAGAGGGAGAGAAGGGGAAGATAGAGATGTATATGGAAGTTGAAGAGAGGGAAGAAGAGAGAGATGGAGAGAGGGAGGGATAGATAGAGAAGTTGATAGATATGGACTGAGAGAGCATGTGTGTTTGGGGGGGTGAGATAGAGAGACAAGGAGGGAGAGATGGACGGAGATATAAATATATATGGAGGGGGGAGAGAGGGAAGAATATTTATTGTACTAGATGCTAATTTTAGTGTGGATGATGATTGCTAATCCTATTTCATTGCTTACACTAGATGTATTGGATTTAGTGTAGATGGTGATTTCTAATCATATTTGATTGCTTGCACTCGATGCATTTATTTTAGTGTATATATTGATTTCTAATGATATTTGATTGCTTTCACTAAATTCATTGATTTCAATGTAGATTATTTCTAATCCTATTTGATTGATTGCACTAAAATAAATGATTTCAATGTACATGCATTATGGGAATTTTGAGGTTTAAAATGGGCCTCCTAAGGAAATTATAAAATACTTGTGGAAATAATAAAATAATATTTGATTACATCATCAAATTTTATAAGGAAAAAAGAAAAAAACTACTTTTTCAACTCGTATTTTCAACTTAGCTCGCAAATTTTTTACTCAAATTTCGAGTGGGAGTACTCATTGGATGCAAAAATTAATTCCTCATCCAAGGAGTACCCATGTTACATACTTTTGATGGATCCTGTTACACGAAAAATGAGAAATACATTAAAAAAGTGATTGCAATCACATTTTTTTAATGTATTTATCATTTTTCATGTACCAGTGTCCATCAAACGTATGCAACATGGGTACTCCTTGGATGAGGAATGAAATTTTGTATACAACGAGTACTCGCACTCGAAATTTTAGTAAATTTTTTTGGAGATAAGTTGAAAATATGAGCTGAAAAAGTAGTTTTATTATTTTATTATTTTTTAATATTTTTATCCTTTTACGAAAAAATTGGTGAATAATCCCCCATGGTTGACATCATCATCTTGAATCCTATTGGTTCTTATAAAGTTGATTTTTGTTGTAAAATTTTCTTAGAATGCCCATTTTAGACCTCAAAATTCCCATAACGATGATTTCTAATCCTATTTGATTGCTTTCACTAGATTCATTGATTTCAATGTAAATGCTGATTTCTAATTATATTTGAATGCTTGGACTAGATGCATTTATTTTAGTGTAGATTATTTCTAATCCTATTTCATTGCTTGCATTAAATGCATTGATTTCAATGTAGATGGTGATTTCTAATCCTATGTGACCGCTTGCACTAAATGCATTGATTTCAATGTAGATGTTGGTTTCTAATCTTATTTGCTTACTTGTACTATATGCATTGATTTGAGTGTAGATGTTGATTTCTAATACTATTTGATTGCTTGCATTAGATTCATTGATTTCCGTGTAGAATTTGTTTTCAAATCTTATTTAATTGCTTTCATTAGATGCATTGATTTCAATGTAGTTGTTGATTTCTGATTTGATGTAATTTCGTGTATGATGGTACATTAATTTTAAAGTGATTGGATTAACAATGTGCATTGATTTCCATGTAATAATAAACCATTATTGACAATGTACATTGATTTTTTTGTTATATTAATTCAACCTATTAATATTGGAGAGAAAGAGAGACAAGGTATGATGTTTACTACAACAACTTGAGCTAAAGATTTAAATGGTTTACGATTTCAACTATCATTTTCATATAATCGATATGAAAATATGACAAATCTAACAAGCATGAAAATAATAATAGTAGAATAAAATAGTTTGAGATTGATCACAATGAAGACTATTTGTAATTGACTACATTCATATTATTCACATTTTCTATCATTCAACAGTATTATTGTCACTTTGGGTTCAAAATTTTTATTTCATCATTTTTCATCATTAAAGTTATTAACAATATTTATCATCTCAACAAAATCAGGTAACTGAGAAAATTTAAAATTAACATAACAAGGTTAATCTTAGACATATTTATCATATTTAAAATGATTATGTTAATATTAGAAATATTTACATATTATTGATAAAATCAATTAGATCTTGGATAGATTTCCCTTGGCCAAAAACTATTGAAACCAACGTAGATCCATATTAACTTTGGATCTATTAAGCGCCGAGAGGGATCAAATCTCTCGAGGTGAAAAACTTTCCTCAAGTTTTTCACTCAAAAAAGTGGTTTGCACCTTGATAGATTTGATCCCTCTCAGCTCTTGATAGATCAAATCACTGCATTTATCATGGGGCTCCTCCCCTCTATCAATATTTATATGGGCACCATGAGATAAGGATTTCATCACTCATCTATTTTTTCAGTGTCAAGCAACATCAAGAGCCACAGGTATAGTCACAATTCATATTACCAGATAGGTCATGGACATGGCCTCAATACCAAATATCGGTCTTGATCTCATCACAACACTCACTTAGGTTGATATTTTTTTGTGGGCGGTAAAGTATCTAAGCAGCGGGAAAAATGATACTAAGCATGGTAGTGTTATGAATCCAAGGAAAAAATCCTGGCTTAGTTTTGTTATAATGGTTACTCAGTACCCTGTTTCGAGTTTGTCTAGCAAAATTTTTCTCTCGCGTTTTAGTCTCCCCATCTACAAAGGGTGGACACTATAGTTTATTTACAGAGGATTAGATGATGCCTATCTTTGGAAAATCATGGATGCAAACCAAATTAACATGCTTGGAATTGTTGTGTTTGCAAATATGGGCCAGTCAACCGTCTTTGTTTAGTCTTTAGTCTTTATATTTTTAAAAATATGACCATATATGTAAGTACAATTATGTTGCAGTAGGCTCCTTAGGACAAAATCAATGTCTTCATGGCACTCAACCAAATAGTGATAATTTGAAGTTTTGTTATTTTCTCCTAAATAGACAAGTCAAATGTCTATAATTTGAAGAAACAACATAACATGTGCTATTCGGTAGATTTAAACTAAACTTGTGCTATCGGGCCGATTTCCAGACAAGGCCACCATTAGCAATAAGGGAAAATGTATGAAATTTTTCGATGTAGTAATATAAAACAAGCCTTGACACCAAAAATACAATATCATTATTAACGTAATCTTAAAACTAATAACTTAATAACAATATTAATATTAATGACCAAATAATAAATTAATAATATATTAGTAATTATATATTAATCCATTAATTTTTTAATTACCATAATATTATAATATGTTTCAGTGTTATGTTAGGTTTATATTATTACTGTTGATAATATTGGATTAATTTGGTTTAAGATTAAGGTTTTATAATACGACGATATTAATATTAGGGTGTATAGTATTAATGTTAAGATTTAATATATTAAAATTAGGGTTTATAATATTTTGTTTAATACTAGGGTTTAATATTATGACGTTGGAATGGTACAAGAATCTATCCAATATGATAAATCATAAGATTAATATGATAAACCATAAGATTAAAAACCTTAATATTATTATATCAAATACTAAGTTTAGTATTAAACCCTTAGATTATAAACCCTAACTAATATTATAAACCTTGAGATTAATATTACAAACCCTAAGATTAATATGATAAACCATTAGATTAAAATCCCTAATATTATTATATCAAGCTATAAGTTTCATATATTAAACCCTAAGACTAATATTATAAATCTTAAGATTAATGTTACCATTAAATTACAATTTATTCAATGACGCATTATGACATTACAAAATTGGGGTTTAATATTAGGTTTTATAATGTGAGGGTTTAATACTATGTTTACAATTTATAATAGTGAGGTTTCATATTATGGTTTATAATATTAATCTTAGGGTTTATTATATTGAGTTTTATAATTTTAGGTTTTTAAATTAGGATTTAATACTCTCACATTGGAATATTACAAAAATGTATCCAACATCACATTGTGAAAAACATTTTCTCAATATAACAATCAATCTCACAATCATTATCACAATATTGGGTTTATAGTATTAAGGTTTAATATTGGGTTTATAATATAAAATATTAAGATTTACAATATTAGGGTTTATTATTAGGTTTATAATATTATTCATCACGATTATAATATTAATCCTAGGGTTTAACATTAATCCCAAGGTTTATAATATTAATCATTCTGAAGATCATTGTTGCAATGTTCATAATCACTTTGGTTTATTAATCCCTTGGGTTTATAATCCCTTGGATTTATAATATTAAAATATTAGGGTTTATAATCTTAAGGCTTATAATCATAGGGTTTGTTATATTAATCCTCGGGTTTAATATTTTTCCCTTGGGTTTATAATCCCTTACATTTATAATACCAATAATCCATTTGGTTTATTAATCCCTTGAGTTTATAACCCTAGGGTTTATAAATAAAAGGGTTTAATATATTAATATTGGTTTTTATTATATTTGGTTTTATAATGTTAGAGTATTATATTAGGATGTAACAACACAAAATTAAATATAGAACTAATTAGATCAATTGTGTGATTTATAGTCAACACACAATCATTCAACTAATTAACATAGAATTTTGAAAATCATGAGAATCAAAAACTTACCTGTAGTGATGATATTCCTTACTTATGATTCCACAGTTGAATGCTATTTGAATCCTGAAAACTGCAACAAATTTTTGGGGACGACTATCCACCCAACCGTAGGCTCAGCTGCACATAATCTTTCGATAGTTGGCCACCCCTAAGCCCTCAATCAACATACTACTGCAAGGGAATCATTTGTCTCACAACACGTTTCTCCCAGGAGAATGCATGAAGGAATGATGAATCTCATCTTCCCAAACATCTATTAAATAGACCAAACAATGGAAAGGAGCTGCATGCACACATTCCTTGTGTCAACATGCAACTTTTATTTATTTATTTTAAGTTTTACTTAATTTAATGTTTCTCTTAATCTAAGTCTTTCTTATTTTATTCGTTTTTACATTTTGTTAACTTTACTTATTTTTCACTTTTTTTACAGTTTTCTAAGTTTAATTCTTTCTTATTTTATTCCTTTTTACTTTTGTTAACTTCAATTATTTTTAATATTTTTATAGCTTACTTTTATATATTATTATTTAGAACTCCAGTTTATTATTTACTATTTTATTTATTTATTTATTTATTATTATTCTATTTTCTATTTATTATGCATTACTATTATTGAATTATTATTTATTTACTATTTATTTAATATTATATTATATTATTTACTATTTTTATTATTATCAGGGGACATTACATACTCCCCCTCTTTAAGGAACTTTGTCTCGAAGTTAAATTTCATCAACATTTTATTTATTTACTTATTTATTACGTCATATTCTGCTGAAGTAGTATAACCAATAGGCATCGAAAGTTTCCACAACACCCAGGAAATCTCAAGGAATCTATGTCCTTTTTCCAACTTTCGGAACCAAGCATAAGCCTAATCGGTCTGTACCATAACCCAATATTGGCCCCAAGTATCGCGCTTGACTCAAACCTCATCTCCCCAAGGAAGGCATCCATTCCCAATACTCAATGACTTGGGGCATCTCGCAAGTTTGGCCCATTCCCTCCATGCTCACTAAGGTGCACTGCCTCAGGCATCAAAGTCCTTGCACCCCTTCCAGACATCGACATCCCAAACCAATACCAGGCACTTGGCCTACAATATTAGGCACTTGGACTCCTTAATATGGTCCCATAGCTACTCAAGAGCTATCCATGAAGAGATATACAAGGCAAAGGAACCACCGACATATGTAGTTTTGATTGAGTATGTCCCTTGCCCATATGGTGCTACTTATTCTCCCTCATAGTTATGGGATCCCACAAGGTCGTCAAATAAATCAGCTTTCTTGGCCCATTTATGGAGTTCTTGTTAGTCACCACATCTCAACATGCATCCAATGCATTAGTTATAATTATAAAATCATAAAAAAATAATCCACATATCAACTTGTGCATGCCATCATGATAACATAACATCATTGTTAATCACAACATTCTGAATAGTAAAGAACTGCATGCTCACGCATGTAATAAAATTTGCATGCAACTACCACATGTTTCACCTTATGAAATACCATCATAAGTTATAACATCAACATATTTGCATCAAATATATATCATGAAATTACATAATAAATAACCACGTGTCAATACAACCTGATATTATAACATCATAATTCCTATGCCACATTATGCATATCATATCCATCATGAGCATATAACATCATTATGATAACAAACCACATGTTCATCATTATCCTCATACCACCATATCATGAAACATCATCAATATGAGAATCATCTTAATACTTATCAATATAGAACAATAATATACTATAAGCATTCTTATCATGATTCATCGAAAACTCAATTCCATTTTCTTGCATAAACATTGAATACCTACTATGAACTAAGATTACTCAACGTCCATCTAGGATCTATGTTATCTCATCAAAACTAATAGTGTCGTATTTTCCTCAAGATACCAATTACTTTTCAATAACCATTTCTTATTATTTCTATTAGGAAGTTGACCTTTTACATTGTAGGTATACTCATCTAAGTACATCATTAAAATTTAAATGAGCCTCATCATATTGGGCCTTAATCTCTCATCATATATTCTTCCCGCACTTCATGCTCGGTATTTTCTCATTAGTCTACATAGTGTCTTTCTTTTTCCAAAAGTTAAATAATCATTATCCTTGAAAACAATTCCTAGTTTATCACTTATCATTTCTCACTAATTACAGGTGCTTAGAACTTCCTACCTAACACTTCTAAATTTATATCTCATCACTTTGATCCTTACCAATCATACTGATCAATCCACTCATCATATATTTAAGATATTTTTCTTCTCTATGGAATCACCCTTTCACTTCCTCATATTGAATATTCATAGATACAATTTATTTTTCCACTAGTTTCATTTACCTAATATTCTGTGTCTAATAGCTTCAACACTGAAAATTTCTTCACTTTGTTCATTTTAAAAAACATATTATCAAGTTGTCTTTAATTTCTCACCTACAGTCATTGCATTTCTTTTCCTCCTCTCTTAAATTCCTAACATTGATACACTTTGGAAATGTTGTTACTATTCCCAAACTTGGGTAAAACCCTATAAACAAATTTAATAAGGTGGCTATCAAATGTAATCCACTTATCATTTCCTGTTTTAATTCATTAAACTAATATAATTTCCTAATCATACATCTTGATTTCCATAATTCATGCATATAGTTAGTCACCTATGGAAAACTTTATAATGTGGCTCTCCCATTCAAGGGAAAAAAGTATTATAGATGTTGTCATGCTCCCAACTTATCTCCCTCAATTGGTAAATTTTATTACGGTTTTACTTTTTTAACCTAGGTTATCATACTTTCCAAGTTTCTTAAAAATGACCTTCATTATTACCATAATTATTCACTTCATTATTTGGTTGGCAATATTTTTTTCCTTGTATGCATCATCCTTAAATAAAACCTAAAGTGATTCTCATCATGATTTTAAATGGAAATAATTATATGATTCCGCAACCATTTTCCACCAAGTTGTTCCCTCGAAGAATACCTTTTATGACTTCCAAAATATTCCATTATGTTATAAAAATATGTCATCCCTTCTTATGGATTTCTTTCCCTCATTGTGACACTTTCACTCAACGAGGTTAAGTATCTATCAATAAATATTTTTATTCACCTCATTTGTCTAAGTTGGTCATTGTTGTGGGGATTAACATTCATTATAATTTTTTTTAATTTGTAAATTCCTCATTATTCTTCCCATGAAGTTCATAGTACATTCCCATAACATAAGTCAACTATCTTCTTGATTTATGGACACCAACATATTATATAAAGTACATCAAATGGTGATATCATTCCCTTTCTAGAAAATTTATAAGTTGTCTCTGAGTTTTCCACATCATTATTTTTCAAGTTTATAATTGGACTATGAGTTTAATTTATCCTCACTATAAAATGTGCAAATTCCTCCTCTTTCCTTCCTCCATACATAATTATTTATTTATTTATTTAATTTAATTTAATTTAATTTAATTTTATTATTATTTTTTTTAATTTTAATTTTTTTTTAATTTTTTAATTTTTTAATTTTTAATTTTTAATTTATTTATTTATTTATTTATTTTCTGGAATTAAAACTTAGAAACTACCCTTTCTTTCTTAAATTTCTTGTCTCTTTATACTTAATATTCCACCATCTCATTCTAATAATATTTTATTGCCATTCCACTTTGTTGCATACTATATTAAATTATATTTCTTCCATATTTGACTTCATCTGATGTGTACCTTCAGTGAATTGTACTACTATTCTCTCAATTTGATCACTTATAACATCTCCACATATTGTGTTAATAGCTAATGTCTTCTTTACTTCTTCATATTACCACAACTAGTTGAACATATTATATAACTAGTGGTTTCCCCTAAAGGTGCAAAGATACACCAAAGGTAGTTCATCTCATCAAGATTTGGGAAGATTTTTATTTCATTGTTGTGCTTGAAGTAGCACGAGATTCCTTAAGAATATCTATGAAAAACAAGAGTATATATCTAATGCATGGGCTTACTTGTAGTAGAGCCAAGATTAATTAATAATTTCACACACAAACCTGAAATTGTCTAAAGTAAGAAGCTGTGTAATTTCCTTAAATAGCTTTTCATTGAAATAAGAAAACACCTTCAGGTCTTTCACTAGAATTTCCATTGCTTTTGCTCAGTCTTGCCTAAGAAAACATCCCATGTATGTCAGAAGTATCAGTCACCAATTCAAACATGTTTTAGCACCAGACATAGAAAATATACAACATTCAAGATGACTCAAATTGAACCATTTGTGGTATGGCATATATGTGTGATTTATTTTATCAATAAATGTAACAAAAGCATCATCACCAAAAATAAAAGTGGAAACAAATCATTTGTGACAATTATACACATGCTAAGATCATTGATCATGAAAAGTTTCAGCATCAGAGAGCCAGAAACCCAAAAACACAACTAATTTGATTTTGTAGCACTCATCACAGAATTATTGTGAGAATGTAATCAAATGTTGGAATGAAACCTTGGCATCATACATAGAATACATGATTTGATTATCTTATGGGCATACCAAAAACCATTACAAAATTCAAAATGCTCATACCATTAGACACGCATTATACCATTTAATCAGAAATCCGATTATCCTTAAACATTTATAACATGATTTTTATGGTACTTAATGTTTTCAATTTAGGAAACCAACCGCTAGAAAATATAAAAGCAGAATTCATCAATCCAGTCAATTTGCAAGCATGCCGACATTTCATGCAAATCTCAAACAGAATTCTTCAATGACAACTGAAACCATCAAATGCATCTTAAAAATTCAGTCCAGTGGACTCCAATCCCCGCAATACATAAAAGAGCATAACTTCGAGCAACCTGCATGATAAAATTTCTGACATAAATTTAAATAGAATCAGTCATGAAAACCACCAAGGATCTCTTATTTTCTAAAAAAAATAAAAATTTAAATTCATAATCTTGTTACTGAGGGTTTGTTTCCACTGTTCAGTTTACAAAATTAAATCTCATAACCAAACCAAAAACATTAAGAACTGCAATCTAGAGACAAACCTCTCCAACCTTGGTTTACCAAACAACCCATCTTTTAGTCGAAATGGAGTTAAGGTATTGCCGTTCATTTTTTGTTGCTATAGATGATTACGTGCAAGTGGAGAGCATTGGTCATAAATTTAAAAAGAAAATTTTCCTATTATCCCCACAAAGACACCTTTCAGGAGAACCAACTTATGATTCGTACACAAATTAAATTCAACGAAACATGCTTTTATCTTACATACATTGTTTTCATTAAAAAGAGTTATACCTTAGCAACAAAGAGGAACTCACATGAGGCAACCCTACATCCCGAACGCCATTTGCAGATAACAGCACATTACACCACTTAATAGTTAATCCAGATCAAAATAGATTTTTTTTAACATATTTGTTTAGAAGAATAGCAAAACACATTACACCACTTAATCCAAGACAAAATTAAATTTGATTTGACACATTATTTTCGTAACATTTCTCTCACTTTCATATCCAGAATGATCAACACTCTTGTCAATTCAAAAAGGATGAAGACATTAGGCAAACAACCATAGCACATTGTTGGCTTCAAAATAAATTAATGAATGTGTTTCAAGCTTGTTAGCATAAAGTAATTTAATGACTAATTATAGAAAAACATTGGAAACAGAGTTATCTTGCAGCTTAATTTATAGAAATAACAATGTTTGCAATTAAAAATCAATCATTGAGTCAAACAAATCTCATCAATGTTTACAGCCACAATAACGCAAAATTTGAAAAAAAAACAAGGGCATCTGAAGTATGATTTCTTTCTGCATCACACACTTTGTTCAGTTAATTGAGTGACACTTGTGTAAGAAGTAGGAAAGAGAGTTTTTTAATAAATAATTTAATTATTTCTATTGAAAAACGATTGACGCTTCACAATAAAACAAATTAAACAATTAAAGGAGAGAGAAGAGGTAGAACTTCGTAACATACTTGTCCAATGCCTCTAGATACTTCTGCTTCTGAATCTAGAAAAATATTTTCATGGAGTATCTGTTATCCTCCACTTTCGTGAACTCGAAATATGCCTCTCCACGTCCTCCCAGTTTCCACCCTGCACTTCATCCTCAAAATACTTCATATTAAAGGAAAATCCCAATTCTTGTTCAAGCATGTGCCAAACAGAATCCATTCAGGGAGAGGGGATAAAATATTTTTTTGAGGTTCCATAACAATAGAACCAGCGGAACAAAAGAACAACAACTAAAAAAGAAGATCCACTTACTTGTGAACGGTCTCCTTAATTTTTTCTTAATCTAGGAACTGCAAGATGAGGAAAACTAGTTCTGTGATAAGGGAAGACATGACAGGGGATCGATAAGAGCCCCTTCTGTAACAAAATTTATGATATTACTTGTCTTGGTTATTTATTTATGATATTTTCTCCTTCCTGCTCATATTTTTACGAAATTTCATCCTTTCGGCTTGCTTATTTACATTATTACGGTGTCCTGTCCGTCTATTTGCGACACTTCGTCCCGTTCGGCTAGATTATTTATGTGTTGTCGACCCAAATCTCCAAATGACCATAACAAGCAATTTATTTTGATAATAACTCATTTGATTTTAAATCCCCGACCCTAATAATTTAATAACACGTCCCAAGATCCTCCCTTTGGCTCAGATCTTTAGATAAAGGCCAAAAGGAAAGATACTGACAGCTTCTTTTGCTGATGGGAGGGGATTACTGGGGCAAGCATAGTGTCAGAGACGACGCATTCGTTGATGTTTGAACAAATTAGCAGAATAGAATCCAGAACCCTAGGGATTCGAGTCAATGAGAGAAAAAGGCATTTGAAGGACTCTGAATCTTAAGAGCTACGGGAATCGATCTTTACCTTGTTCAGATTTTCTTTGTCAGGGTTACCTTGTTTGGATTCTTTTATGGTATGTAATAGTAATTGTAAAGTTTCTTTACCTTGTTCAGATTATTTTATGGTATGTAATTGTAATTGTAAAGTTTCTTGTTTTAGTGAGAAACATCAGGACATTCCCTGAATCTCCATATAGATCCAACGGTGGACAATGTGATAGTTGTTTACTTGAATCAATCAACGACAGAAAATAAAAAGGTCGACTATGGTGAGCGGTGGAATGATTCAAAAGTAAACACCTTCGGTGTAATTATACACCACTTCATATCTAATGGTATTTTCTTAATATCCCTAGTCAAGGTTTCATTACCATTCATCTCTTCTTCAAGAGGCTACATCCTTAGAGCAAGGTCAACCAATAAACCATCAATGTTCACCATGAATCCAAATTTTAATCACTCATACATCTTGTCTTTTAAGGCATCACCAAATTCTTAATCTTGGTTGAAAAAGGTTAGCAATATGCAATTAACCTACACTAGTAAAAAATGGCTAATTAGTTACTAAAAAAATGACTAAAATTTGCATATAAACGGCGATTTTTCGGCCGGTGACCAATAGTAGCTAATTTACAATACCTTATAACGCGACCAACTTTTAGTCGTTTTTAGCTTAGTCAGTAATTGTTTGTCTCAATTTTTTTGTCTAGCAGTATATTTGATCATTAATTTAGTCATTTATTAGGTCATTGTAGTCATTGATTTGGTCATTGATTTATTCATTGATTTGGTCATCGATTTAGTCATTAATTTTATTATTGATTTGGTCATTTATTTTATTGTCTACTAGTATATTTGGTCATTGATTTAGTCATTGATTTGGTCATTTATTGCCGCAATTAATGACCAATTATACAAAAAAATATATTACTAAATGATCACCAGATAAAAATAATTAATGACCAAAGACATATGACCAAAATGTTGGTCATGTTATAATATACTGTAAATTAGCTACTAATAGTCACATATATGAAAATTTTATTCATCGTTTGAATCCACTTAATGTCAAAAGAAATATGAGTATATTTTGGTCGTGTTATTAGCTACTGTAAATTAGCTACGAATAGTCATATATATGCACAATTCAGTAGTCATTTGTGATATGATTTATCATACACGTGTATTTTTTGTTAATATTAGTTTCATATTCATTATAAGCAACTAATTTAGTCGTATATTCATTTTTATTTGTATTTTCATCATTAATGAGCCTCGTGACAATTTAGTATTTTTAGATTGATTTTATGTTTTCATTTAATGAAACATAAATTAATTAATATGATTTTGCAATTTGAATATATATATATATATATATATATATATATATATATATATATATATATATATATATATATATATATATATATATATATATATATATATATATCATAAAATGTACATGTTAATCTAATATGAAAACAAAAAATTACATATGTTAATTACAATACTAAATAATATCAAGTGCAACTATAAACAATTTCAACCACATAGATTATATTATATAAAATATCAAGTATTACAATATGAATTTCTAACTTAATATTTGTTGGAGTACAATTTACACATGAAATATTGTTTCATCACTTCGAAACATTATCATTGAGTTGCCAAGGCATTGCACGTAAATTCACCAACTGTGAAGACATGACCATCAATCTATATGTGTGTGTCTTATGTGAGATATTGGCTCTACAGGTACCACTAAACCAATTTTCTTATTTCATTTTGTCGCTCCAGTTTTATTGTTCTCCTTTTTCTTCAATTCTTGCTTCTTACCATCAATACTGAGTTCCTTTTCTGAAAAAGAAAGAAGATAAAATGTAGATTATAAGACATGAAAGACGATGAACAATGAGATATAAACTAAAATATACTATAAATAATGTATACGATATATACCTCAACATCAGCAATATTGTCAATGCCATTTTTCCCCAGAAAATCAAGAAACTCGAACAAGTTTTCTTCAGTTGGGCAATAGTGGCTTCTACGTGGCGAGATGACATGTATATAAAAAAAAACAAATAAAACGTCACCATAAAAATAACACCTTAGTAAAATTAATATTCAACCTTCAATGAAATATTAGGCACAATCATGCTAACTAAGTTACATGCTAAAAATATCAAGTTGTAGATTACTTATACAATGTGGGAGTGCAAACAAAACTTCTAGAAAATGTCAAAGCTAAGTATAGAATAAACTGAAATGAAGTAAAAAGGATACAATAATAGGATAGCCTCATATACATTTAGATAACCAAATAATGTAGAAGGCTTAGTGAATAGGTCCAAGGCTAGAGGTCGATGATGTCAAGAATGCCCAAGTATAATGAGAATTTCTTCAGATAAGAACTACTATTTGGGTCCATTATCACATACGAATAATCCAACTAGTCTATATCAAATTATTTATGCTTTTCTTATATTTATGAATCACTACAATATAAGTGGATAAATTTCAAAGACAATTCCCCTCCCATTGTTTTCCACACTTGTACAATATAGTAGTTGTGATTTGGAGAAAATTTCCAACATAAAAAATGTAGAAATCACTAGTAATCCCCCCAAAAAGATTATTTTGGGATGTAACTTTCATTATAAAGAAAAGACAAAATAAGAGTAGTTTTGATATGTTTTGAAAAATTACCAACAAAGCACCAATAGTTTTCCCATATTTACCATACTTGTAATTTCCAAGAAATAACACATTGATTGATCTTTTACAGAAAATACTTGATTCAATACAAACAAGAATTTAATATATTGCGACAATATCACCAATGTTTGATCCTTAATTAGTTCAAAATAGTTAGTACAAAAACTTTAAGAAAGAGAAACAAGTATAAATAATAAATCCATCAATTAATAATCAATCAAAAAAAGATAAGCTTTTTGTTGAATTTTGATAAACAACTATAAATATTGACAATCCACTACAACTAGTGTTGTTGTTCAAAGAGAAATACTACCTAGTGGCATTGTTCAAAGAGAAATACTATCTGGAGAGCTCATCTTCCAAATTCTTTGCTTTATCCATGAAGCTTTTTTCTATCTTCAAAAAAGAATCCGCATTCAATCTTTTAGGTTTCTGAAGCTGCCCAAAGACCTTTCCAAATGAAGCAGTGATTTTCATTGATTTTCATAAAATTCTTCTAATACTAAAAAAAAAATATAGTTTGACCATGTGATAGACAATTCAAGCAAGTAAAAAATTGTGTAAAATATTTCTTAGAAGACTTCATGTTGAAAGGAAAACTTTCATAATTCGGATAGAAAAAAAAAACTTAACAAAGATGGTCAATATTACAAAACAATAGATTGAATATAAAACTACAGGTAGAACTAACAAAATCCTAATTGTAATACAGTTGATTGATTATTCTAAGTGAAGCCAACTAGATACATACAAGTTTTCATTCTTAGCTTTCTTTCCCATATCTTTATTGGAAGTGGAAGCTAACTTGCATGCATCTCGCAACACTATTTTAGCAATAGTATATGTTTCATTCTCATATTCCACACCTTTGTTTCCATGAACAATCGTAGTAGGTATTGGAGGAATTAGTTGCTACATTAGCTGAGTTGTCAACATTATCCTTCTCTTTACTCGAGGTATTAATCCTTCCCCTTCTTCTTGGTTATCAATCTCATCTTTCTCATGTAGCCAACATAGGAATAGTTTGGGTTCAAGAAGAATAAAGATACTCAGATGATGTCTTCAAATTTGAAAGTATGCATTTTTATTATTTAACTACTAGTAAGAAAGTAATAAGAAGACCTTAAATATAACCATAGTTTTTATGTGAAGCAGTCTGTTGCAGATCCCCATGCTAGCACAACATCATTGAAAATAAATGGTAAACAATAATTAAAACTATTTCCCCTAGCATGAACATTGACTTAATATTCATAGATAAACATAAACCATTTCAAACTACAAGGAATAAGCAAAAAGGACACCATTGATATAAATTTACAATGTAAATAAGAAGTGTATTTGCTAGCTAGTGACTCTAAACCTTGTAATAGGAAAGATGCCTCAATGAGTATTATCCACATGCTAGGAATGAGTTGTGACATGTTTCTTGTGTTTGTGTTGTAGCTCCTACAACACCCTCCAAAAATACATAAAATCATAACGCACACTTAAAAATTTTTGGAGCCCCCCTTTTTAAAAACTAAAGAAGGAAAAAGCCAAGTAAAGTTCTAAAGGCAAGTCGCTAAGTCGCATATACATTATTTACGACCCATGCGACCTATGCGACTCTGCGACACGAAATTAGCACGGTCGCGGTGTGGTTCATGGTCGCAGTTGCGACGCCTAAGCCTAGCGACCGCAAGGTCGCAAGGTCGCAAAATGAATTTTTAAGGAAATTTGCGACTCAGCGACCTTGCGACCCAGCGACCTGAAGGTCGCAAGGTCGCAAACTTGCAACTTGCGACCTCATTAAAAGTCCGCACGTGCGACCTTTTTATATAAGGTCGGGTCGCTAGGTCGCATTTGTGACTCTCAGCGGAAACCGCGGAATTGCTCTGACAGGTTGACTGGCGCGTTTTCTTCCGGGTAAGTTGCCTTTTTCCTCCCTATGTTTCCCTCTTAAGCATTTCTTGCCATTATTGAGCCTCCCCACGGTCTTATTTATTTACTGGAAAGGATGGGGGGTTTTCTTTGGATTTTTACCGTCGTTTTGTTTCCCACAAACCCCAAGGTCACCCGTCTCTTACCTAATTCCTCATGGCTATGCCTTATGGTGAGTTTAGGCCCTTTCAAACCGCTGACTTTTCCCGTTAAAGAAAGATTAGCCGCAAGGTCGCGCGCGCACGAAACCCCCGCCAGGCGCAAGTGCGACCTGTGACCTAGCGACCAGGTCGCAAGGTCGCAAGGTCGCAAATCTCCCACTCAGCGACTCTGCGACCCTGCGACCTAGTCGCAAGGTCGGAGGTCGCGGATGAGTCCTTTTGTGGATGAGCGAGCAACCCCAGGCTGGCTCCGGGCAGGTGAATTAATCTTTTACATGTGCGGACTCTATTTAGCCATTTTCACTCATGTCTTTCTTATGCTGGATTTACTGTTTTAGATACGGCGGGCGGTCGGAGCAGACACAGCACCGGTCCTCTCCGACTCTAGCAATATGGCACCCCGGGTATCCCGAAGGAGAAGCAGGCAAGTGGTGGAGGAAGAATCAGACACAGACATACAAACATCTCCGCCGCCAATATACAGAGACACCCTGCGCATGAGAGGATGACGAGGTGGTGAAAAGTATACGTGAATTTTCCATGACGGAAAGGTTACCGAGAAGATCTCCCGGACGGCGTGAAATATACCTGAAAGTAAAAAGGTCCAGATTACACCTAGCCGGGTCGCATCCTGCCATCTTTCCATGCCCAGAGATGATGGACTGGATCATACAGAGGACGGATCCGAAAAGCTTCGCAATCCGAGATAGTGCAGGGAAAGCTTTCGTAACATTGGAAAGTTCAAGAGCACAGGTCTACTACTCGCTACCCAAAGCAGAGGTGAACTTCACCCCAAGATGGTTTGCTGCAAATGAAGTGCCGATGGTTGACACGATCAGAAAATGGTGGACAGAACCAGACAAATTTAAGATCAAGAAGGACCAGGAGTACCCGGTGGCCAGTCTGAGCAAAGTCTATAAGCTAGTGGCCGCCATGCTGTGCAGGATATACGGACGTTCGGACGCCACCACCTTCAATGGAACATGGGCAACCATCATAGAACACTTAACAGTCCACGGCACTCGATTCAATTGGGCGCGAATATTAATGGGCTCCATGCACACAAACTTGGCTTCAGCTTTAGCCCCAGATGGGGGAGCTCCATCAGAATTCTACATGGCTTCGTATCTATTAGATGCTGTCTGTGCCTAGATGCATGTCGAGGGATGGCCACATAACTGGGACCCCGAACAGACCCAGGCAATACACTTGCAGACCGGGGTATTCTGGGAATCTAGGTACAAGTCGAACATCGAACAAATCTCTCACATATTCATGCCCGCCCTCTACGGGAAACTATTTGGTCAAGAGGCCCCCTGCATGTCTTGGCGAGCAATGGAAACACTGGGTCAGGTGGCACACTGGTTCCCATTCGCCGATTTCACAATCATCCGAGTATTTGGCCTCGTTTGTGCCACCACACGCCACTCTAAGTTTGTTACCGACAAGGTAGCCTGCACAGAGGTGTGTTTCCGTATGACCTTGGGCTTCTAACGTCCTTACCAAAGGGAAGAAGAAACCTTGGCCTCGCTCTACCTCTCACCATTGGTGCCTATAATGGCCAAAGACTCCGTAGAAGTAGCGCGTGAAGGGGAAGAGGAAAGCTATAACTTTAGAAATCCTGACTCCCGAACTTACGATCCAGTCAGGATAGTTCCTGAACATTGTAAAAGGGCCAATTTCAGAGGGAGTTATCAACACGTCGAGCGCCCGGATGAGGATGAGAGAAGAAATTGGTATAACGCAAACCGGCATCTCGCGCCAGAATCGAATCTCGACCGAGAAGGAGAAGAGCACCTTAATTTAGAGAAAGGGAGCTGGGACAATGGAGGCTCTTCCTCCCCTCCATATCCTCCAAAGATACAAAAGAACATGATCAAGACGGACCGATAATCGCGATCAAAGAAGGGAAGCGCAAGCCTAAGCCAAACTGAAGAAAAGAAGAAGAAGAAGGAAGATGAAAAGAAACGCAAGAAAGACGCCGTAACGTAACGAAAAAGAAAAAAAGAAGAGGAGAAAGAAAGACAGAAAAGGAGGCACAAAGGCGCAGAAAGGCACCGAAAGAGGAACTCGATAAAGTCGATCGTCATGTGGTGCTGCGTAACAGGCCGCCGCGGCAGAGAGGAAGAGGAAACAGGAAAAGGGAGCAGAGGCAGAGGCAGAACGCCGGAAGAAAGAAGAACATGACAGGGCGGAGGCGGAGCGCCGGCAAAAGGAGAAAGAAAAAGGTCAAACACAGGATGTAGAGGACGAGCTCATAGATGACATTGATCTATCTCCCCGAATATCCCCGCAGTGCATGGGAAACACCTCGTTGTTGATGACTTTCCTGGGGAGCAAGAAGAAGAAGTCTTCGACTGACCCGTACTGACCTTTGACCAATTCTCTTCAAGATATGGCAAGAGAAGAGGAAGTCCTTAACGCTGTGCTACCCCGCCATCTCCACGGTCTCCACCGGAAAGGACATAGTCCCGTACACAAGGACAAATCCAATTATGATAGCGCCAAGAAAGGCACCGCTTTAAGCCGCAGCTCATTTAAGAAAATGTCACGAGGATGAGCAGAGAAATTATTTCTTTACGTAACCGCTAAAGCGGCAGAGCAGAGAAATCAAGGCTAGAGAATGAGATGTGCTCCAGCCTTCCAGGGTAGGCCTCATAAATGAGGTCCTTACCTCAAGTCAAAGGAATGTGATGTGTTGGAGATGACAATGAGGCAAGTATACCAGGAAATGCTCACCCTGAAACAAACAGTGGCCCCATTGGCAGAGGCACGAGAAGAAACCAGGTAGAAACACGAACAGCTCAGGGAAGCCTCGGCAGCCTTGGACAAAATGATGAATTGGACAACACAGTATCAGAAAGCTCCCGAACATGTGCCTCGGAAGGATTGGAGTCATACGCAAGAAGCCAAAGTACAAATTCGGATGAGTATGCAATCCAAAGACAAGCTGTCCAAAGATCTGGACAAAGTGGTGTCTGCGTATAACCACCTAATCAGTGGTATCACCCATGAACGCTCTTTCATCACATTCCATCAATAGGCACTAAATGAAACTAAAGGTCAAGGGTGTTTAGCAAAGAAATTCACATTTCTCATGTTCAAGACAGAAGGTCATTGGTGTTTAATCTGAGGTACCAAGAGTAACCAACTTGCTGTTTAATACTCCAAAGGCAAATCTACACCTGGGCTTGTTTCTTTCAATGCTGATCTCCCAGAAGAAGGAGACTCTGGTGCCGAATGCTCTAGAATGTATGCATCGGATAAAAGAGGAAAGCCCTCTTGTCGCTCCTATAACGGCAGATTACCAGACTTGGAAAGACTTCATCAAAGGCAAGAAAGTCGACGCTCCAGAAACCTCAATTGCGCGACCACCTTCATAGTTTCAAACGCTAGGTCGCAGGTCGCACCTGCGACCAAGTCGCAGGTCGCATTTGCGACCAGGTCGCAGGTCGCATTCGCGACCAGGTCGCAGGTCGCAATTTTGGCAAACAGGAAGCTGAACCGTCGGGAAGCTGAACCGTCAGAAGGCCATAAGTGCGTCTGTTGAATCTATAAATACCCCTGTGGGGAGCATTGTAAAAGGCTGCTCTTTTTTGGACTGAAAGGCATTATTGCATTGTAACTGAAGAAGCATACTCTTGATATATGAAATACAATACATGTTAAAACCCCTTTGATTGGATGATGTGTTTGGCTGTGACAACATTGTGTGTATTCTGCGTACAGTTTCAGAATATCTTCTGATTAATGAATCTGTGTTATTAATAGTATCATTCATGCACCATAGCTATCTGTGATTGTGTTGATGATGCTCAAGTTTATTATTTACTTCATGATGAATGTTAATGAACTGTTTTATTAGCATTTCGTTATATCCTTCGGAAAGTTAAGGGATATTCTTGCCACAAAGAATTGTTTCTTTGGCGGTCAGATTATCCTGCGTGCATACCTCATAGATGTGTTGCTAACGACACTTCCTGAGTGCATGCATTCTGTCTATTACCTTGCTACGCAAAGTGTCATATATTGGTTTTATACATCAGTCATGTATTCTGTATCGTGTGAATGAGTGTATTTTTGCAGTTTCAATCAGGTTGCTCGAAACCGGAAAGATAGTCATTTAAGTGGTAGCCGGACCCACACCCCGGACGGGATCCCTACTCCAAACGGTTCAAAGTCTAATTGGGACTTTCTACCGGGGAGATCCCCTACTGTTGGCCGGACATATTTTCCCGTCAACAGATTTGGCGCTAGAAGGAGGGCCATGGCATCCTCCCAGCATACAACAGACATTCAATCTCAAACTCCCCGTCGGGAGATCATAAATAACGAAGTTTCCCTTCCCCCCTTAGAAGATATTCCAACGGTGGAAGCCCGATACTTCGAAATCACTAACGAACAGCTGAGAGCCTTGCGCCCAGTTGCCCGTAATCTCATCAGGGATTTACGATATACCCCTATCATGGAATTCCTAGCCCACACTAGGACCCCTGCCGATAACATCACTCGCAATGGCGTGCTAGTCCGTACCGTACCTGAACTTGTGAATACCATGATTGAGGACCTCGCACGGGCTGTCCAGGAAAATGACCCCGTTACCCACGATAGTGAAGGTTTCCCTGATATTGAACCGTTCCCCGAACCACAGCCTGACTTACATCAGTGGACCAACAACCAAGTGTATTCCCCACGAGAAGGAGAAGGGGAAAGAAGAAACGAAAGAGAAGGTAACACAGCCCGACGGAATGCAGAGGAAGTCAATAGGCCTCGAAGAAATGAAGGTGGAGCCAACAGGGGTCAAGGTCATGGTGGTAGAGGGAATATCATTCACGACCTGAGACACCACGCCAATCATAATCACCACCAAAACCAAAATAGACCCCCCCCTTACAACTGGGAGCTGCTTAGAAACGTGAATAACCGTGAAAGACACCGAGATGAACACTCTCGTCGTCATGAAGGAACATCGGTGTCAGGGACGGGAAGTGAGTCTGAAGCAGAAACCCGACACCATCAACGCCCCAGGAGGGTGCAGTCTCTGGCCTGGATGGCTCAATCCCCTTTGGCCCTCTTAGGTCCTCTCCATGATATGCCCAGACACCCAGAGAAGCATCTTCCTAAGTTCGATCCAGAGAAAGGCACATCGGCAGAAGACCATATTAGTAGTTTTTATCTGTCTCTACAAATTATGAGAGTTCAGTCCAATGATGTCGCATGTTGACTTTTCCCACACACTCTTGTAAGCCAGGCAGCCACCTGGTACCGCTCCCTACCCAGTGCGTCTATTACTTCATGGGACCAGTTCCGTCGTGTGTTCCTGCAAAAGTTTGCGGAAGATAAAACACCCTCTATGCTCCTCACAGAACTAAGCACCATCAAGTGTCATAGAAAAGAGAAATTTAAAGACTTTAACCAACACTTCGCAACCATATTGCAAAAATTTCCTCCAAACTTAGCGTTGGACGATTCTATCACCATCGACTACTATACCAAAGCCCTCCCTAGGGATATTGCAGTTTTCGTCAAACGTGAGGCCCGCGCTACTCTTACAGCAAATTACGCTGCTGCTCTCACGGTAGAAAAAGACATGTTGTCAATAGGAGTCATGGATCATGACGGAAAGGATGATCACAAATCAACCACTAAAAAGGGCCAGTCTTCCACCCCAAATAGAGAGAGAGAAACTTTCGATTTCGAAAGTATGGCCAAGACCCTCAAACTACTAACGAATGAGGTCTCTGACTTAAAGAGAAAAGGCGTTGAAACCTCAACTACAAATAAACCTCCCAAACCTTTTTTCAAGAAAAGCAATCCCAACACCAGCAGGCCTCCGTCAAACACCAGTGCCGCTCTCAACGTGGAGGAGATAGGGAAAGACAATTTTTGCTCTTTTCACCAAGCTGCCCATTCTGAAAAGACGTGCCCGCAATGGATTGGCAGCATGACCGCAGTGGTTAACCAACTTTTGGATGATCAAACTCCAGGAAGCCTAACAGAGGATGAAATTTCTGATCGAGACGAAGTTTCGCTCCTAGATGGGGAATCGGGAGCCTCTGTCTTAACTTTTGATGTAATCCGCGGGGGAGAGAGTCTTGCTCCCATTGATATTAACATGGCAGGAAGTCCCAAGGCTCAGCCCACTCGAAACTATAGTCTTAGAAGCAAAGGATCTATTCCCGAACAATCATATGAAGACAAGAAAAGGGCTTTCCTGAGAAAAAATCTTCCCCCTAGCAACGAAGGACCAGCTACGCCGGACAAGCCTACCAATAGTAATGGCAAAGCAAGTCAAAAGACCAAACTCCCAGTGGAACCATCGAAAACCACTACCGAACCTAGTCCCCAAACTGATACTAGCTACAACATAGTGGAAGACATGAAAAAGACCAGGGCTAATATCTCGCTCTACGAGTTGGCCCGCATCACGAACCAAAAGGAACTTATCCTAAAAGCTTTCGCCAACAACCAAAACACGAAGAACGTCAGCAACACGTCTGCACAAACTAGTCCAGATATCCAATCTATAGTGAACGCTGTCAACACGAATTCGAGAGGATCCACCCCTCCATTTCTCTTATCGTTTGAGATGTTTAATTTCAACGTTCACAATTGCCTCGTTGACTCTGGTGCATCCACGAATGTCATGCCTCTATCTGTGTGCAAGAAACTCAACATCCTCCTAGAGAAAACTGACGCAAAAATCATTCAACTGGACAAATCACAAGTACCAGCAGTTGGAGAATTAAACAATGTCATCATCCGCCTCTCATCCGACTCTAGGGTTCATCAATGTATCGATATTGTGGTTGTTGACATCCCAGAAGCCTATGGTGTACTGCTTAGTAGAGACTGGTCTAGAAAATTGCAAGGATACTTCGCCACAGATTGGTCTCACTTATGGCTACCTTACAAAGGGAGAAACAACCAAATCAGAGTCGAGAGTGAACCATACATGAAACACACTGTAACTGATTTGGATGCTACGAATGAACCCATCAGCTTCGCCCAAGAGGAACTTGGTATGTGTTTTCTAGATTCCATTTTTGGATGTTACCAACCTCCCCAGTCTGCAGTAGGCCCCGAGGTCCTTTCTGAAATGACTCTCGTCGCAGAGGAACAAGCCCAAACTGTATCACACCAAGCCAAAATTCCTCCGCAAACCGCCACCCCAAAGGACCCGGAAAATGATATATGGACATTGTATTACGACGGTTCCAAGAATCTCGATGGTTCTGGCGCTGGCTGCGTTTTGCTTGATCCGCATAAGAAAAAATTCTTAGTCTCTTGTCGTCTCGAGTTCCAATGCACTAACAACACTGCCGAGTACGAAGCTTTGATCCTTGGGCTTAAAAAGGCGCTGGATTTGAAGGTAAAATGCTTACGGGTCATTGGAGACTCCGATATTATCACTCGGCAGGTACACAACACTATTCACTGTTTGTCTCCACATTTGAAGGCGTATCAGCAAGAGGTATGGCGATTAATTTCTGCTTTTGACGCTTTTGGAATTAAGTTTGTTCTAAGAATGCATAACGCAGCAGCAGATACTCTAGCTAACGCTGCCACCAGGTTTACCCCCTTGAGGGACAGGTTTTCTATTGAAGTTATGTATAAACCATCTGTGCCAGACAATATCACTAATTTGCGTGTTTTTGATGATGATCAACAGGTGCTGGAATTTATGTGCAACTCAGAGATATTCAAAGACGCTGCTATAGATGAAGATGAGCACGACCAAGCTATGCAAAAGGAGTACGAGAAAGTCAAAGGGAACCCCATGCCTAAAGGGGTGGTATCACTTGAAAAGCTTTTCGATCTGCAAAACCGTTTCCGTGGGCCACCAAATGCAAAAGTACAGAGCTCTATTTTAGCTCATCGACAAGTGAATTTGGGATCAAAGGATAATCCTAAATTCGTCAACCTCGGGAAGGACTGCACCCCCCAAGAGGCCCAGGATTTCACTCAGCTATTTCGCAAGTATCGCGACGTGTTCGCTTGGACATATGAGGAATTACGCACATACGATACTCGAATCATACAACACGTGATACCGATCAAAGAAAATGTCAAACCATTTCAACAAAAGATTAGGAAAGTACACCCTACAATGGAACCACTGATTCTAAAAGAACTCAAGAAACTTTTGGATGCCCGCATTATCTTCAAAGTTCGCCACTCCACATGGGTGTCAAATTTGGTTCCGGTACGGAAGAAGTCAGGTGAAATCCGCCTATGTGTAGATTTCCGAAACCTAAACCGGGCCTCGAGTAAAGACAATTACCCAGTTCCCCCTATGGAGCAAATATTACAGGCAGTGTCTGGGTCAGAGATGTTCTCTCTGTTGGACGGATTCTCTGGTTACAATCAGGTACTGGTGGCCGAACCAGATAGGTTAAAGACTACCTTTCGGACTAAGTGGGGAACTTTCGCTTACAAACGCATGCCTTTTGGATTAATCAACGCAGGAGCAACATTCCAAAGAGCTATGGATATAGCATTCAGGGGCCTGATTGGCCAAAATGTGGTAGTCTACTTGGATGATGTTACGGTGTTCTCCAAACACCGAGGGGATCATTTGCGTCACCTCAGACAGATCTTCGAAAGATGCAGAAAATACGGTATCTCGCTCAACCCAAAGAAAAGCGTTTTTTCCGTAGCAGAGGGAAATCTACTAGGTCACATCATAACTAAACAGGGCATTGTCGTTGATCCAGAACGTGCGAAAGCCATTGCTCAGATTTCTCCCCCCAGCAGTAAGAAAGCGATGCAGTCCTTTTTGGGAAAGATTAATTTTGTACGTAAGTTCATATCAGATTTCGCCCAGATAGTGAAACCACTGCAGGGAATGATAAATAAAAATGCCACTTTCAAATGGAATCAACTCGAAAAGGAATATTTCGACCAAATCAAGAAAGCTATAGCCGAAGCGCCTTCCCTCCAGAGCCCAGATTTCGGCAGAGATTTCAGCCTGTACACATTTGCTTCAGACTCATCCCTGGCAGCCGTACTTACACAAAAGGACAGAAATAATGACGAGCGTCCCATTTCGTTCATGAGCACTGGTCTGCAGGGAGCTGAATTAAATTATCCTGAAATCGAGAAACAGGCTTATGCGGTATACAAAGCGGTCAAACATTTCAGACCATACATATTGAAAAACCATGTCACAGTTTACGTTCCCCATCCAGCTGTTCGCTCACTATTCATGCAACAAGAGTTGGGCGAGAGAAGAGGGAACTGGGTTGCGTGTATGCAAGAGTACGACTTAGAGTTTAAGCCGGCACGCACAGTTAAAGGACAGGGTTTATGCCAAATGGCCGCAGAGGCCACAGGTTCCCAAAAAGGTGAAGAAGATAATTGGGAGCAAGAAATTGATATGTACCAAACTGACGTCATTTCCCAGGAAAGGAACCCGTCTTGGTACTCGGATATCTCGGGATATTTGGCACATGGGGTATTGGAATCAAATCTAGATGCCCGGCAGAAACGTGCAATCAGACTCAAAGCCGCGTCCTACCGGTTAATCCAAGGGAAGCTCTTCAAGAAACATTCCAATGGAGTAATGTTGCGCTGCCTAGAACAGGATGAAGCTCAGAAGGTCTTAACCGAGCTGCACGATGGACCAGCAGGAGGTCATTTCGCCGGGGATACCACTGCTCATAAAATTATGCGTGCAGGTTATTATTGGCCAACCCTTTTCAGAGATGCTCACGCGTATGTTCGGAAATGCATTCAATGCCAGAAATTTGCAAGCCGAGAAGCGCATCCGGCTGCTCCTTTGTTTTCAGTAGCAGTAGAAGAACCTTTTCAACAATGGGGTTTGGACATCATTGGTGAGATTTTACCCCACTCTTCTAAGCAACACAGGTACATTCTAAAGGCCACTGATTATTTCACCAGGTGGGTTGAAGCGGTACCATTACGCCAAGTCAACGATCAGGAGGTAATGCAATTTGTCACTCACTCCATCATTACCAGGTTTGGCATTCCAACTTCCTTAGTGTTTGATAATGCAACGTATTTTTCATCTTTTAAATTATATGATTTTGCATTAGAAAATGGCATTGTTCTCAAACACTCCGCAAAGTACTATCCCCAAGGAAATGGTCTAGCAGAATCAACAAATAAAAATCTGATCCGCATCATCAAAAAGACCCTTCTGTCTCACCAACGAAACTGGCATAATGCTCTCCAAAATGCACTTTGGGCTGATCGCGTCACCCCTAAGTCATCAATAGGCACCTCACCATATTTTCTCGTGTATGGGAAAGAAGCCGTCCTCCCACCCAACTTGTCTCTTCCCGCTCTACAATTGTCTCAAGAGTGCCATGGTACCCCTTGCCCCGCCTTGCAAACCCGCATTGACACCCTGCTGAAACTAGAAGAGGAAAGGCAGAAAACCCGGGAGAAATTCGCCATCCACCAGAGTCGGATCAAGAAATGGTTCGATAAAAAGTCTGCAGGAGATAAAAAATTTGAAGTAGGAGATCTTGTCTTAAAGTGGGATAAGGCACACGAAGAGAAAGGAAAACATGCCAAATTTCAAGCACTGTGGATAGGTTCCTTTCAGGTTAAAGAAAAGATAGGTTCCCATACTTTCCGATTGCAAACTCTGGAAGGAAAATTTGAGGCCCTCCTGGTAAACGGACATGACCTCAAACACTACTTTACTTAAAAACCCTTTAAAAAAAAAAAAAAAAAAAAACTAAAACTCTTTCTCCAACTCTGCAAAGAAAACCTTGTCTAAAGCTGCCCGCAACCGACTCACTCCTTGAAGAGGTTCTATGCTGATGAAAGGCCCTTCCCGCCAAAATACGTGGCAGTCGAAAACTCACTTGTGATGGGCACCTAAAAGATAATACACGGTCTTACTAGAGTCTTCAAGCATAAAGAACCACCTAGCGGCTTAAAGGGGTGCAGGCAGAAAAGGTCTTGCATAGCAGCGACCGGATCGTGAGGGAACAGGGTTAAATCAAAATAATTGCAGGTCATCCGGGAAAAACCCGAGTCCTCACATGAGACCGGGAGCAACCTCTCTGCAAGCAAAATAAGTCGGGATCCCTCATCCGCCCAGGCAAAATATGCCCATCTAAATAAGTGCCACAGGAACATTCTCAAATAAGTGCAATCGCACACAAATAAACGGTAAAGGATTGAGAAAGGCTTCCTGCGCAGAGAGGTGTTGTGACGACTCCGCCGGGGTACTGACCAGGCTCGCTGGCAGCGGAGCAACGTTCACGACTCCTAGGCAGTGACTCCGCCGGAGCCGAGAGGTTCGCTGGCAGCGGAGCAACACCATGAGGACGAAATAATTGTACCGGACCCTGCAGTGGCCCAAGGTTTCCCCGACCCTCTCGTTCCTGGAAGCGTGAGGAATTAAAATTCGGTTGATCTGCACCCAACAAGCCAAAAGGGCAAGCGACTACGCGGGATGGCAAAGGAAGGAAAGTGTAAACTCTGAGGTAAAAGAACAAGCAAGTATTAGACCCCTCCCTCCTCCCTCATCGACCCTTCATCAGCAGAGACTCTGAATTCATCCAGTGAATCGCCATTTGTTGTAGCTCCTACAACACCCTCCAAAAATTACATAAAATCATAACACACACTTCAAAAATTTTGGAGCCCCCCCCTTAAAACTAAAGAAGGAAAAAAGCCAAGTAAAGTTCTAAAGGCAAGTCGCTAAGTCGCATATACATTATTTGCGACCCATCTGACCTACGCGACTCTGCGACCCTAAGGTCGCACAGGTCGCCAGGTCGCAAGAGTCAGCATTTGATAAACTTGCGACCTTGCGACCTAGCGACCTTGAGGTCGCAAGGTCGCAAGGTCGCAAAATGAAGTTTTAGAGAAATTAGCGACTCAGCGACCTTTGCGACCTAGCGACCTGAAGGTCGCAAACTTGCAACTTGCGACCTCATTAAATGTCCGCACGTGCGACCTTTTTATATAAGGTCGGGTCGCTAGGTCGCATTTGTGACTCTCAGCGAAAACCACGGAATTGCTCTGACAGGTCGACTGGCGCGTTTTCTTCCAGGTAAGTTGCCTTTTCCTCCCTATGTTTCCCTCTTAAGCATTTCTTGCCATTATTGAGCCTCCCCACGGTCTTATTTATTTGCTGGAAAGGATGTAGGGTTTTCTTTTGAGTTTCACCGTTGTTTTGTTTCCCACAAACCCCAAGGTCACCCGTCTCTTGCCTAATTCCTCATGGCTATGCCTTATCGTCAGTTTAGGCCCTTTCAAACCGCGTACTTTTCCCGTTAGGGAAAGATTAGCCGCAAAGTCGCGCGCGCGCGAAACCCCCCCGGCAGGCTCGAGTGCGACCTGCGACCCAGCGACCCGGTCGCAAGGTCGCAAGGTCGCAAAACCCCACTCCCGAGCCGCCGACCGCGACCTCGCGACCTGTTGCCAGTCGCGCAGGTCGCTGATGAGCCCCGAGATTTACCACCCGCCGACCAGAGAACAAGCTTAATTTAAATTTTTTACATGTTGTGACTTGTCATAGTTATCACCATGTCTTTCTTATTCTGGATTTTCGTTTTAAATGCGAGCATTCGTAGCGTATTATTTAAAGATCGGCTCCTTTCCGGGACGAGCAATATGGGCACCGGTATCCCGCGGGAGAAGCAAGAGTGTGGTGGAGGAAGAACGGCTACGTGGAGTGATAACATTCTGCCGCCATTGCTGGGGAGAGATTGAATTTCCCCAGACCTTCGCAAAGGAGGATAGCCTCAGGTGGTATGAAGTATACCGTGAATTTTCCATGACAGAAGAGGAGCTCCCAGAAGATCTCCTGGACCGTGAAATATATCTGAAAGTCAAAAAGTCCAAATTGCACCTGGCTGGGTCACATCCTGCCATCTTTCTGTGCCTTGAGATGTTGGACTGGATCATACAGAAGACGGATCCGAAAAGCTTCGCAATCCGAGATAGTGCAGGGAAAGCTTTCGCAACATTGGAAAGTTCAAGAGCACAGGTCTACTACTCGCTACCCAAAGCAGAGGTGAACTTCACCCCAAGATGGTTTGCTGCAAATGAGGTGCCGATGGTTGACACGATCAGAAGATGGTGGGCAGAACCAGACAAATTTAAGATCAAAAAGGACCAGGAGTACCCGGTGGCCAGTCTGAGGAAGGTCTATAAGCTAGTGGCCGCCATGCTGTGCAGGATATACGGGCGTTCGGACGCCACCACCTTCAACGGAACATGGGCAACCATCATAGAACACGTAACAGTCCACGACACTCAGTTCAATTGGGCTGGGATATTAATGGGCTCCATGCACACAAACTTGGCTTCAGCTTTAGCCCCAGATGAGGGAGCGCCATCAGAATTCTACATGGCTTCGTATCTATTAGATGATGTCTGTGCTCAGATGCATGTCGAGGGATGGCCACATAATTGGGACCCTAATGTACCCAGGTCATACCCAGACCAGGGTACTTCAAATCTAGGTACAAATGCCATTGCATCAAATTCCCCCTCAGCATATTCACCGCCTCTACGGAAACTATTTGGTCAGCATTACCCCCCGCATGTCTGCGAGCAATGGAACACCAATGTAAACACTTGTTCCTATTCGCCATCTGTAATCATCCGAGTATTTGCTCGCTTAAGCACCACACGCCTACCTATGCTTGTTTAATGTGTGCTCACACATACGTGTGAGGTGTGTGTTTCCTGCATGGACCATTCACTGCCCTACTGGGCACAGAAGAATGGCTCTGCTTACCTCTCACCATTGGTGCTTAGTACTACCAAAGACCTGCATAGTTTAGCCATGAAGGGGAAGAGGCAGTGCTTATCACTTCCGTAACCTGGATCTCTAATGACATCCAAATAGGATAGTCCCCGAATACAAAGGGCCAATTTATGGAGTTACCTGTGTGACACAGTACCCGGATGAGGACGAGAGAAGAAATTGGTATAACGCAAACCGACATCTCGCGCCAGGAATCGACTCTGACCGAGAAGAAGAAGAGCATCAGAATTTAGGAGAAAGGAGCCAGAAGCTTGGAGGCTCTTCTTCCTCCAAAGATAAAAGAACACAGACCGGTACGGGACCTGACACCGCAGATCAGCAAAGGGAAGCAGAAGCCCAAGCCAAACTGGAAGAGGAGAAGAAGAAGAAGGAAGATGAAGAGAAACGCAAGAAAGACGCCAGAACAGAACGAAAAAAGAAAAAAGAAGAGGAGAAAGAAAGACAGGAAAAGGAGGCACAGGCGGCGGCAGAAAAGGCACTGAAAGAGGAACTCGATAAAGTCGATCGTCAGAAAAAGGCAGAACAGGCCGCCGCGGCAGAGAGGAAGAGGAAACAGGAAAAGGAAGCAGAGGTAGAGGCAGAACGCCAGAAGAAAGAAGAACATGACAAGGCGGAAGCAGAGCGCCAGCAAAAGGAGAAAGAAAAAGGTCAAACGCAGGATGTAGAGGACGAGCTAATAGATGACATTGATCTATCTCCCCTGAATATCCCTGCAGGTGGCACGGGAAATACCCTCAGCGTTGATGACTTTCCGGGGGAGCAAGAAGAAGAAGTCTTCGACTTGACCAGATTGACCTTTGACCAATTCTCTTTCAAGATATGGCAAGAGAAGAGGAAGTCCTTAACGCCAGGCTACCCTGCCATCTCCACGGTCTCCACCGAAAAGGACATAGTCCCAGACACAAGGACAAATCCAATTATGATAGCGTCAGCAGGCACCGCTTTTGCCGCAACCACAGAAGAAAATGTCACGAGGATGAGCAGAGAAATTATTTCTTTACAGAACCGGCTAAAAGCGGCAGAGCAGGAGAAATCAAGGCTAGAGAATGAGATGCTCCAGCTCCAGGGTAGGCCCGCTCAAGTAAATGAGGTCCCACTGGCGGTCAGAAAGGAATGTGATGTGTTGGAGATGACAATGAGGCAAGTATACCAGGAGATGCTCACCCTGAAACAAACAGTGGTCCCGTTGGCAGAGGCACGGGAAGAAACCAAGCAGAAACACGAAGAGCTCAAGGAAGCCTCGACAGCCTTGGACAAAATGATGAATTGGACAGCCCAGTATCAGCAAACTCCCGAACACGTGCCTCGGAAGGATTGGAGTCATACGCAAGAAGCCAAAGTACAAATTCGGATGAGTATGCAATCCAAAGACAAGCTGTCCAAAGATCTGGACAAAGTAGTGTCTGCGTATAACCACCTAATTAGTGGTATCGACTCCATGAACGCTCTTCATCACATTCCATCATTAGGGGCACTAAATGAAACTAAAGGCTGGGAGCAGGTAGAGCAGGAAATTCAGTCTTTTCTGCAGCCCGTAAGACAAGCTGCTGCCGCGCCGGAATTCGAGGCATCACAAGAGAATCTGAACCGGTTGCTTGTCACTCCAGTGCAAATCTACACCAAGCTTGCTTCTCTCTCAATGCTGATCTCCCAGAAGAAGGAGACTCTGGTGCCGAATGCTATAGAATGTATGCATCGGATAAAAGAGGAAAGCCCTCTTGTCACTCCTATAACGGCAGATTACCAGACTTGGAAATACTTCATCAAAGGCAAGAAATTTGACGCTCCAGAAACCTCAATTGCGTGACCACCTTCATAGTTTCAAACGCTGGGTCGCAGGTCGCATCTGCGACCAAGTCACAGGTCGCATTTGCGACCAGGTCGCAAGTCGCATTTGCGACCAGGTCGCAGGTCGCAATTTTGACAAACAGGAAGTTGAACCGTCGGGAAGTTGAACCGTCGGAAGGCCATAAGTGCGGCTGTTGGATCTATAAATACCCCTGTAGGGAGCATTGTAACGGGCTGGCTCTTTGTGGGACTGAAAGGCATTATTGCATTGTAACTTAAGAAGCATACTCTTGATATATGAAATACAATACATGTTACAACCCCTTTGATTGGATGATGTGTTTAGCTGTGACAACATTGTGTGTATTCTGCATGCAGTTTCAGAATATCTTCTGATTAATGAATCTGTGTTATTTAAAAGTATCATTCATGCACCATAGCTATCTGTGATTGTGTTGATGATGCTCAAGTTTATTATTTACTTCATGATGAATGTTAATGAACTGTTTTATTAGCATTTCGTTATATCCTTCGGAAAGTTAAGGGATATTCTTGCCACAAAGAACTGTTTCTTTGGCGGTCAGATCATCCTGCATGCATGCCTCATAGATGTGTTGCTAACGACACTTCTTGAGTGTATGCATTCTGTCTATTACCTTGCTACGCACAGTGTCATATATTGGTTTAATACATCAGTCATGTATTTTGTATCGTGTGAATGAGTGTATGTTTGCAGTTTCAATCAGGTTGCCTGAAACCGAAGAGATAGTCATTTAAGTGGTAGCCGGACCCACACCCCGGACGGGATCCCTATTCCAAACGGTTCAAAGTCTAATTGGGACTTTCTACCGGGGAGATCCCCTACTGTTGGCCGGACATATTTTCCCGTCAACAGTTTACTAGGAATAATTGCAACTAGAGCTCCAATGTTTACTTTAGATAAATAGTATTGGTGTTGATATGCAATGTGGCCCTCCATTATTAGCAATGACACAGTTGTTGGAGTTCACAAAGTTAAGGCATATTCAATGTATTTAATGTCTGACTCACTAGGGTGGCTAGTAATTATTGATCCTAATCCTGAGGCAAGGAACAATTTCTCAAGGTTTCTCCCCAAAGGAATATGTTGAGAATTTAAAGTTCCAAACATTCCATATTAACCAAAACTCTTATACATGATAGCAACTTTGAAGGCTAAGAGTGTCTCACTACTATAAGGCCAAAGCTAAAATAATTTGGAACTCAAAATTTGTTGATTGAAATGATTTCTATCACCCACTAGTGTTAAATAGGTAAATCCCCTCTGCAGATAGAGGCGATCCCTCTAGCCCTAGGGTGGGTCTAGAAACAAACAAACATGCTAAAGTGTCTATTCCTAATTATCAAATGAAAATCAGATACGATAGATGAGCTTCTAGTAGTCCAATGCTATTGGGTCATAGCTGTAGTGGCCTCTCGCTCCTGTCTCAGCAAGTCACAATCCTCTCGTGGTCACACTCAGATACCTGTATAAGAAACAACAAATGAGCACATCATACGACATAATAAAATCATTCATAATCACTAGTCAGTCAAAGGGGATCTAGCTAATTGCATTACATAAACAACATAACAAAAAAAGGGAACTGAATAATAGTCACTTAATTGTATTATTAGAAATAAGAGGTACAACCCAGGCTTTGACGTCGCAGTCTCCTCTAGCGGGGTTCAGCCGAAGTGCGTCTCAACTTGTCAAGGAATTCGGATGGGATGAAAGCATGGACTCAAGCTCTCTCAAGGGTGTTCCTTCTTTCTCTTCTCTATCTAATAATTCAACTATTCAGCTGTAGTATGCTTGCTCTATGTTCAGCTATTCAAGTTCAACTAGATTATGTCAAGGGAGAGAGCTCCTTTATATAGAGGGAAACGAGGAGGTTTGGGATCCCTACAAAGGTGGAAGGGAGGCCTATCCTTTAGGAGGTTCCCAAGAGAAGAGGAAACCACAAGCTAAAGGAGGGAATCCGTGGTTTATCAATTAACCCACTCCTAATGACTCATCCACGAGGTCGTTGAAATGGAACCTCCGCTTATATATTTAAAAAACATTCCCAAAACAGCTTGGCGCGGGTGGAAAACTGGGAAGGAGTACCAGCTGGTGCGAGGTCTAGTGTTAATCTTCTTGGTTGGCGCGAGGGCATAAGTGACTACCTGCTCCAAGGAAAAAGTAGGTGTTTTTAATTATCTGTTCAGGAAAATGTCAGTAGAAGGAATATCACCCTCATGTAAAGGGACACAATGATGCTCTTTGCAAGGCATGACACTGCTTATTGATCACGAAGATGACCCTCCAATGGGCGAGATGGGGATTGTAGGGACAATGAAAAAATGCTGTGTAACAAATGCCCCCTAAAGAATGAGGTATGAGGGAGAGGGAGGGGCCAAATGCTTTATGATAATGCATTTGAACCAAACACCGCTATTGGAAACCTGCAAGTGAAAATACAACTGATATTTATGATACATGAACATGTGGCATGGGCGCAACTATCCATAACAGAGTACATATATAAAATTGCATCTGAGGTATGGATGTAGCCATCCAGCAGTGACGATCAACAAATCGACTCAGGTATGGTCGTAGCCATCCAATCAAAAGAGCCATGTAACAAGTCATGATAATCCACCAAGATCCGCAACCTGGATTTCATCATATAAAACCCAGGGTATTGCGCTCCATCTCGACCCGAAAAAGTACAAATTCAAGCATGCAAATGTATGAGCTGATGTCGAACATGCAAGAATATCGTCTGATTACAAGCCAATGATGAAAGTTGTTAACAGATGTGAGAGAAAATAGCAATAATGAGAATGGCCCTCAAGGTACAATAGGTACAATCCACTGAATTTTAACAGTGACCTGGCATCGAACACCCACAGAATCACACAGTCGAAGGCCAATGATGTGAACCTTGCGTCGAATGCGAAGAACCTGCCATTAAGGCATGCAGGCTCCAAGGTACCAAAAGGGGGTCTCTAGATAAAATTCCTAGATAATGAGCTGAAGTTGACAAGAAGTGACCTGGTCGAAGGAGGGCCATAATGTTTCCCACATTATCAACACGAGAGAGAGGAATATGATGATAGTGAATCAGGACCGATAGGAAAATCAGAGGGAGGTTAAAAAATTCAGTGGCAAACTTCTCTTGAACATATCAGTGGCACGACTCCAGCTTTGGAATTATTTTACATCAAAGGATCTGAGGTCATGACAACAAGGAAAAGAGAAAAAGAGAGGTCAAAAGAGATTACCCAAACCCATGGAGGAAAAAATGATGAAATGAGATGTCCCCAACCCGACATGAATGCAGATGAGTGCCATGTTCAAGAGCGACATACTACCGATGCAACTAACATTCAGTTCAATTTTTCCCCACCATTTCTGGCGAGCACCCCAATTCTTTTTGGAAACAAGCTTGAAGGGGATAACATATGCTTGTGCTATAAGTTTGTCCTTTGGAAAAATCGAAACTAGTACATTTAATGAGCCCTAGGGAGGAGGAACTCGAGTAACGTCATAATGACGAAGTCCGATGTCATCAGAGTTTAACGAGTTTGACAAAGGGATAACTCGACATCTTTTCATGTTTGGAGAGTTTGAAAAGAAGGCAGAAAAGAAAACTCCAGTAAGTCCCTTTTCATAGTTAGTCCCACAGATCCGAAAAGGTAGAAAACAATATCCGGGAGAACCTCTTAGTCGTGATATGCTAAGGTATTCCTTTTTCATAAATAATCTATCCCAACCCGAAAAGGGGTAAATGTATACCAGGTAGATGTATTTTTGCGGCAATTTAGCGAGTTTAAAATGACAAGAATCTCAGAAATCTTTTCAATTTTAGAGAGTCAGAAAAGAGCTGAAAGATGACTCCAGTAGTGACTTTTTCATGTTTTTACCAAGTCCGTAAAAAGTATAAAATATAAATCAGTACTTCATCACGATCACGTTAAAAACCTGTTGCTGCACAAGAAGCAAACGTAAAGTCCATTTCTCGAAATAATTTGACATAATAATCGAAAAACATGCTTCAAAACCTAATTAGGGTCTATGAAAAGTTATAAAACACCAAAATGGTAAAAAATAGTTACTTTTCAGTTTTACCTCTTTTGGAGAAATTTGTGATCCATTTTACCTTGCGATTTTGCGGCGACGATTGTGGATGATCCAGGAAACCAATTTCAATTATGTCAGTTCCAGGTAAGAGTCAAGATCTCTCCCTTCATTTTAAGCCATTTCTTACTACTTGCAATTTCCAATTTTGAATTATAGGGGAGGAAATGTAAAAATTAGGGCCCGATGGTTGGCGTGGGTTTCGAGCACGGAGTCGCACCAACCGC